>OZ024904.1:15924574-15952074 GCA_964017125.1 Flabesymbios commensalis | reverse complement strand
TAAGTTGTTCATTTCAAGCTTGTTCATATAGCTTACCTGCATACACAACCTGTTGCAAATATAAAATACCCGAAGCACTTGTTTGCTGATATGTAATCTTTGAAATGACGATAATGCAGTTTTTAATTCTCAGATATGAGCTCTCAATATGTTTTTTTTATTAATTTCATCATTAGGAAAATAAAACAAAATAATACACAGTTATTTTTTATTATAATAATGATGTACATTATCTCTGGGATTTAGAATGTATGTGCGGTCGTCCATGTCTACCAATGTGGTTTCTCGTAATAAGGCCAGTCGAATTTAAAAATTGTGTACGCCACAGACCTACTTCTGAATGGGTATAAATATGAAACGTCATCCACTTTACGTCTAAATGCGTTCGTCATGGAATCTCCAGATGACGCGAATAACTTCTTATTGGCACAATGTTGTCTCGTTGCTTTGCTGTCATTACCTAACCCCCACAAATATTGAGACAACAAATTTACCATAAGCTGGTAAATGCCAGAGATAATCAAATTATGTAAACAAAGAACATGTAATTATTTAATTTATTAAACAACTCAATAATTAATGTGATAATTCCCAACGTTTTTCACAACAAATGTAAAGAAATCACCAATTTCAACTTATATTTAAAGGAGGAATCCATGGAACATGAGTGGGTCGAGTAGGTAATAAGATGTAAAAAACGTCATACCTCGTCCTTCAGTAAGGGAGGGAGCATACCTATAGATTGACCATATATTTGGTTAATCTATGATAAAACATAGGTTTTTACCGAAACCTGTTGGCAAATTGACGAATGAATTTTACCCCACCAGAATACATAAATTTCAAAATTTCAGTCTACACGGTTTTTAGTTGTAATCCTGCCGGAAAACTATATTTGATTTTTGCATTTTGCCAAACTTCTTTAATACTGATTTCCGCCATGATTGTATTGCTGTTAAATGAATATAATAAATACAATTCTACCGGATTCGTCTCGCTCAAACGCTCCAAATGATAATAAATCAGCTAACAGTAGTGAACACTGTAATAGTAAATCATAATAGTTGAGTTACTCTGTACAATTCAATTGATTTTAAATAATAATTTTGAGTAGCATCGTACGAGGCAACACACTGACTTTCACTGTACCGTATGTCATGCCAATATAATGCATGTGTAGGCCTAAACATATAATTATAGCGTAATAATACAGTGTAATTATTGTCGTTGAAATCCACAAACAACATTATTTCGGCATATCACTAATAATTTTACAATGTTATTTTAAAATTATAGCGATCACCCATCATGATGAAAAATAACCCATTTCCGATAATTTTCGCTGATCGACTTTCCAGAATGAGACTGATTTTTCTTCTAAGGCTTAAGTGAGAATAATAAGGGTAATCGTATCATGGCGTGTACCGGCTCCTATGCACAATGGAATACGGGTGACCAGCGATTTTCACCGGTACATGTGTACTTGAAAATAAACACTGATTCGGCCAATTTTGTGCAAAAATGTGAGGGTTACCCTATTCAAAAACAATATACACATATAAAAAAGAAGACCTAAATGACATCGTCAAGGCATTTTTCAAATGAGATGTAAAGCTGTTAATTTCAGTTTAAGTATAAGACAGTCATCAAACAAGCACGTTTATATTTGATGCGCAATCGATTGAATGCGCACCGTATTTTTCGGGCACAACTTTACGAATGGCAATGATTACAGACTCTGTATCGCACACATAGTCTGTTATTATAGTCCAGGCTGTTAGGGGTTTCTTTGTGCACTTTTGGAAGAAATTGCCACTTTTTGCTCAGATGATCAGTAACATGTACTCTTTCGATCCTGATATAGCGCAGTCAATTCTGACACGATTAACACCTAATTAACCTGTGATTAGCATCCAGAGAAAATAATATCTCAAGAATCAGTGGGTCGATTTTCATAATTTCAAGTTCTGTTATGTGTTTGGTAGATAATTGACACAACAAAAATATTTTTGAGATCAGTCATTGTCAAGGTCACGTGATGTGTCGAGGTCAAAATCAAAATCGAGAAAAATTGGACAATTTCGGACATTAAATAGCGCATTTAAAATGTTTCAAATTATCCAAAATTATTTGATATATTATTGAAAAAGCCCAACATCTGTAACCTTTCATTTGAAGGTTTAATGGAGTATTTAACTAATAACCGGGGTCGTAATTGCTCGGACAAGTGGTCCACCCATAAGTTGTATTAAAACATGTATCGTAAACGGATCAACGCTATGATTTTAATTATTTTGCTTTAATACACTGTGCATTTTCATGTTGCACAAAATGTCATGCACTATTATATATTGCATAAAGGTCAGGGTCAATCAATATCTTCAAGGTCAAAGTCAAGGTAATATTCGAAATATATTTGGAACCTGGTGGTTTTCTTTTGTCATTGGCGTATATGACATGTAATTAATCAATTTACCATTAAATGGCAAAAAGCCCACGTGGTGAACTTGTCAATTTAACGATACAATCGTTGATGCAAAATATTGTTCGGTTATTCAAGCAAGTAACATTATCCTACTGGAACGTTTGTCAATATTGTGCATATTTATACACTGCTGAAAAGCAAATATGACAGCTTCCGCAGGCTCTGGAAAACAACATTAAAACTGGAAATCTTACTCAAATGTGTGCAGCGTTTAAATTGAGTCTTTGTGCAGCATTCTTGATAATTGTCATTATGCTCAGTGATTCTCGGTTCATAATATTGATTTCTGATGCAGACCTACAGGGACAGTTAATATTGTTTTAAATCAATTTTTTTAGTAATAATATCGGATCTACACGAGCAAAGTTAACTTGAAGGATAATTGTGTACTAAGCAGCCTTGATGAAGAATGTGTCCTTACTATGCATACTGACATTGCAGGGTGAGGACAAAGTATGTTTCTATGCTGATGAGTGTGAAAAAAAGTATTCAAACATTAAGCATGTTAAAGCGCTATGATATTATTCCAACAAACCATCCAGAGGAACTATGCAGCCAATGGTAATGAACTCGTTGGTATGTTCAATAGCTTCCACCTCTCCTCCAATCCCCAGAAGGTGTGATAAAATTTGCCTGCCAAGCAATGAGTTATAGCTGATATTAAAGATGTATATTTCATTTAAGTTTCGTGAAAGTACTGCCGATTAGCTTCTCAAGTATGAAAATAAATACAAACCTTAACAAGACTGACATGAAATGAACAGAAATCCATCTTAGTTGCTGCCAGTTTGGATGATGGTGCATGTGATCATATTAATACATTCCTTAACGAGCCGATGCTATACTGATTTATTGAATTGCAATGGTTCACGCAGCACCAACACACACTATATACAGTATAATAATTTCGATGAGTATCTACCAATTACTGTCATTCTCCTTATGTCATGTATGTTGAGCGAGAACTCTTTTCTATAAAGTGTGATGGTATTATTAGAGATACTGAGTGAAGTGCCAAGGCTACACCACTTTTAACCAAGGATGGGCGTGCGGACCAAGCTAACACCTATACGAAAGACAATCTTCATAGAAACTGGGATAGTAAGTAAACCATCTTTTTTTTTAAATCTTAGCTTCCCTAGCCCTAAACATTATATGAAGAAACGTATTATCTCTTTAAATGAAAAATAAACAGTGGTCAACTCTGACAAGCTGCATGTAACGATTGGAGTGGACACGACTTTCCGCTACCTTGGATTACATGACATATGTCAGGCTATGTCATCTCCCATGGTGCGTGTTTTCTCCACATTCCATTTTATTATATGGGATATGACAACACCTCTTTCATGGCAGGATAGGTAAAATGTCAGCATAATAGAAATGTTCAGCTCATTTCACCCCCCCCCCCCATCCCTCTGCAGTCCCGTATGTAAAAAATGATGTAGCGCTTGTCTATTTATGCGGAGTGTCTCTGTTTATTTCGCCATCTCAGTCCAGGGTGTGCGTCCGTAGTGTTATATTCAGTTTGTGTAACCTTGACACTGGCATGACAAATAATATAAACTTTCTCCCTTAACCAGTGGGCCTATGTGAGAGAAGCTCTCAAACCTAATCAAAAATGATACTGACAAATCGAAACCTACGAATTTAAAATCAGTTTTGACTATTTCAGGCCAGTGTTGTTTGATGTGTGTGTTCCGATTATTAACATGGTTTATTTTGCACTTCCCTCTACGAGTATGTGGGGGCGTGCCATGGACGTTTTGTTACCCCGCCACCCTCGTCCAAGACAAATGAAAAAACGTCGAAGTCAGAGGTTCCAGCAGATTAATGCTTTCTAATAAAGGTTTTATGCATCATTGATTGTGTTTAACAAATGAGGTTCAAAAAATGTGATATTTTGACATGGACGTAAGCCCTACAAGTATCTAATATATCAATTGCTCAGACTAAATTTAACTTTTACATTGACACTGGGTCACTGACCCGGTCATGTCATTAAAATTGACACATTGATTATTTTCGTGTGATTTTCGTGTGTCAGAAGGAAGCACAACGAAAAGGAATTCATCCGGTCTCAAATCTATTCCTAATTTCACTTTAATTTTGACCTCGATGTTTGCTTAACCTTGACCTTTATGTTATATGAAATAGTGCATACGATGTGGAACATCATTAAAAATGTTTTAAAAGAAACTAAATGAAATAGACTGAATTATTCCTCAGATGACAACCCATACATGAGGCATCTGTGGTATACATGTAGCTTACCCATGAGTAGAGCACTTGTCTAGTTCATAATGATCCCAGTTTTGGAGATACAGATTACATTATGCCATCAAATTAAAGCTGTTAGATTGGTGTATAACGATTTTTAATGGGAAATAATTATATATACTTTGAAGCATTTAAAATGAGCCTTTTGTTCAGAATTTTTAATCTTTGCTCACATCTGACCTTGACTAAGCCGCATCACGTGACCTTGACCACTAATCATATGATGAATATTTTTATCGTGTAGGCTATAAGTTAGATAAATAACACAACCAATGATCATTAAAATCGATCTACCGATTCTTCAGATATTATTTTTTTCGTATTTTTCCGTGTTTTGCTAATTATGGATACAAATTAGATGTTAATTAGGTGTTAATCGTGTCAGAATCGACTGCGCTATATCAGGATCGAAAGAGTACATGTTACTCATCATCTGGGCAAAAAAATGCAATTTCTTCCAAAAGTGCAGACACTCGCTCTATTCCGACCCTAACAGCCTGGACTATTACGGACTAGACAACCACGACAATTCTTGCTGTACAGTCATGTCGGCACTTTCGTTTTGTCTGCACTATTTCCATTTTTTTTGCACCTTATTATGCAGATTCATGTCCATTTACAAATGTACAGTGCAACCTGTACATACCGGACCCTGTACAAACCGGAATCCTGTCTATACCGTAATAATTATTTGATCCCGAATTAATTACACTCAAAACAATACTACTTAACCCTCTCCAAACCGGAACCTGTCTACTCCGAATACCGGACTCATTATTTTCCCCAAATGCATAAATTGTATTGTATTTCACCTGTCCAAACCGGAATCGATTTTTTTTAGATTTTTTCGAAATCGCATGCGGTGCACTAAGGGTTAAACAGGTGGCGTCAGGTGACGTAATGTTCATCCTGCTTGCTATCTGGTTATGCAATGGGGAAGGTGCGAAGTTAGTGTTGGTAACACCTTTTTCTCGTTAGAGGAACTATTATAGCGCCTTTCGTGTGAAAGTCAGTATTGCGGGGAGCCTCTGTGACCGAGAGGTAGCGTGCTCGGCCTCAGACCGCCAGGGCTCGAATTTCGAATCCTGTGTCTGGAGGACAGTGTCATCTCAATCATCTCACCATCCTCAGGAGGTTCTCCTGGCCCAGTTTAGCCTATATGTGCACAAAGGTGGCATAAAGCCCGATTCATTTCATTTTTTATAGCGCCTTTACTTTGAGATCGGTAAGATATTTTAACAACATAATGGATCAATAAAATAATTGGTTAAAAAAATATTGTAACAATATCTTTGACTTATGAAATATTAAAAGGTCGTATCATTTCATAATCATATCAGTGCATTAAACAATAATTCTCACATACATTAGACTGTGTTTTTAGATAAATTTATTCTGTTTGTGATATTTAATGGCCCAATAAATAACGGTAGGTAAAATATAAAAACATTTGATTTATCCTTTCATCGCTCGATTATTCCTATATTATTTTTTACTCTTAGTCAAGGCATTAATATTGTATTAAATGACATAATTATACAGTATCGGAACATTTAGTCCAGCGTCATACATTACAGAAAATACATGAAAGTTACCAAACAAACAAGTGTTGTCATCATGAAACAGTTGAACATGTATATATTTTAACATTGTGGTATGCCTACACATTATTACTCTTGTTATATTTGACGTTAGTATAACGTTTACCCAAATTTTACATGGGGAACGAACCCTTGCAATATATAGAAGGCGAAAATAATAATACATTGACCGATTTATTACAAAATCATAACAGTGAAGAAGAATTTGATCATTCTACCTTGAATTTTGATAAACACTCTCCATACTATGACCACAAATCTTTTCTACAAGATAATGACAAATCGTTTACAGTATTAAGTATTAATGTTGCAAGCCTTAGATTACACTGATCTATCATTGGGTACACTGCATTGAGCGACACTGCCTAGAGGAGTGAAGCCTTAGATCAAAATTTGATGAAATTTATTTTTTTATAAATGAGGTAGCACTATGCTGTCCACCTCTCAGTCAGTGCAATATGCATTCAGGAAACATGGTTAAATGAGCACGATGATATCATTATTTAATTTAAATGGCTATAACTGCATATCTCAAGGAAAAACTTGTAGTCAAATGAAATGAAATGAAATGAATCGGGCTTTAGGCCACCTTTGTGCACATATAGGCTAAACTGGGCCAGGAGAACCTCCTGAGGATGGTGAGATGATTGAGATGACACTGTCCTCCAGACACAGGATTCGAAATTCGAGCCCTGGCGGTCTCAGGCCGAGCACGCTACCTCTCGGTCACGGAGGCTCCCCACAATACTGACTTTCACACGTGGATGGGGAAGAAGCATGTTTTGTTTTTTTCAAACCGCCGAGCCCGGGAACTGAACCCCGAACTCTGGCGTGGAAGGCAGCGGTGCTAACCACTACCCTAGGGCCCCCGCCCAACTTATAGTCAAAGGGGAGGTCTCGTTATATATTTGAATGACAACTGTCAAAACCATGCACGGCTGTCATCACGTTTCGATTTGTTTGCTGTAATCAAGACAGCGTCTGTTTGACAGCTCGGATAAATCCGAGAGGTCAAACTGAAAAATAGCATATTTATATATAAATGAAACGAGAGTTGTTAGCATTGACCCGGTGTTGGGCCAACGTCTTGTTCATAATACGAACTAATAGCGTTGGCCCGGCATTGAACCAGCGCTGTGGTCCTATTTGCAAGACAGAGCGGTCAGTAATAATTGAAGACGGGTCAAAGTACAGGTAGCATAGCGGGTCTTTCGCACAATCGTTGGTGCGACGCTGGGCCAGCATCTGGAGATGGTGGACCAGCGTTGTACCAACACGGGACACCGAAGCATTGATGTGGGCTGTATTCAGATGGTACAATTATTGGGCCAACACTGTGTGTTGCTTGTTGTAGTTGGCGCGATGCCGGTCCAGCATCCTAAGGTGGTGGACCAGCATCTTGCCAACGCCTGGTTCAGATGGTAATGTGACATTTACTGATGAGAGGTAAAAGAGGGTATAAAGCCACTAGATTTGGGTGCGATACTTCTCTTTCACTTCTCACCTATCACAGTGATTATGACTTGGCTTAAGAGCGGTAACTGGTTACTGAGTCGTGGCTAGTTACCGCTTTTTGCCTGGTGATAGTGGAGACTCTCTCTGAGCGATGGTTGGCTCCGTGGATGACCATGTGAGCGGACGCAGGCCATTAATTCGCTCAGAGAGAGTCAACAAATTCTTGTACCTTTTAGTGTGAGGCTCAGGGATTTGGAGGCACTGCTTCAGTCAAACCCGAGTTGAGTGGGTCGTTTCTTCTTTTGTACATATTGTAAAACAGCTGTCTGTCTCTGTGTCTTAATAAACGTGTATCCAGCTTCAAGTGTTGTGGACTTTTGACTTGCATCTCTGCAGAACTCCGGAAGTCATTTTGAGTTCCCATGACTTTTAACATGGTGGAGAACCTGGGCAGAGACGCGAGTCAACGACTCTTCATGACTCCCATCTCCAGAGAGTGACAAGTCAAGAGTGGGCCGGTCTGTGCTGATGACCGCCATTAGGACTATCTGGGTACAGGTTAGTGCATCGTTTGAGCCGGTTGGAGAGTGCTACACAAGTGTATATTTATTTTCCTGTAAACATACTGAGTCAACGAGCCAATACAGAAACTTTGTCCCAGCACCTGGAAGCCAAGCTAAGAGAATGCAGATAATCTCTGTCATTTCTTGAGAAGGCCGTGAAAATGTCCGGGGGTCAGACGCCGGGACAGGAACAAGAGGTGCTGGTCTCAGCCATTGAAACCAGTGCCATATCTCATAAATCCGCAGATAGGATTTATGAATCTCTACTAGTATGGCTTTCAGAAGAGGAGCTAGACCACCGCTATGGGTACAGCCGGTTCGCCATCACATCATTACAGACGCGACTGCAGGGCGTCGCCATCTTGAAAATATTGCGACGGGAAACGATTACAGCCACTGGTGCAGGTATTGTCAACCCCACTACCATCACCACCGAAGGAGATCTGCTCAATCTGCAGGAGACTCCACCGGCCACCTCTGTGACGATGTCTGCGCCTGCCGATCTTTCATCCCAGTCAGTGCCATCCCCAGCTGTGTCCACATCGGCTTGGTCTGCTTCACGCCCATCACTGCCAGCAGGGAAACCTGCGGTGAAATTGCCTAAATTAAGCCTCCCGACGTTCAGTGGCGAGTACCTGAAATTCACCGCGTTTTGGCAGGCCTTTGAAATCTCAGGTATTTCACAAAACATTCCGAATTCATCTAAATTTGCGTATTTAAACTAGCTTTTGTCAGGGGATATGACCGACGCTGGGTTTACTGACGCTTGTAGCATTTTGAAGGAACGCTTTGGCGACTCCAATCAACTAATTTTTAAACATTTGCAAGAACTATTGAAATTAAACCCTCCAAAGGTGTTAAATTCACGCGACACTGAATGTCTCTGGGACTTTTACAATTCTGTACAATCACATGTCAGAAGTCTGTCGTTTCTCGGAATTGATGCTGCTGAGTATGGCATAATCATTACACCCATTATAATTAGCCGTCTGCCTTGTCAGTTGGCATTGGAATGGGCGGACGTGAGCAAGGGCAAGGAAGGGGTTCTGCCACATTTACTGATCTTCCTACAAGATTCTGTAGCTACCCGTCAACGACCAGTTTTTGAAGTCCTCAGTTACAAAGAGAAGGCAAGCCATTTATAATTACGGTGCCTGCTATATGTGTTTTAAAGCCAATCACCTGGCCAAAAATTGCCCCACTAAGATTAAGTGTCATCACTGCGATGCGCCGCATCACCCCCTATTATGTAAACTGGGTGATGGGGCGCATGGTAGTGACGAAACAAATACCTCAAAATTTAATAACAGCTCCTCCTTTGTCCGCCATAGACCTCACAAGGCTGTCAATGTGTCTAGGGCGCCACCTAGTTGTGATATTGTGGCACCTATTAGTGATAGCAGAATGAGCTCGCTAGTAAAAAGCAAGGAGAGAAATGATTCAGTCTATACGAATCTTAATGTACCACCCAATCACGCACGTGATTCAGGCCAGGAGAGACAGGACTCGTTACAACACCTTGTGTCTCACAATAACATTAATTTCTCTCTAGCTGAAGGGCAGACCGTCTCAGGGGACCGAACTGATGAGGAAACTGAATTTTCAGGGTTCATCGGTCTGACAACCAAGGCGAACAATACCATCTTGTTACAAACGATATCTGTCCCATTAACGACCAAGAGTGGAGAAGTGGAAGACTTTAATATCCTATTAGATGGTGGAAGTGATCGTAGCTTCATTTTAAATTCAGTGCTTGACCAACTTGAAACAAGACATATTGCCGTAGAAAAGCTGACCTACGGGTCGTTCGGTAGTAGTAATGTGACTCAAAGTGGACTGAGAAACCTGCATGAATTAAATTTGTCATCATCTGTTCAGGTAGGCCCTACAATGTTCAGGTGTTGAAACAATTAGTTCTAAAATATTCAAATCAAAACTGTCGAGTGATGTGATTCAAGAACTAACACAATTCAATGTGTCCTATTTAAATGCAGGTGAAGATATAGAAATACATATGTTGATTGGTCTCAACCATTATTGTGATATAATTCAACCAGACTTTATCAGATTGTCATGTGGGTTTGTCGTCCAGATTTCTAAATTAGGTTATATTATTTCCGGGGCTTGTTTTAACAACGACAGCACCTCGAATATGTCAAACGCAACCCCCTCCGCGCTATGTTGCATTGCTTCTTCTCCTCCGACGGCCGGGAATGGTGGTTCATCTAAAGATATTCAGGATTTCTGGTCGGTGGAGAGCATAGGGATAGATACATGTACACTGCTATCGATTATGACGGGTTCGGTGGAAAACGATCTACCAGCGTTTTTTACCGAATCGGTTCAGTATAAAAATGAACGTTATTCTGTGGGTCTACCTTGGACGGATAGTGAGGCAAACAACAAACTGTTAAACAATTACCACAGCGCCGCCCTCTGGTTTGAAAATTTAAAACGGAGACTGGTGCGTGATGAAGAACTCTCCAACAAATATCATTCCGTGTTTGTAGAACTTAGGAGTTTAGGTATCATCCAACAGGTTGATTTAACTAACAAGACTAACGAATTGCCAGTTTTTTACTTACTCCATTATCCCGTGGTACGAGAATCCAGCTTGACCACCAAGTTACGACCTGTATTCGATGCGTTCGCCACTGGAACAAACGAAGTGTCATTGAATGATTGTAAGAATTCCGGCCCGAATTTGTTACCTCTATTACCGGAGGTTCTAATAAGATTCCGCAGATGGCGCTATGCATATTCGGCTGATATCACTAAAGCATTCCTACAAGTAGGGGTAGGGGAACAAGATCAAAATGTTCATCTTTTTTTGGGGGGGACGATCAAGGAGTGACTAGAATTATGAGGTTTACTAGAGTACCCTTCGGTAACTCGGCAAGTCCGTTCTTACTAAATGCAACCATTAAATTTCATCTTAAGAAGTATGATAGTACTGACCCTACCGTGACTGAATTAGAACACAATTTGTATGTGGACGATTGGCTATCCGGCTGTGATACTGTGGAACAGTCCGCGTGTCACATACGGAGGGCCAATGAAATTATGTCTACAGCCAGTATGCATTTTGCTAAATGGGCTAGTAATTGTGCCGAATTGGCCACTAATACGCCCGTTGAGTTGAACTGTAAGATCAATGTAGACGAAGATAAAAAAATTCTTGGTCTGAAGTGGGACCCTAGACTAGATGGGTTCTTGGTCAATAGCGTGAAACCAGTTGACTAAAAGAATTGCACTTACCCTGATTTCAAAGATTTTCGATCCATTGGCATTTTTTTACGTCCTTTTTGATAAGAGCTAAGATTGTTTAAGGGGCTTACCAGCTAGAATGGGACTTTCCCTTACCCGTAGAGGAAAGTGATAAAATTAGAATTTGGTTGTCTGAAGTGGAGGGATTAAAGGATTTTTCCATTCCTAGACAATTTTTCCCTGGTGTCAAGTGGACAGATGTAGTGAAACTTGAGCTTCACGTATTCTGTGACGCCTCCCCCTGGCGTACGGTACCGTCATATATATGCGTGGGCTCGTGCAGGGAGGAGACGATACGAAAGACGAAAATAGACATGATAAACCTGTAGTTTCATTCTGCATTTCCATGGCACGGGTTGCACCAGTTAAAACAGAAACGTTGCCGAGACTGGAACTTACAGCTTGTGTTTTAGGCTGTCGCATGTCCAAATTCGTAACACACGCGCTCGCGCAAGGGGATATAGCCACCTTCTTTTGGACTGACTCGAAGATTTGTTTAGGTTGGATTAATCAGGGGGCTCAAAAATGCAAGGCATATGTGAGTAACCGCGTCAAAGAAATTATCGGTTTTGGCAATATTGCCCTACTGAAAAGAACCTTGCGGATTTAGTCACTAGAGGAATCTCTGTGAATATGTTTCTAAACTCAGATGTATGGGTCCGGGGGCCCAAAGAATAGTTAGATCGGCAGGTCACCCTCGTTCCCAAACACTCGAGTGTGGCGTTGACATCAGAAGGAAGACCTCTCTCCACTGAAGCAGTCCTCGGATCGGCAGCTAAACCCCAGCCTGTCAATGAAATTTTGAATATAGAGACCCAAACCCTAGCCACTAATTCTGCAGAGTCAGCGGGGAAAGATTATGTTAGCTGCTTAAAAGTAATACCGGAGTCGAACTTTACTAAGTCTAACAACAATGACGGGTTCGTGAATCAAGCTTACATACAACTCATACCCAATAAAATGGACTCGAATCCGGAGATTTTGGAAAGTCTTTTAGAAATAAGCTCTTATAAGAGAATGATTAGAGTTATGGCTTGGGTTTTGCGGGCGGCTACCATATTGAAGGGTTATTCCCTCCCATCTGAAGCACTTGACGCTAAAGAATTGGCCCGGGGGGAAGCCGTTATCCAAACCTTCTTGCAATGTAATTCGGTGTGTACATAAGGGAGTATGTCTCCCTAGCACATCCTGTTTGAATGGGTTGCACCCATTTATTGATAGTCAGCAGGGTATTCTGCGCCTGTCCAGCAGACTAGGACTCTCCGAATTGCCTTACGATCAAAAATACCCCATTATACTACCCCGTAATCCACATGTTGTGGCCCTAATACGTGGGGGGCATCTGGAAAATAACCATTCTAGAGTAGGAACCACAGTTGCGATCATTCGCCAGCCGATCTGGATTCCGGGGCTGAAAGGGTTAGCTGTCAAACTTAAACGTTCTTGTCTAAATTGTCAACGCCATGATTCCCGAAGTCAAGTTACGCCAGAACCGCCTCTGCCAGTTGACAGGGTTGTTTTGACAGCACCATTTAGCACCGTGTAGATCATGATGGGCCATTGTTCGCAAGAAATGCAGGTAAAACCAAATTCTACATCTTACTTTTTACGTGCGCAGTGATTCGTGCCGTGCATTTGGAGCTCGTGGCCTCTTTATCCACTCAGGATACCATCTTGGTGTTTCGCCGTTTTGTGTCCCGTAGAGGTCACCCGAATATCGTTTACTTGGACAACTCCAAGACTTTTATTGCATTGAAACGTTATTTATCTGAGAAACTGTTCTTTTTTTGGCCCACATGGAAGCTCATAACACCTAGAGCCCCTTGGGTAGGAGGTTGGTGGGAGCGACTAATACAGTCTGTAAAAAAGGGATTGCGAAAGACACTAGGACTACGTTTTATAAACGTTGTGGAACTTACTACTTTCCTGACTGAAATTGAACATTGTATCAACAGCCGCCCTCTCACATATATCAGTGACAACCCAGAATACGACGTCATTACTCCCGAGGGGTTTTTTATTACTAAAGCGGCCATTTCTATTGAACAGGCCTCAAAGGCTCACCCATACCATGATCCTGTCGCAAGCACAGGGTACTATCCTTGAGCATTTCTGGCAGGTATGGCGAAATGAATATCTGACCAACTTACCTAGGAACTTTGAAACATTGAAACATTGAACGGGGCCAAGTGGTCTTAGTCCGAGAGGATTTCGACAAACGCATAGCATGGCCGATGGGTGTCATTGTAAATGTAAGGGAATCGAGTGACAACATTGTCCGTTCGGCCACCGTCAAAATAGGTGATAGACCTATTCAGAGATTGTATGAGCTGGAAGGATGGGATCAGGGTCAATCCACTAATGAACTGTTACATTTGATTGACACTGACACCCCTTCTAAGACTACTGACGATTTACCCTCAGGAAATTCAGCAACCACAGCTAAACAGGCTGAAGCACTGGCCGATCAAATTTCATCGAGCAGTAAAGAACCTACTGATGCGATGGGCGAGGAGACGGCGAGAACGGGTGATTCGGGCGGTTCCCCCGCCTATCACACCAGAAGTGGTAGACGAGTGAAAGCAATTCAACAATTAAACTTATAAATTAATTAGGTGTGACTCTGTATCTATTGTATCTCATTATTGTTTGAAGCTAAAATTATATACGACTTGAAATACTATTATTAATGATCATGTGTGTGGTAATTAGTTAGATGTTGTTTTATAAAAAAAAAAAAAAAGGGGGATACATGAGCTGACACAGGGGTGCATTATGAACTGGAATATTGAAAATTGAAATTATTTAAACAAATGTGTAACATGTTATAAAAGGCCAGAGTGAAATTGGGGTGGGACGCGCCCTTGTTAGGCATTGCTGAGCTTGGAGTATTCTTGTAATAAACTAAACAGTGTTTAGAATAACATGAAGTGATCAGTGTTATAATGTATCACATTTTGCAAAGAGGCTCTAAAGTTAGCACTGTTTTGTTAGTTTAAATTAATTTCAAAGTTTTATATCGATTGAACCGTGATAATAGCCGTTCGGGGATTGTCACCCCTTTCTGGCGGGGAGTGTCAAAACCATGCACGGCTGTCATCACGTTTTGATTTGTTTGCTGTAATCAAGACAGTGTCTGTTTGACAGCTCGGATTAATCTGAGAGGTCAAACTGAAAAATAGCATATTTATATATAAATGAAATGAGTTGTAAGCATTGACCCAGTGTTGGGCCAACGTCTTGTTCATAATGCGAACTAATAGCGCTGGCCCGGCATTGAACCAGCGCTGTGGTCCTATTGGCGACGTGTCAAAGTACAAGTAGCATAGCGGGTCTTTCGCACAATAGTTGGAGATGGTGGACCACTGTTGTACCAACACGGGACACTGAAGCATTGCTGTGGGCTGTATTCAGATGGTACAATAATTGGGCCAACACTGTGTCTTGCTTGTTGTAGTTGGCGCGATGCCGGTCCAGCATCCTAAGGTGGTGGACCGGCATCGTGCCAACGCCTGGTTCAGATGGTAATGTCACATTTACTGATCAGAGGTGAAAGAGGGTATAAAGCCACTAGATTTGGGTGCGATACTTCTCTTTCTCTTCTCACCTATCACAGTGATTATGACTTGGCTTAAGAGCGGTAACTGGTTACTGAGTCGTGGCTAGTTACTGCTTTTTGCCTGGTGATAGTGGTGACTCTCTCTGAGCGATGGTTGGCTTCGTGGATGACCATGTGAGCGGACGCAGGCCATTGATTCGCTCAGAGAGAGTCAACAAATTCTTGTAGCTTATAGTGTGAGGCTCAGGGATTTGGAGGCACTGCTTTAGTCAAACCCGGTTTGAGTGGGTCGTTTCTTCTTTTGTACATATTGTAAAACAGCTGTCTGTCTCTGTGTCTTAATAAACGTGTATCCAGCTTCAAGTGTTGTGGACTCTTGACTTGCGTCTCTTCAGAACTCCGAAAGTCATTGTGAGTCCCCATGACTTTTAACAACAACTTTAACTATAATATCTTAAAAAGTCCGGAAATCTCAAATTCATGGGAATGTCAAGTTATTGAAATAACTAGCAATACGCTCTCTAGAAAAGTAATCTTGGGGAATGTCTACCGACTCCCTAGAGAAACATCCACCGATCACAAACATTTATTGATGAATTTTCCCCCATATTAGCTCAATTGGAACAATCCCACTCCAAAGTCATTATAGCTGGCAATTTCAACAATAATTTACTAGACATAAAGACTTAAGATAAAGTATCACCTTTTTACAATTCTTTTACTACTATTGTTTTTTTGCCTGAAATTACTTTGCCTACACGATTTTCACATAGGACAGGTACACTTATCGACAATTTGCTCTGCAAATTATCAGATATTTCTTTAAAAGTCTGGCATTCTTGTAGATAGATTATCAGATCACCAACCATATTTTATGTCATTAAATCTAAGAACGGTCAACATTATCCCACATAAATATATAACAATCCATAAACAAACGCCCAATGCTATCCAGAATTTTAAAGAAGAACTTTCAAGCTCCAATATTATGGAATTACATGATGTGAACTTGGTATCTAATTCCAACAATAATAATGATGTATTACACGACTTAATATGTGCACCGAAACAAAAACATTCTCCAAATAAAAAAATAATAATTATAAATACAAACACAAGAGTACGCCATGGATTACAGCAGGCATTTTAAAATCAATCAAATTAAAAAATAAAATACACTTAGGAGGACACCACATGAATCTCCTTATTACAATACAATACAAACAAATTTATGAAATTATAATATCATATTAAAAAAATCGATTAGATTGGCAAAAAATGTAATACACTACAAATTTTCAAAAGGCAAAACGTAACCTTAAAAAAAGCTGGTCAGCTATAAATTAAATGTTATGCAAAAAAAGAAAAAAAGTAAATTTCCCTTAATTTTTCAAAATTGACAATACCGTAGTTACAGATACAACTAGTATTGTGAATAAATTCAACTTTTTCTTTACAAATATCAAACCAAATCTGGCAAAAGAAATATGCGTCCCTCCTAGAAATAATTTTAAAAACTTTTTATTAAATCAAAATGATAACAATTTTCCTTTAAACTCATAGGAGAAGATTTTGTTATCAAAAATGGTACAGGATGTGATGGGTTATCAAACACATTACTTAAATCTATTAAACTAAACCTAGTTAAACCAAGAACACTCATTGTGAACCTAATGCTAACAACGGGTATATTCCCTGCCAAATTAAAAATAGTAAAAGTCATATAATTATTCAAAAAGGGAGATAAATCTATATTTTCGAATTACAGGCCCATTTCTCTATTACCATCAATATCCAAACTTTTTGAAAAAGTAATTTATCGACAACTATACAAATATTTTGAAGATTCAAATTTATTCTACGAGGGTCAATATGGTTTTCGGAAGGGTCATTCCACGGAATTGGCCTCTCTAGAACTAGTAAACAGGTTATCTAAAATGGATAAAGGCGGGGTACCTCTAGCTATATTCATTGATTTATCCAAAGCCTTCGACACCTTAGACCATGATATATTACTGTACAAATTAAAATGCTATGGACTAACAGGAAAATCTATAAATTTACTAAAATGTTATTTAACAAATAGACAACAATATGTACATCATGATAATACTGACTCAAATTTCTTAAACATAACTACTGGGGTACCTCAAGGTTCTATTTTGGGGCCTTTACTATTCTTAATTTATATGAATGATATACATAAATCTTCCAATCTCTTTCATTTCATCCTTTTTGCAGACAACACGCCTCTAATAATGAAGAATAATAGTTATAACACAGATATTATCAATGCAGAACTAGCAAAACTCTCAATATGGTTTAAAGTAAACAAACTTTCTCTAAATATTTCCAAATCCAAATTTATTGTTTTTCGTTCGGCAAGAAAACAAACATCTATATCATCAATACAAATAGACTATAACGCTATTGAATGCGTCGAAAACTTTAATTTCTTAGGTTTAATTATTAATAAGCAATTGAAATGGAATGATCACATAGACCACATTGTCCTGAAAATATCACGCATCATCGGCGTCCTAACAAGATTGAAAAATCATATACCCTTAAATATTTTAATAACGCTTTACAACTCACTGTTATTACCACACATAAATTATTCGCTCATAGTTTGGGGACACCAGCCATCCAAACTAACTTACTTGCAAAATAAATGAATTCGAATTATAACAAAAAACAAAATGTTTGCCTATGCAGAGCCTTTATTTAAAAACTTGCATATTTTTAAAAGCAGAGTATATTTTTAAAATACAACAATTTAAATTATACTACAAATACTTAAAACACACTTTGCCCACATTCTTTCTGAATCTCCGGTTTAGAACAAGTAAACATAATTATAATACAAGGACTCAAGATCTATATAAATGTCGTACAAAACATGAATTTGCTAGACAGTGCTTATTATATAATACACCCGATGCAATCAATAACTGCCCAACAAATATAAAGGAGAGGTTTTTTACTCACAGTTTGCAAGGTGTCATCGCTTATGCAAAATCATCAATTTTAAACAGCTATGACAGTATTTTGTCATATTGCTCGGTGCTATGTTTGTAGCGCAATTCAATAAAATATGTTTGTGTATTACAACAAATGTTCCGACTTTTTAATTATCATATTGCCTATACCTTACAATCTGACAGAGTGTTAATTTTTGAAGGGTCTAATTTACCCGTTAAGATCTAGTATTTATTGCAACTGGATTCTTAAGTGTATTAGTCATTTTATTATAATAAACTTACATGATACTTAGGCCTACTATTATATAATAGTTTTTTTATTCACAATATTGTTTATATTGTCTGATGATAGCTCCCTGTTGCATTAGTCTTCGAGCAATCTAAGTACTGAGGTGACAGCCAGGGAGTTAACATCACCTTCATTAAAGGGACTGGCCCAGGCTAAAATCATAAGAAAGGAGATTTTATTTCAGCTTCTTAATATGACCATATGATGTAAACATGTCCATAGACTAGAGCTGCAAAAGTTTTTTAATTTTTGTGCTGCGCATTCACCAGTTAGGCTAGATATAGAGACGAAATTCCTGAGTTCTAATTATTGACAGCCATGTCAAAAATTAGAAATACGGGAATTTCGTCTCTATTTTTTGATGATTTTAGCCTGGGCCAGTCCCTTTAATATGTAATAAACCTGTAATTTAAATGTAATGTATTGTAGGTGGCCTCCACGCAAGTGACCATTGCTCGGTCTTAGTGGAGGTCTCCTGATCTACAAAAATATATACCACTGCTTATATATTACTATTTACTTACTCTCATTGATCAAATAAATGAATCTGAATCTGAATCTTAGTTGCACCCAGTTGCCTTTATCTCTGTAAGTGTAATCAGCCTGGTGCTTTCTGGGTACAGATATGTCCTACTGTTCGTACATAATACAGTAGTAGTAGTAGTAGTAGTATTTTATTTATTAAAGTGCCATCCATATACATAATTTAAACAGAAAAATTAAAACATTTAATAGTTATGATGGCCAGCCTCTCAGGCTTATATGGCACTGATCATTTTGTAACTGTGTGTTTGATAAGTTCATAAAAAAGAAAAGAATAATTATATTTAATTTATGCGTCTTAAAAATGAATCTTTTACCATTTTCGAAGTTGCATATACAAAGTTATCACTGAAGAGACGAATCAGTTTGTCTTTATTAAAAATATTGTTCCAGTCATATGATGTTATTAATTGGTTGATATGTTTTGCACGAATGTCTTTATATAAGGGGCAGCTCAGCAGGAAATGTTCTTCGGTCTTTACGACGGGTTGTGGGCAAACTGGACACAGACGCTCTTCGATCGGTTTTCCACGCCAACGGCCTGTCTCGATGGCCAGAGGGAACACACCGGAGCGTAGTCTAGCTATGCAGCATCGCGAACTCGGCTGTAACATTTTAACATAGTTTTCACAAGTAAAAGTTGATTTTAGCTCCCTATATGTACGTAGTTTGGGCATATTATTTATTTCCACTTTCCACTGCAGCTCGAATATATCTGTCAGTTTAGTGATGGCCGTATCAACTACCCACTTTTTGGATGATGTTAGCAGTCGGGTATTTTTGAGAGCTTCTAGACCACAGTCCTGCAGTATGGCACCAGCATTTTTTGCCCAGGTGTTCATTCCGAGTTGTGCTTGCCTGTAATCCCAGTCAAATACACGGCGTGTTAGGCGGTCAGGAGGCAGTAGACAAAGGTGGCACCACATTCTGACTGTTTCCACTTTGTGACGTACGTATGGAGGTAACCAGCCCATATCACCTTCCATTGATGGAATAGGACATTTTTTTCCTACCCCCAGAAAACATCGAATTAAGCGCCTTTGAATTTCATCGCATACACCATACCGCTTTTGACCCCATATTGCACTAGCATAGTCCATTACAGGGGATACCACACTATTATGAACATGAGTGAAGACACGCCATGGTAAACCTTTGTTTTCAAAGTATATTGAGATGAGCTTGGAGGCAGCACGGCTTGCACTTCTTGCTAGTTGACCTGCGGTCAGTTTATAATCCATGTGCTGTGTGAGTAATACACCGAGGTAGGTATACGAGTCCGTTACTATTACATTTTCGTCATCTATAAAAAACTTCGCAATAGATTGTTTGGTGGTACGGGGCCTGAACTGCACGACTTTCGTTTTATCCATGTTTGCTTTCATGTGCCAAGTTTTCAACCAGTCCTTCAAGATATTTAATTGTTGCTGTATACCATAAGGAGAGTCGGAAAGGAGAACTATGTCATCTGCATATAGTAATATGCTTATTTTCGAGTCACCAATAGATACTCCGACGTCGAGCTCGTTAATTACAGGTATGAGGTCGTTGATGTATAGAGTGAAGAGCGTCGGTGCCAAGTTATCACCCTGTCGGACTCCACTCTCAACAGGGAATGAGTCAGTCATGACATTATTAATTCGAACACTGGAGCGGAGGTCATTATACATATTTTTGATGGTGAAGTACATTTTTCCCCGGATCCCGTTACATAGCAGTTTGTACATGAGAAGCGTATGGTTCACTTTGTCGAATGCTTTAGCACAGTCTACAAAACAGGCAAACGTAGATAGTCCAGCTGAAATACGATTGTTTAGAATAGTAGTGAGAGAGTATAGATGATCCAAGCAGGTCCTACCACGTCGAAATCCATTTTGTTCATCTCCAATTAAGTTGTTTTCTTCTGCATAATTGATAACACGTCGATTGAGGATGCTGTTGTATACTTTTGCCACTGTCGACATGAGACTAATGCCACGATAACTGCCTGCACATTTTGAGTCTTTACCCGGCTTTAAAATGGGATGTATAATGTTTTTATGCCACATTTCCGGCGATATACTGCTGTTAAAGCAAGTTTCAAATAGTTTATGCAGTATGGGTTGTAATGATGGCATTTTGATAATCTCATTCGGGATATTGTCTACACCAACTGCTTTACCCTTCTGTATCACCTTTATTGCCTTTTGCAGTTCCTCCATACGTATTGGTTCATTTAGTGCGCGATCATTATTGGTGTGAGTGTCGTTTTCCATTTGATTAATGAGATTTTTATAACCTGTGATACTCTCTCGGTCGTGGTCTGTTGCACGGTAAATGTCACTGAATGTGTGTTTGAAGGCTTCACCTATATCACCAGTGTCGGAAGATAGTGTACCATCATTTTCACGGACTGAATCCACTTTTTCCTTTTTCCCACCTGGGGCCATCTGCTTCACACGTTCCCAGAATTGGCGCGGGTCCTGGTTTCGGAGTGAACACAGTTCGTCTCGTTGCTTTGCACGATATTCGCGTTCGGATCGACGTAGAGCCCTGTCAAAATCTTTTCGTCTTCTGGTAAACACGTTCCGAAGTTCATTTTTAACACTTTGACGACCTTTATAATGCAAATACTTTCTTTCTGTAGCAAGAGCTATCTTCCACAGCTCTTTCAGGTGATTATTCCAGTACGGGCGGTGTCGTCCTCGTCGACCAGATTTATGGGTGCGCTGTGTTATATCCTTATGTGGAATGCTATCGTCCATAATCTTATGAATGGTATTGACAAGTTCATTATATATATCACTTATTTGTTGTTTATCATTGTCTAGTTTTTCAAGTTTTTCCGCTACTTGAAAAAGTACGTTACTTGCCCTTTCTGTGGCGAAAACATCAGCTGGTATGTTGCGTACTTGGTAAACTCTGCGGGATACACCAGGCTGCATTTCCTTATTTGATTGTTCGGTGTCCCTGTGTGTACTGGTTAACCTACTGAACAAGGATAGATCCCACTCACAGCACAGTACAGAGTGGTCTGGTGTATTTCGAGATGGTGGAGTCAGGTTGTACTCCTCACAAAGATCACTCACTGTTTTCACGGAGCACTTTGATACATTATCCAATGATGCACATGGTATAATCATGTAGTCTACGACAGAGCGACCACGTCTGGATATACATGTATAATTGTCATTTTCTGGGTTAACTCTGCTATTCATAACACACATTCCAGAATCTCTTAAGAATTCTATCAAGTAATCGCCGTATTTATTGCGCACTGTATCAACGGGGTGACGATTTTGTGAAGTGTCATCACTATGTTCTATGTCCTGGGCGTTACCAATACGCCCGTTAAAGTCTCCACATATCAGTATTTCATTTTCGTTCCAGTACATATAGACTTGTCCAAGCAATGTATCATAGAATGTCTGGGCTGTGTCACCGCGGCACGAGTTAGAGGGAGGTAGATACGCAACAAATAGTAATACAGTATGTTCATTATCGTAGCGTGACTGTAATTGCGTCCACAAAATTCCTTCCATTGAATTGTCCAGTATTTTAATTTCAAAAGAGTTGAAAAGATAGTTTTTTACCAGAATCCCGACACCGCCCGATCCGTGAGGTGCATTAGGTGCAAGGTGCAGTCTATTGTGGCCTATCCATGTGTAACCAGGAACTGTGATTTCTTCTTGGTCTTTAAGGTGCGATTCACATATGCAGTACTGCTTCTAACAGGAAAGGTCATTTAAGTGACAGTGTAATCTGGTAAAACAGTGCAGTCTATTGATGAGGTGAATGATGTAAAGATGATGATGTGAGGATGGGGTGATAGATAATCGTGGATTATTGAGAGTGCTTTCACTCGCCTTGATAAGGGGTTCTGGGGATCTACAACCCAGACATGCCCAGATGGTCGGAGACTTGGGTTTCGCTATACAAAACACAGCTCAGCTATCCTCGGGTCGCATAGTCCCCAGACTGGCCCAGAGTAACAATAGGAGTGTAACTCCATTCATCCCACGTGAGAGACTTAATGTCGCACACTATTGCTGGTAGGTTAAGACCTTACCACTGCCAGCACCTGTGATCATAGCCAGACACGTGGATGCTGCAGCTTCCCTTGGATGCCAAAAATGGTGGAATTTGATATGTATTTCAGTCTTTTCAAAATTATATGGCCGCCATCTTGGATTTAGAGGTCAAAATAGTCCTAAATCTAAAAAATAGCCATTTCATTGGATTTGTCATAAAAAAATAGGTACATTTTGTATATTATACACCGTCATACATTGTTTCCAAAGTTATCATATTTTATGTTTTTTCAAAATGGAGATGGTCGGCCACCTTGGATTTAGAGGTCGAGATGTTCCAAAATCTAAAAAAAAACCATTTCATTGTTTTTGCCACACAAAATAGTGTAGTAGAACTCGGTAGATTATGTATGCATCTTTATACGTATATCTTGCTTAGTGCCAAAGTTATCGTAGGCCTATTTAATTTTTTTTCAAAATTGCGATGGCGGCCATATTGGATTTAGAGGTCTAGATGGTCTCAAATTAAAAAAAATAGTAATTTCAGTGGATTTGGCATCGCAATAATTATTATGCATCTGTATAGCTTGTTTAGTTCCAGAGTTATCGAATTTAAAAGTGTTTTTTTAAATGGCGATTGGTAGCCATTTTGTTATGCTAATCAGATATTTAAAAACTTAATTTTTTCTTGGGAACCGGACTTATCGTGTTCAGCATACCCTGATTATGTAAAAAAAGTCAGGTTCCCAACTTTTACTCAAAATGCCTCTAGGATTCACATTTCCCGAAAATTCGTCTAGTCTATTAGTTTAGTATTGCAAAAAAAAACAAAATATTAGTGCTTGGGACAGGAGGGGAAATCAACAATAATGAGAAGAGGTGGTTTGATGGCACACCTATCGAGGTGGTTGACTTTTATAAATATTTGGGTCTATTACTTACGTCAAATTTGAATTTGGTCAATGTGCAAAAAAACATTATCATTGCAAGCTAAAAAAAGGACTTCATATGTTCTGTAGATACAGTTATCAATGTGGTGTTTTACCCCGGTCAATTGATATTCCTCAGTTTGATAAAAATGATCTCACCCATAGTTTTATATGGGTCGGAAGTGTGGGGTTTTGAATACTCAGACATATGTGAATCAGTTCAGAATGATTTTTGTACGCTAACTCTAGCAAACTGGTGTTGTTGGGTGAAATGGGTAGATATCCACTGGCTTTACACTATTTTCAAAGGTGTAGAAAATATTGGCTAAAAGGTATTCAAATGCACACAGCGAGGTATCCACATATATATATGGATAGTGTATGCTATCAAATGATATATCGATTACATAACAATGGTAGGCACACTTGGGCAACTGATATTGCATTGTCATTGAAAAAATTGGTTTTCAGCATGTTATGTCTGGGCACATCAAGGAGTCGGAAATGAAGATGTATTTTTGAAGTGTTAAGTTTACGATTAAAAAATCATTTTAAATCAAATTGGGAAGACAGTATCAAAAAATCTAGCAAGCTAACAATATATTCACATTTTAAATGTTATCTTATTCCAGAATCGTATTTAGACATAATAAATATTCGCAAATATTTAATTGAGTTTAGTAAATATAGATGTTCAAATCACCAACTAGCCATAGAGCAGGGAAGATATTCAGAAAGGCAGATAGAATATGTGTTCTGTGTAATATTAGAAATTGTGCTGTGGTTGAAGATGAATATCATTTTCTTTTAATTTGTGACGACTCTAAATTATTAAGGTATAGATACGTTACCAAGCACTTACCTCCACATGATGAAACACAAAACGGATTTCAACTATTTAATAATTTAATGAAGATCAGTGACACAGATGCATTGCGTGACGTGACTTGTTTTATTTATCATGCAATGAATGTGGGAAAGAGACAAATCGCAAATTTAACATAACTTAATTAATTTGTAAAATGGTTGTACATAGGCCTTCGGCCATATAGTACTAATAAATATACTTTGACTATGACTTTTTATATTAACCTAGAGAAACACACTATAGTCTGTCCAACGGTGTGCAAATGAAATTTAGCTTTTCGTTGATTACTCAGTCCATTCGCGATTTTCATGAAATATTGTGAACACTATTTTCTAGTCATCTGAAAAAGTCATAAAAATATTGTACAGTTCAACTGTTAGACCATATGACATGTGGCAAATATCTAATTATGACGCCCTCTATAATGTGTTACTCACGATCCTGGAAGCCTGGCCGGAAATGTACGAGCGCCCGGAGGAGAGATATAACTTATTGTGTTACTCACAATCCTGGAAACCTGGCCAGAGATGTACGAGGGCCTGGAGGAGAGTTATGAATTAATGTATTACTCAAGATCCCGGAAACCTGACAGGAGTTGTACGAGGGCCTCGAGAAGAGATATAACTTAATGTGTTACATAACTACCCGGAAACCTGGCCGAAAATGTACGAGGGCCTGGAGGAGACATGCAACTTAATGTGTTACTCAAGATCCTGGAGAGCTGGCCAGAGATGTACGAGGACCTGGAGGAGAGATATAACTTAATGTTTCACTCACGATCCTGGAAACCTGGGCAAAGATGTACGATGGCCTAGAGGAGAGATATAACTTAGCCCTTATCTTGCAAATTTAATCCATTTAAATTTTCAGCCACTTGAATTTGTGTCTCAGTACCACGATTCACAACTTCAAGTGGGTGCAAAATTACTCATATTTGTTTAATTTGTGAAATATCCTTTGCAAATTCTGATGTTTAAGCACACATTTTGTTCCCAATATCAGTGATTTAATTGACAAACAAAACAAATTATTAACGACAATAGTCGTGATCAGCAGGACAATGGTTAACGCAACATGTTACTCACCAGTTGCCTGTTGTAGTAGATGTCTCACCCATGTGTTTCCCGATCCTGGGAAGCTGACAAGGGCTGTACGAGGGCCTGGAGGAGATATATAACTTAATGTGCTACAGGTTTTTTGCTTGCTAGTTTCCTTCGAAGCTTCCAACGTCAAATTTGTTACTTCCGCCGGATCCTTTATTATGAGTTGACTATTTACTGGACCAAGCCTATCCTTGAAGTTTGTACAGGCGCACACACAATACTCGTGGCTTATCTGTCTAGTTTTGTGTTTTGAGATGTCAAACGTTTCAGCTTTATGTCCAACGGTGGTCGAATGAGAAACGGAATGATTGACTTTGCCTAGATAGTGTATGGCTTTGTTGATTATTACACTATTCGTATCTATTATGCTAGGTCCACGTACCAGTAAAGTCAACACTACTATAATAATTAGTGTCAATACAATCCTGCTGCACACATATTGATATTTCATTATGATATTCCAAATCTGCTTGAAATCAGAAAGCAAATATATCTCAAACTATGATGATATGCAGGACTAAAATGATCAAAAATGAGAAAACACAAACGTTGTAATATTTTAGTGCGGTATGTCAAATACAACGCATGCCCAATGGAGTTATGGACTATTTCTGTATTTTCTGTACCTCACTCCACCTCACAAGTTACGATATATCGTAGCCTTCATATTGGTCGAGATGTACCTAAAAACAGGGCAACGTGACCCAACGCTGGCTCGTTGCCAAAAGGTTTTACACTGCCTACTTGAAAGTAAATCGTTACTGTTTGTTGGATTCCATGGCCCCATAGCTCTTCACACACTACTGACCAAGTGGTTATAATAGGACACGCCCTACATAGAGCACTGTGTTTAGCCTGTTCCAACCAGACACAGACGGTACGCGTGTATCATAATGAGAACAGCTCTCCCAGCAAACATGAAGACTTGACCCGATGTTGTTTTTATGTTGGTCCAGTGCCGTTGGCGGTGGGTCAATAGTGAAACAGCATTGGGTCGAATCCTCGCGTTTGCTGGGCTCCACACAGGTGTCTGTCTACACCCACCCCTCCCTCACCATAATATTCTCGCCAGCCGATCAGGGTACTTTTAGCAAGACAGCCGGCCAATCACAAGCTCACTACAATACTTGAAATTGAGAGCGGGGGACATAAGACGTCAACCATCTGCACATTTTAACATGCGAAGAAGCAGTGTCTAGGGTGAGCAGTGTAGACACGCCCCAATGATGGACAGCATTATTGACCAACATTATTCCTTACACTACAGCGCTGAAATATTTGTGCATAAACCATGGAGACCAAAGTTTTTTTTCAATTGGAAATCACTATAGACATAGTGTATTTAATAATATGTCGAAATGTCTATGACATGACTGAGAAGTGCTCAAATAACGAAGTATAAAATATGTAACATGTTAAAGATCATATAGCTATTAATATTGTGCTTAACGCGCACTAGACAAAATGTAAACTTGTATATAATTCTCAAGTTTCTAATTCTCCAGTGTCGTTTTTTAATGGCATCCAGAATAACTTATAGTGGATATTTTATATCTGGTTTTAG
>OZ024904.1:15723166-15924374 GCA_964017125.1 Flabesymbios commensalis | reverse complement strand
GAAGATTTATCTACAATGGATGACATTGATGTATCTGGTAATATGTATATGCATATAAGCACACCAGGTCCTATTATGTAGGTAGACAGATTCGTTAGATTACTCACTGATTCAACAGTGCGGATGTAGACGGTACACACCAGAATCATGCGGACCACACACTGATATGTGAAGGAGCACGCAGCGCGTGGCCCTGCGCGAAAGCAACTTGGATGCACCAGCTGGTCTCAACCATTAGCGCGACCTTCTAGTCACATTGAGAGTGGAGAAACAATGATATTTCTCTGATAGACCGGGCGGGGGCCCTAGGGTAGTGGTTAGCACCGCTGCCTTTCACGCCAGAGTTCGGGGTTCGGTTCCCGGTCTCGGCGGTTTGAAAGAAACAAAATTGTTTCTTCCCCATCCACGTGTGAAAGTTAGTATTGTGGGGAGCCTCCGTGACCGAGAGGTAGCGTGCTCGGCCTCAGACCGCTAGGGCTCGAATTTCGAATCCTGTGTCTGGAGGACAGTGTCATCTCAATCATCTCACCATCCTCAGGAGGTTCTCCTGGCCCAGTTTAGCCTATATGTGCACAAAGGTGGCCTAAAGCCCGATTCATTTCCAAGTAGGATTAGATGGTTTCTAACACGACTTGCGAGGCAGTCAGGCGCTCTAACAATGCGCCACGCCCCTCTGTTGTACACTGAGAACGACCAGTCACGGAACATGAGATGGTTACAACTCTGACATAATCATGATAATGGGCTAACGAATAGCATACAGTGAATTTTATGGGTGAGATAATCTGTACTTGGCAGTTTGTGTGAGCGAGCGAGCAGTCCAATGGCGTGTTAGTTTTCTGCTGTTGAAAGCATAGTCAGTCATTTATTATATTCGAATATCTGACTAAATAATGTTCCACTATTTTTGCATGATTATTTTGTTTAGTCTAATCATACTTCATGCTTCAATATTCCTTGTAAAAATTGTGCCTTTCTGCATTAACTCTACTAGATTTAATTAGCGACGAGTACAAGCATCGTCTACATTAACGGCCAATACCAGCAACATGATCAAGCAGCAGAGGGCACTGATTGAAGAATGTTTAGGCTGATTGCTTTCCAAATCTTTTGGAAGAGGATGTGCTGTCACAAGCTGCAAGTACATAGTGTACATGTAATTAGAACAACAAGAAGATTATTTTCCTTACCTTGCACTAGTCTGTCTGGAATATCATGAAATATAATATCGTGACTGTATCCACATTCAGGAAATATTTCCCTAAACGTCTACATATTTATATATTTTTCACCAATTAAATTGATGAGAAGTAACATACATCTGTACAAGACAAAGTAATTTTGGTAACTCAACAGTGGCATACTAGTCTGGCTGAAGTTTTGCATACTACCTCCTTGTGTACTCTTGTAGAACTTTCATAAACAACAAGTTCGCTTATCCATACTCCGTACCACAGCTGGATAGGATAGGGTCAGCATATGCTCATTGGTTTTCTATACAAGGTCGGTAACTCACTGAAATCGTGGAAGCAGCAATCTCAATATACTAGGCCTATTGTTCACGCCCACACGCTCAACATAGGGGCTATTCAGCGCCACTATTCTATCGTGTAAACCCAAAAGGCAGTAACTTCCCAATATAATAGTAAGCTGAATACTGCAGTGTATTATTCACGACATGTCTCATTTTGTTGGAAATAGTGCTTCTGTCAGAATCGAGCTCGTAAAATGATTATTAATGCACGTAAATTATGAGATTTCCGTTTGAAAATGCATCAATAATTTGCTACAAGAACTAGGTATGCTATGGTAGCATTTGTTTGGTAGAAAACAAAAGTCAACATAGTCCATTTCTCATTTTAAAATGACGAGGACTTGAAAGTTTCCTCCCCTCAGTAGAAGTATAGACATGGCAGTGATTGTCACCGCATATAAACATCCCAATTTCCCGTGCTCCGTACCATGCATGTCAATCGATCAAGATACAGACACTGACACAGGGTCAGGAACATTTTGGCCGTGGTCAATATCTTCACTGACAGTGTCAATAAACTTTGCTTTGGATGGTGAGTTCATGATTGCCTTACTTTTAGCTATGACAAAGGCACATACACAAGTTCATGTGTAAGTATTGGTGATATATATCATACAGCTTTGAGACTGATGTACACTTAAAATATGCCATACTAGTGAGACATTCACATTCTTGTCTTTATATATTATTGAATCATAAAGATATTAGATATATCGCACATTTCTACACGTATAGATACTCACTAGGATGAAGTTTATATGGTCTGTATATATACAGAGCCATGCCAGTATCTTTCATCATGTGTTCAGATTCCAATAAGCATCACTAACAGTAGGGATAAAGACTGCTGTAAGCTCTTATCATGTTAGTTATGACAAATCACAGTTTGTGTGGGCCCCTAACCGATGGATTGCTCATTGAACGTTATTGAACATATATGGTGGTTGAAACCAATATGACACTAGAATGTTTTATTGGTTAGCCTATTATGCCATCTCAAGACTTTGTGGTAGACTTGCTATGGATGCTTGCTTGTGTTGATTCGGTAAACCTACTTATCATGTCCTTGTCGTCATCAATGTAATATTCTAATACATCAACACATATATAATGCTCACTGGGATCACTTTTGTTGTGTAAATATCATTCAATCAATTCACCTACCATATTCACCTGTAGAGCTGTATGAACACTTGGGTAATATATAAATTACACAGAGCACTGTGTAGTCTGTTCCAACCAGACACAGACGGCACGCGTGTATCAAAATGCGGACAGCTCTCCCAGCAAACACGAAGACTTGACCCAGTGTTGTTTCAATGTTGGTCCAGCGCCGTTGGCGGTGGGCCATTATTAAAACAGCATTGGGTCAAATCCTCGTGTTTGCTGGGCTCCACACAGGTGTCTGTCTACACCCATTCCTCCCCCACCATAATATTGTCGCCAGCCGATCAGGGTACTTTTAGCAAGACAGCCGGCCAATCACAAGCTTACTACAATACTTGAAATTGAGAGCGGGAGACATATGACGTCAACTATCTGCAAATTTTAACATGCGAAGTAGCAGTGTCTAGGGTGGGCAGTGTATATATAAATATGCTTTGAAGAAATGAGCACATACCTTTCACTCGAGTGAAGGGATGATGAATCTGTTTCTAAACAAGCTTGCAGCCACTTCAAATAAAGAGTTCAGCAACAGCGATATAATTATGGATCTCTGAGATATCTGATATATTCATTTTCATCAAATTTGTACCCATATGAGTACTTCACCAATACAGCTGACTGCGTAAGAAAGGGAACCTTTCGATCACTGACATGTTGTAGGTGCTACACGTGAAATATAAAGGAAAAGGAGATCTGCTCACATACCACTGAAATATCAAGAGCAATTTAAAATCCTATACACAACAAAGATCGGGTGCCTATTGTCGTGCTTTAGAAGGCTATTGAAGGCGGTTTATTTTGTATGTGTTCGCTTATCTTAATTCCTTCTGTAGGTAAACCCGTAATACCACGTCCTATTTTTGGCGCCGCATACGGATTGATGTCCGTGTCAAAGCAATATATGACTCATAGTGCCCAAACAGTTTTCTAATTTGTTTAGGCATATTATTTGTCATTTTTTCTATTTAATCAGGGAATTTGAGCCGTCACCATTACTGATTATAGGTGACTGGTGACTCTTAATATGTTAAATATTATTGTAATATTTGCACAACATGATGCAATATGATACAAAATATCTATGAAAAATCGTATTAAAATTAGTATTAAATATATTACTGGCCATGCAAACATGGCTAAAACATGATAATTATAACAATAACGTGAATATTTGATGAGATCTAGCGAAAAGCAAGATTTTGACAAATTATCGCTTGTTATATTTTGTAATAACTAATAATAAAATAGCTGCAAATGATTAAATCGTTTTAAATAATCACAATGGATTGCTTTTGATAGATTACCACCTTGAAAATGTAGATATACAAGTGTTATTGACGATAGGGGTTTGGGATATATGGAATTATAACACATTCCGTAGTGGATTTGGCGGCCATTTTGTTTTTCAGTTTTAAACACTTTCCGGTACAGTAAAAACTTGTTATCCGCCCTAGCGCTCATCTCTGGTATCTATAAAACATATTTGGATAGATAAATCGCTTGTAACAAAGATTTGCACCATGTTGACACGATAACATCCGATGGCTGGCTGACTATTATGCTGCCATGCTGTCACGATGTGCAAAATGCGGTGTCAAAAGCACTGCGCCAAAGTTGCTGTCTCCAGCATAAGTCGAGGACAGATGATGCAGATGTTTCTAGATTACGTCGTTTGGTATAAACATATTTATTTGGATTTCCAAATAGCACAAGTGCTAATACAAAGGATCTCGTTTTTTGCGGCCGCCATCTTGAATTCATGCTCAAGAATATGTTTTATGGTAAAAAAAAATGTCAGAAATGAAATCTCCATGGCAGAATTAGTCAAAATTGACCTTTTGTTTGTCAAAATAGCTCCACAAATGAAAATTTTCTGTTCGGCCGGAACCGGTGACAGCCATTTTTGAAAACGCTGTTTTTCGGGACTTTCCCCCCAAAATCGAGAGGGGCATAGGAGCTCATTTTTAATATCACTATCTAAAGTACCTAAGACCACCAAGAAGCTGAGCTTTCATGAAAATGGTCACGGAATCCCGAAAAATGACCCAACTACACTGTCTAGAGTGTACATCTTACTAAACATAATAATAGTGCGCGAGAATCCAACACAAAATTGCTCCAATGCTGCGACAGATGACTGTGACGTTGACGCAGCAGCAGAGCAAAACCGAGTCAACTCTCGTATTCAGAACGATATGGTGTGATTGCTGCATGAAATTACTTGATTATAGTTCATGAGCCAGGTAGGGTCATCGGTACCACAAAAAGGTACAAATTCCCATTCATGTCATGTTATTCTACATGTCGTAATAAACATCTATTATAGAGAGGGACATAGCGCAATGGTTAGAGCGTGGCGCTCTGCCGATGTCGCTGCCTGCCGTGCGGTATCGAATTCCGCCTGGTGCAGGATTTTCAGAGAAATATTATGTTTCTCCCATCTTAATCTTGGGACATTGTTCAGATGTTGTGTCCTTGGGCAAGACACTTCACCCTCAAATGCTGCACTTGACTCAGGTGAAAATGAATACCTGGTAGGACAGAGATGGCAATGTGTACGATAAATTCAATGCACCGAAACGGCTGCAGGACTGTATGCTCCTCGGGGAGTTGAAATGGCACACAAATTAACAGATCAAGGGACCAGGGGGTAAAATGTAAAGTCCGTTGATAGGTCTTCAGACTTGATATCAGACTATAAAAAACCTGCACCTTCACCTGCACCTTTATGAAAGCAATCTCAATGTAGTAGCTTAAGGTCTCACACAACTATTTGAAGTTTCCCAGTGTAACATTTATGTACACATTTTTAGACGGATTTGTGTAGCTTAGGCTCATTATAAACACAACAAATTATATACCAGTTTTTAGGTAAACGTCTCACGATGTCAATAATTGAAGTAAAATAGGCGGTTAAACACTTGCATTTTTGATGAAATTCAAGATGATGCGTAGCTAATTTTATTTGCTCCAGGACGACAATTTTGCAGCTTGGTGAGCTCATGGAAAAAGACGATATGTGGTGAGGTGTGTGCCATGCGAGACAATGTTCATAGCTTGTTTTTTCGATGCTAAATAATAACTGGACGAGATTGTGTTTGGTTGCGAACCCTCATAAACAATAAATACATCAGATGAATGTGACGCTACAGAAAAAAAATCACCATGTTAAGAATATAAAATGTAATCAAAATAATGTAATTAGAATAAGTCCTATAAATATTTTGTAAGGATACAACACATTTAAATGTGTTATATTTGCCCCTCACGTTCATCCGACTTGATCAATAGTGTTCTAATATTTTAAAGCTACGGTTGGAGAGCATATCAGCAAGTAAAAAAACTGTTTATTAATTTTATATATTTCAAGTTATAAACAATAATTAAAATTTAATTACCTCCTTTTGACCACTAAAGGTCACCCAAAGTAAAATGTAAATATGCTATTGGATGCCGATATTTTCGCACCATAAAGTCACATTACTACACAGCTTTCTAAAAGTCCATCAATGGTGACTATTTCCAAAAGAGAAACTGAATCTTAACTGCATGTTTCATCAGACACTTAATACTAAGTTGTTTTCCCATACTGTTTCCTTGGTGTTGTCCATTCAATGCGCAGCTCCTTTAGTATTATAAGGGAACACTTTCAGTATATATATCTTGAAGATACTCGAATTCAATGATTTTTTTTTAAAGTTGTTACAGAAGCTATTGTACATGTTATAGCAGACATGTGATAGAACACTTAAGTGCTCACTTTGTCTTTATATATCGATGGCTGAGGCTCATCTAATGGGATTTAACAATAATAAATGTAGGCCTCGTGTATATGAGTAGTTGAAATTGAGACATATTGGATAAGCCTAAGATATAAGCCTAAGATTGTTGTCCTTCTGGATATCTTACTAGCATAACTGTACTAGTGTTGTGAGAGCCATCACAAGCCTAGAAATACAATAATTCGACATCTACCATGTTGATTTAGTCTATTAATTATTCACAATATCTTTCCATTTATCCTGCTGACACGGCACAACTACCAAAATACTATATATATATCCAGAAGTTTATACCTACTTTGTATCTGGATGCTTCTGTGTATACCAAATTATTGAAGGTATAATTATTTAGGTATTTCAATTGCTTAAAGGCATAGGAACTAACATACTACTATATCTTATGTAAAATACTCTGCACTCTGTATGATGTTATTGGCGTGCTAAGTGAAGATGAAGCTTTGAATATTAATTATGAGAGTGTCTATTTACCCCGTCACGGGGTGTGCAAGAAAACTAAAACCCTTATTTAACCCGACAACGACAACCAATCAAAATCGTTCTTTCAATGCCCTGCTGTCAATGTTTGTTTTTTGGCGCTCATTCACGGAACTGAATAGCCTACACCAGGACCTTATGAAAATGAACAGATAAGTTATGCCGCGTGAAAATAAACTTGTACAATGTAAATATAGGCATATCCCTGATACATGACAACTATTATCACATGCAACATTTACAAAAAAATATGAAAGCTGGAATACTACCAAATATATGTGAATTGACAACTACGCGTATTATCGTGGCCGCATTTGATTACGACGCCCGATGTGCATTTTACATTGCTTAGTATCTGAGACATTCACCCAAGGTTATTTTATTGTTGGTCCACCGTCTACGACACTGAGCAAACATTAAACCAACATCGGGTAAATAAAGGCCTATATTCAACTTAATGATGGGAAATGCCGGCCGCAGATCCAGGGCGGGGGAGGGGGGGGGCGGCCCCGCTTTTTTCGCCACATTATTTTAAAAAGCCACCTAAATTGACCTAAATATACCAACAAAAGACTTAAGGGCCGGCCGCCCCCCCCCCCCCACGTTTATTTTTTTTCAAATCCTGAAAAAAAACCTGGGCTAAATAACAATAAAAGCCTTCTTATAAAATAACCCACATAAAAACAAGTGGGTCATAGAGCTATTTCAATCTTCGTCTTCAACGCACATAAAATCATCCGGAATAAATAACTATATCAATCTATATATGTGGCCTACTTATTTAACCCACAACAAAGCATCCAGGCTAAATAACTATTTCAACATCTAACAACCCGGGCTAAATAACAATTCCAGCCTTCTAATTTAACCGCATTTAAGAACCCAGACTATATACCTATTTCAATCTTCGTATTTAGCCCACAACCAAGCATCTGGGTTATATACGTTTACGGCCTTCTCATTTAACCCACAGAAAAGCAATATAGTCATATAGAATTAGGCCTATCTCAACCTTGATATTTCATCCACAACAAATCCATCAGGCTAGATAACTATCCTAACCTTCTCATTTAGCCCACAGAAAATCACATACTGGGCTATTTAACTATTTGAAGCTTCTATTCACCCCAAATAAAAGCAAGTAGGTTTTATAATTTTTCAACCGACACATTTCCCACACAGAAAACATCCCGGCTAAATAACAATGCAAACCTTCTTATATAACCCACATAAAACAAGTGGGTTATAGAGCTATTTCAATCTTCGTCTTTAACCCACATCAAATCACCGGGGATAAATAACTATGTCAATTTATGTACTTATTTTACCCACAACAAAGCATTCAGGCTAAACAATTTTTTCCACATCAAACAACCCGGGCTAAATAACAATTCCAACCTTCTTATTTAACCCTATATTAATAACCCAGACTATATACCTATTTCAACCTTCGTATTTAGCCACAAAAAAGCATTAGGGTTATAAACGTTTATAACATTCCCAATTAACCCGCAGAAAAGACAGTATACCTCCCATTTCTACCTTCGTAGCTTCCAGCCCACAGAAAATCTATTTAACCCAAATAAAAGCAACTGGGTTTTATAATTTTTCAACCGACATATTTATTTAGCCCACAGAAAACAACCCGGGCTAAACAGCAATTCCACCCTTCTTTATGCCTACACGTAATAAAGCACCCAGACATATTTCAACCTTCTTATTTAGCCCACTACAATGCACCTGGGTTGTGTAATTTTACAACCTTCTTATTTAACACACAGAAAAACAGCTGGGTTGCAGAGAGATTTTTCAATCCTCATATTTAATCCACAACAAATACACCGGGCTAGATAACTGTCTCAACCTTCTTATTTAACCCGCAGAAAATCACCTGGGCTATTAAACTATTTAAACCTTCTTTAACCTACAGAAAAACAGCTGGTTATAGAAATATTTTCGTATTCAATTCACACCAAATCCACTGGGTTAAATAACTATTCCAACCTTTCTTCTTTAAACCACAGAAAAGCAGCAGGGTTATTTCAACATGTCTGAGCAAGGTAATCTAAAGTATATCTTGTGCAAAATATGCGCTATGAGCGCTAGAACATAAATCGTTGTTGCTACACAGTACACTTACGTAGCAGAATTGCGTTCTCGTAATGACTAAATTATGCTATAGTGATATTTATTTTTGTTTTCTTTGTACAGGAAAAAGGTACCGAATTTGATCACCACGAATAGAACAAATTAAAAAAATGGTTATGTTTCATTGATCCATTCATTATTTTATTCTCAGCGAGACGCCAGTGGTTTTAGAAGAATATATATGGACACTCTATATGAACACTCAAAGTCACTGGCTATTTTTGTTTTATCTGTAAAAGAAACATAAACAAGATCGACATTATTTTATGTGTGATATGATTTTCTCATGTTTAAAAATTAATAAATGCAAGTGCAACATTCGTAATTATTATTATCTCATCATTAACTTTATAATTGAATGTGTTCACATGGTCGCAGAGTACCACAAAAGTTATCCACAAAAGGATTACCTACTTCTTGTCTGTACATTATTAAGTTCTCTAGTAGCTATAACAACCACCGTTATATAGTTCCGGTACAATTGTAAACAAAGCACTAAATTATAATACTTACATTTTTTTAATAAACAGGATAGTAGGCCACATAATAACATGTGCTTTTTAAAAGCTTCATATGACAGTATTAAATAATTGATTTTAAGTGTAGCTATGATTAGATTATGGATATTTTAATCTGCATATATCCCATTTAAAATATCAGATATTTTAGAAATGTATTGTATTGAATGTATGACAGGGCACATATTTTAAAAATAGCATCTTTGCTAATATGTATACACCCTGTATAAATATATTTGAATAAATAAATAAATAAATACCCCCCCTACACTTTTCACCACCCGATAGAATACTATTATATGGAGACTACACAGAAGTAAAATACAGAAAATATGTGCCCCTGATCGAGCCTTTGTTGAAATGATGTGTTTCCCCTATAAGGCGAAAACGAGTGCATCTCTGCCAAGCATTTTAATTAACAATCACTAAAAATCATTGCGCTATGACCAAAACCTTTTCATTGCGTACTCAGGCAGGTAAGTGCCTACATACAAAAGTATGTGTAATACGGACTAGTGGTACTTGGGATTACGCGTTCACAATGTATCTTTGACTTTTTTGAAAAAAACAATTTTTCACCATACATTCTATAGTTCCTCAAATATTATTATAAATATAAACACAATGCTATTTCAAAACTTTTTGGAAAACCATAAATGGTACCTTGGATAAAGGCGATAATAACTTAATCTAAACAACCGATGATAATAGTGTTCACTTTGCCTTAATCAGTCGTAATACAAGGACAAATTGAACAGATTGTTACTACCCTCAGAAACGCATAGTCGTCACAGACTGGAAAAGGATAAACCATGGGCCTGCTCACAAAACAGAAGGCGAATAGTATAAATTAATTCACAAATATGTATTTTTTTTGTTTATAGCTAAATGTATTGCAGTAATTTCGTGCGCTCACTATGTGACCTCAAGAATAAGTCTCCGTCATGGAGTGGTATAAAAAACATACTTTAGAACTTAAATCTGATTCAACTCATCAACATTGCCTAGTTAAAAACAGGTCAGACGTTTCACCTAACTGATTAAAAATATTCACTTTTGATGGACCACATACCTTAGAACGTTGGCCAAATAAATAATAATTCATTAATGTCTAGATGGTTTAACACACAATGCTGAAATATTTGCGTATCAACCAAGAGTTGTTCCAATTTGAAATCATCACAAATAGCTTAGTTAGCTCTTTCTGTTTCATTTGAATATCTATGTTATGGGTCTACGGTCATAACAATTCTCTAATTCCTTTCAGTGCGGGAGTCGTTTACGTCTAATGACGGTGCCCGCGCTAAAAGGTTCCAGAATAATTTAGGGACAGTATCATGGTAAAATATAAGCTCCGAGCGTCGCCACCATAGCGGTATAATGGCCAAAACTAGAAGGAACTACCACTAACGTGCTAGTGAGTTTGGACGGGGCCATTGTTTCTCAAGGAGCGCGAGAGCCAGCCAGAGCCAGAGCAAGAGCCAGAGTCAGAGACAGAGCCAAAGACAGACAGAGTCAGAGCAAGAGACAGGGCCAGAAACAGAGACAAAGCCAGAGACAGAACCAGAGACAGACTTAGACAGAGCCAGAGACAGACAGAGCCAGAGACAGAGCCAGAGCCAGAGACAGTCAGAGTCAGACAGAGACATAGCCTGAGACAGAGCCATAGACAGAGACAGACAGAGGCAGAGCCAGAGACAGACAGAGCCAGATACAGAGACAGACAGAGCCAGAGACAGAGCCAGAGGCAGAGCCAGAGACAGAAACAGGCAGAGGCAGAGACAGAACCAGAGCCAGAGTCAGAGCCATAGACAGAGACAGAGACAGACAAAGACTGAAACACATATTGAATTTTTACGAGTGAGCGGGGAAGAAACATTTTGCTTTTTTCTAACTTGAAGGCCAGAGTGGGGTTCGAACCGCGATCTCCAACTTTCCAACCAGGTAGCTTTAACCACTGCACCAGGGCCTCCGCCCTATCGGATTAACAATGATTATTATCGGAAAATTGTGCTTGATATTTTATACAACGGATATTTGAATTCTGAGCAACATGTATAATTATAATATGACACAAACAAATTCAGTAATGATGCATTAAAACGATAACAGAATAATTATCTTCTATATGATATTGATTACAGGCTCTATAAAGGGGCAAATGATCTATTTCTTCGACCCAGTAAACAATAGACCTTAGCCCACTGTTGGATTATTGCTGTACCGCTGTCTGCAGCACGGGCCAAACGGTAATCCAACATTGTATTGACGTATCGTGTTATCGGGAACGCACTTTTAACCAGAGTATCAAACTGTGTATGCTGTGTACACAAATTGTATGCATGTTGGATGTGGGTAACCATCATTTGTGTGCATGAACGTCGAGCAAACTGTAAAACCAGCCGGTTTTAACTGCATTCTGAAGTTTATAAAGGTATAGTCAACTGTCAAAATACACTGGACAAAGGTGTCCCCAGAATGCACCAGTGGCCCCTGGACATTCCACAATGACATATCACCCCACATCCACAGTTATCAGCCAATATAATAATACTATAATGCGTTTCATACACATCGCCGCATTATGAGCAAGTTCCCAAATCATATAAACAAACTCTATATACTTGAGCATCATCTATGAGGAAAAAATTCACCAATTCTCTTATGTGGGCTTATTGTTGAGACACCAACAGTTGTGTTGCCATGGGGGTCTGGAAACAGTTGACTCACCGCATATTAACAGTGAGAGCTTTCCCAGCCAACACGGCACACTCACCAAATGTTGCATTAATGTCGGTCAACGTCGCATACGTTGGTCTAACATTAACACAATTTTGGGCCAATTTCTTGTTGGAGTAGTATCTTGTAATTAGTTCAGTTGCTGATATTAATATAGTGAAAGTGTACTCTATAGGCTAATGTAGGCCTTCACCTGACCGTCCCACGCATGCCCATTTCGCAGTTGTATGTTGAGTTACACTCCTGTTAACTCTAAGCTCGGGTTTGGTAAAACCTCTTTTATGAATACGCCCGATAGTGTACAATATGACAGTGGACTCAAAACGTGAAATCACTCAACTAAAGCTTTGCTATGATTTTACAAGACTGATGTTGTTTAGTTATTATTAATTCTTAATCGTCATCTTACGCTGTACAGCTGACTGACATCAGGTCACATCCAGCTAACGCGAGACGTTGACCCAATGCTGAGGTATTACTGGTCCTCTGTCTGCGACGCTTGCACAGCATTACACAAACATTGGTTCCCGACATTCCATGTTAAGACGCTGCTCCAACATGAAGCTAACATTGGTTCAACGTCTCGGCCGGGTGTACTGGGTATCCGTCCCGCTCTGTGCCCAGATATGTGTGTACGTTGTAGGCATATTGCTCTTTTGTCAACATAATAACCTAGTAAATATTATTGTATATTTGGCGGCTAAAGGGACATGCCTAGGTCTAAAATCATCAAAAAATCGGTGATTTAACAGTTAGGCTAGATATAGAGACGAAATTTCCGTAATTCTTATTTTTGACATGGTTGTCAATAATTAGAAATCAGGAATTCGTCTCTATATCTAGCCTAACTGGTAAATGCGCAGCACAGAAATTACAAAACTTTTGCAGTTCCAGTCTATGGACATGTTTACATCATATGGTCATGTTAATAAGCCAAAATAAAATCACCGATTATTTTATGATATTAGCCTGGGCATGTCCCTTTAAAGGGCATTTGCATGGTGAACTTCTGTGAAGCTCAATAACTTTGACCTGCAATGTTTTCACCGAATTATCTGAAAAAATAAAGTACGGGTGGGTATTATATAACATTGCTTTCACCGAGTATCCGTTCAAAAGGGTTTCCGATGACGTCATTGCGTTTCACAGAATTCTGTGAAACACACTGACGTCACTCGGTGAAAACAAGGTTATATAATATCCCCTCCCCCATACTTCATTCTGTGAAACGCAGTGACGTCACTCTTCGGTGAAAACAAGGTTATATAAGAACCCTCCACATACTTCATTGTATTAGCAAGCTCGGTGAAAATAAAGGAAGTCGAGGTCATTGAGTTTCACAGAATTCGCAAGTTTTATTCTATACACTTTGCAGGAAAAAAGACGAATTTCGTACAAACCATGTGGAGTCGAGATAATTAAAAAAGACGTTTTTGCAGAGTTTGCTGAGGCAAAGAACATAAAATAAACCGATTGAAAAATACTAAACACTTTTTTTATGGGAGCGATGGAATTTTTTTTACTAATGCTGCTCTCAAACATAGGCGAATATGCTTGCGAATGTGCTTACGATTGAAAAGATTTGACATTCGCTCAAAATTCGCAACACTCGCCGAGTATTTGTAAGCGTTTGTAACAAATTCGGAACGTTCGCAAGTCATTTTCCACCTGCTTACGAATATCGGCCAGTTTAGGAAGCGTCTCCTAAATTTCAGCGAATGTTGCGAATACTGTCATTCGCCGTCAATATTCGTGAGCATTCGCAAGCCATTGGTAACGTTGGTAAGGCATTCGGAAGCACTTGCAACGTTCGTAAGGCATTTGCAAGGCGTTTGTAACGTTTGCCGTTTCCCATTCCTTGCGAATGTCTTACCACTGTTAAATTCAAGAAAACAATGAGCCCAGCGTCATATTCACTCCGTATTTATACCAATCACAGCCAATCGTCATCAAATATTCGCATTATTCGTGAGAAAATGGCAAGACAATGGCAACGTTGGTAAGACATTCGTATCATTCATAAGTAAGTTTGTAACGTTTTCAAGCACATTTGTAAGCATTCGCAAGCATTCATAACATTCGCAAGGCAGTCGCAGCATTCATTCTTAAGACCATTTGCACCATTCGCAAAGATTGTTAGCAATTCGTAAGGCATTGGCAAGCATTCGCAGTGCCTTTAAAACGTGATGAAAAATATGTTGACCAGAAAAAACACCAAATGCTAACGTACATAATAGGGAGAGCATACGACAAAAAATGTCTTCGACGAAACATAAAAAAAAATTGTCGGACATTGATCACCAAAAAAAAAGATTGTTTTCTCCCTGAGGTAAAAAAAAGTTAATAGTATTTGTGATTTCAAAAATATTTTTCTTCCTAGTAACAGTTAATATCGTCACCCTGATATTATACTGTCGTATCTACAGTTTTCATTATTCCGAGATAATCGAAAAAAACTTAATTATAAAAAAAGTAGTAATATTTCAGCCTTGTCTTAAAAAACCTTTGTAGATATAAGAAATAGACGTTTGTTCAATGTGAAGAAAATGCACCAGACCTTAGCGTTGCATAGCAAAAAGCATTTAAAAAAGATACGACCTTATAATATTATAAGATATGGCCAGTGTATGATTATACATAATATTACATAGTTTTATGCGCACATACGACAGTGTAATATATAAGTAGGATTTTTTTCAGAATTAATTGATTTCACGTTTTAATAACTTTCCAGTAATGTTTAACTGCAAAACAGACATTAAAATTGTATATTGTACAAAAAGTGGTTAAACGATGTATGTACCACATACGACTGTATAATGTTGACAAAAATGTCAAATGTGTGAAAATGCCAGTATTATAGAGTAGTATCTGCAGATACAACTTCTTGAATCAAAATTGTTAAATGACTCAAAATGTTTTACGTAATACACTATTATAAACAATTCATAAGTTTATATTGTTTTTCGCCTTAATTCGTCATAAATTTGTTTCTAAAATTTGACAGTTGTATGTGGCAGATACAACGCTATAGAATAAAAAAATAAAGGTAAAATTACAAAATTAAAATACTACATAGTTGTATGTGCAGATACAACTATAGGACTTAGAGCATCCGATTAAAAAAAAAAAATCCAAATAAGTGACAATCCCATAAGAATAAATTTAAGAAAAACATGGTGAAAATTACAAATGTTTTGTTATTTAAAATTACACTGTTGTAAGTGGCACATACGACGTCGTAATATATAACTTGCATTAAGATTGTGTTGTATCTTAACAGAAATACAATAATGAATAACGTTTTCTATCTAATGTGTTTTTCGAACCTATGCAAAATCTGCTCGAGTATGTGATTGTTCTTATTATAATTATGCAGGTGACAATGTCAACAATGTTAAGCATAAATGTCACTTGTTAGGTTAACATACAATTTATTCTGATTTTATATCGGTTTATAATTGTCATTTCGCAATTCATATTATGGTTTGTTTTTATTCAATTACTAAAGTTACTTGACATTTTACATGTTTTACAGAACATTCAACGAAATATTAACTGAAATTAACACTTAGGCTCTTACATAAGTATCTAAATCAATAATGTTACAACAAAAAATTCCTAACAAGGGTCATTGAAAATCAAATGCGTTTAACTACATGAACTAAGCGTAAAAAAACAACAGTTTTGAAAAATATTACAAGAACATATTTTTCTAAAATAACAATACAGAATATTGTCTCTTTAGGGTGAAGTCAGTTAGCGCAGCAATTCAGCAAAAATCCCTGTTTAACTCTATATAGTCAGCATAATGATGAAGCCTACTCACAAATCAACTAACAATTAGCATGATACTGTAATTAAATGGCTGTAGTCAGATTAGAAATTCCAAATTACTTCTTATTGGAGTAAATTATTTTATAAGACACATTCGAAGCCAGTTTAAAGGATCTGACTCATTACGAATAAACATGACTGTGTGGTCTGGGGCAATTCACAGACACGCATAACATTGCTCAAGTATATACATGTGTCTGCCTTTCTTCCCAATGGTGCTGTGGATAAATCGTTTTTCATTTTGTTTGTGTGTCCACATTCGAGAACGCAGTGTATAATCTTATCCATTTTAAATCGGTGCATTGCAGCAGTTATCGGATAAAAAATACACTCTATTTTTCTCTTTACCAGACTGTTTCTGTAATTATTGAATCACACAACTTCCTTTTGTACTCTCTTTGTGTAATTGCTTCATACTGCATAGACCAGTGTACATCAATAGTGTCAAGATCATAAACACTTAGAATGTAAGTTTCCAGCTTCCTTCTATGATAGTATAGAGATGATGGTTGTCAATGAGGGCTGTTGATGACATGTTGTTAGCCAAAACACCCGACAACCACATTAGCATATTGCTTAGCTTTTAGTTTCGCTATGTGTTTTTTTGCCGAGCAAGTATTTTATTTATCAGATCACCATTGTTTAATTTAAAATTAATGTTGGATGAAAAATAATTTTTAATAAGTTATAGGATGAGCCCCCACACCTCCAGACAAATTAGCTTGACAATGTTGATTTCACTATAAGCAGGCAGGTTTTTGACCACAGGAAACAGAAATATAGATCTATTGACAATGTATAAGGAACTGAATCTAAGGTAAAGAATTATGTGTTCCATCTGATATAGATATTTTTGGTAGAAATAAATACGTCGCTGACTGTGTGAGTATGATTAAACACTGGCAGTGACGTAGCTAGGAGTAACATAATGTGGAAGCACACAGATGGATTGATAGAGTTTAGGCGTTACGAGGCAACTCTACTGCTATCAATTCATGGTGTTCTGAAGCACTGTACTATTTTAAGATCGGTGCGAATCGAACGGGCAACTAGTTTCGTGCTGATTGTAGACAGGGGCACTAGTCCAGAGCTAGGGGGGTTTTATTTGTGTTGAAAGGTCCATACGATCTAAGAGTTCCACCTATAGTGAAATTTTCTCAGGAATCCGAATCTGCGCGTCTTACAAAAATCATCCTGTCCAAAAGTACCGTAAAAACCCTTTGAACACTAGTACCGTCAAAATCGCAAACCGCAATTTAAAATATTGCGTATGAAGTGATTGTTTGCTAAAATTGTGGTAATTTTCTATTTAAATAATTTTTTAATTATTTATTATCTTGACATATGACACAGGCTTTCACGTGGATGTAAAATATTTTGTGTCTGATCAATGACAAATACACAATATAGCTTTAAGTTGGTATTTTAACACGTAATTTTACTCATTATTCATACTTTTTCACTAAATAGACAAAATACTTTTCTCTCAGCCGATTTTTGTATAGTATAAATTTTTAGTTTTGATTCAAACATGTTCTAGAACTATTGTTGACTTAAAATTAACCCATTTGGAATAAAAATAACGAGTTATGTGAACATATTACTAGCTTTTTTCGTTAGACGTAAAATCAGCTCGCTTTTCTTCAGGCTCGGGAAAATTGACCATATCCCACATTTTTGCCCACTGAGTAGTCAAATTTTGTGCTATATCAATATGTTTGATATCAATAGAAAGCTACTGGCACATGCCTTAAATTTGTGATGATCACTTTTTCAGTGGCTAAAATAATTTTTGTAGTGGCTGAGATAACTTTAAAAATAGCTGTGATCACTTCTTCAGTCGTCAAGATAACTTTTGAAAAATGGCTCCAGAGAATGTAAAAGTAATAACAAACATTTATACCATATAAAGTTAACATGAGCGAGAAATCTTGATGGTAATGACCAAGAAAACGTTGGAAATTGTTCAAATGTAGGGATAAAATACAAAGTTAGCGCCTCATTGTTGTACATTTCGTATTTAACATAAATACAATATTATGTATCCACGTTAAAGCCCTTGATAGTTACTTTTACCTGATATTAAAGATGTTTGTACATTTTCCTAAATTTGGGTAACCAGTACTCATTGGGCAAAAATGTGAAACACTGTCAATTTCCCGGGGGGGGGGGGGGGAAGAAAGGTGCCCAAATTTGTCATCCAACCCAAAAAAGTGTGTAATATGTTCAAATAGCTCATCATTTTTTATTCCAAATAAATTTATTTCAAGTCAACAATAATTCTAGAACATGTTTGTATCAAAACTAAATATTTATTATACACAAAAACCAGTTGAGAGAAAAGTATTTTGACTATGTACCGAAAAAGTATGAAAAATAGGTAAAATTAAGTGTTAAATTACCAACTTCAAGCTCTCTTGTGCATTTGTCAAAAATAAGACACAACATATTTTACATTCGTGGCCTGTGCCAGTAGCTTTCTATTGATATCAAATATATGGATATAGCCCAAAATTTGACTACTCATTGGGCAAAACTGTGAGATACATACAATTTTCCTGAGCCCATAGAAAAGCGCGCAAATTTTACGTGTAAGCAAAAAAGCATTTAATATGTTTACATAACTCACTATTTTTATTCCAAATGGGTTTATTTTAAGTCAACAATAGTTCTAGAACAAGTTTGAATCAAAACGAAATATTTATTATACACAAAAAATAGTTGAGAAAAAAGTATTTTGACTATTTACTGAAAAGGTATGAGAAAAGGGCAAATTAAGGGTTAAAATACCAACTTAAAGCTTTCTAGTGTTTTTGTCAATGATAAGATACAAAATATTTTACATCCATGTGACGGCCCGAGCCAGTAGCTTTCTATTGATATCAAATATATTGCTATAGCTTAAAATTTGACTACTCAGTGGGCAAAAATGTGAGATATGGGCAATTTTCCCAAGCCTGAGGAAAAGCGAGCTTATTTTACGTCTAACAAAAAAAGCGAATAATATGTTCACATAACTCATTATTTTTATTCCAAATGGGTTAATTTTAAGTCAACAATAGTTCTAGAACATGTTTGAATCAAAACTAAACATTTGTACTATACAAAAATCGGCTGAGAGAAAAGTAGTTTGTCTATTTAGTGAAAAAGTATGAAAAATGAGTAAAATTACGTGTTAAAATACCAACTTAAAGCTATATTGTGTATTTGTCATTGATCAGACACAAAATATTTTACATCCATGTGAAAGCCTGTCATGTGTCATATGTGAGGATAATTAGTAATTAAAAAATTATTTAAATAGAAAATTACCACAATTTTAGCAAACAATCACTTCATACGCAATATTTCAAATTGCGGTTTGCGATTTTGACGGTACTAGTGTTTAAAGGGTTTTTACCGTACTTTTGGACAGGATGATTTTTGTAAGACGCGCAGATTCGGATTCCTGAGAAAATTACACTATAGGTGGAACTCCTGGATCGTATGGACCTTTCAACACAAATAAAACCCCCCTAGCTCTGGGACTACACAGGATTTCATAAAAATGGCGTTGAGCCCTGAATAGTCACTGCCCCCTTCTTTTTTCTATTGTTTACAGTCGGGATTATCTAGCCGAAAAACGAGTGGACTAAATTTCATCATGCATTATTAAACGTCTACCAGTAATTATTTTTTAATAATGTGGAGTGCATCTGAGGTCAACTCAGAAACACTGGCAAACATTATGTCGCGGCCTCCGTCTGTGACGGTGTAGTATAACCATTGTCTCTGCAGGTTGGGTTGGATACCCCTCTTCATATAGTAAAAATTACCTTCACACAACTCTGTATAAATTATGGGCCAACGGTGTAAACATTAAACCAACAATAAATTTCAGAGCGTTCACACATAGTTGTCCTTATAATTATACGCATTTCATATAATATATAACGATACGTCATTTCAAGTAGTAGTAGTAAATCATTGCTTTACGTCACTTTTCGGCACAAAAGGTCATACGTCATTTCAAATAGTTATAATATATAATAACAGCCTACATTGTAAGTCATTTAAAATATTTTAGAAAATAAAACCCAGTGAACAGGAGCCGTTGACACAAAGTTTGTTTGAATGTTGGGCCAACGTCGCAGACAGTGGACCAACATTCAAACAACATTGGGTCAATGTATCTTGTCTGCTGGGAAAAAACAGAAAATATCATGTGTAATAATATTTATGTTATGACCCAACAAACACGATACGTTGAGCCAATGCTGCTTTAATGTTGGCCCATTGTCTGCGACGCTTGCCCAACAATAAAACAACATTGGCTCAACATATCGTGTTTGTTGCAAATCACCTATCAAAAGTATTACAAAAATATATATTTTTTAATAATAGGACAATAATTTATAAAGGAAGAATTACAAATAACCACTGATAACATGACATTCAAAAATAATTTCTAAATTCTTATAATCTTCGCTTAGATCTACATAAAATTCGTCGCCTCGGAGCTAAAGGATCCTATATCCCACTTTAACGAGTGTCAGATAGGATCCTTTAGCTCCGTGGCGACGAATTGTTAATCTTCAAGATCATAATCACTAATACTAGATATCATTTTTCTTTTTATATTGGTTATCCTTCCTTTAAATGCATTTGAAAATTATTTCAGTAGACATTTCTGGAACAATTTCACTGCCCATTGTCTGACACTCAACTGTAATTAAATTTATTCGTGTCAGAGGCTGTTATTGTGGGTCTACATGTAGAAATTTAAAATAAAAGCCTATGCTCATCCATTATACAATAAATAAATTCTTAAAAAGGAAATATATATTTCTTATCTTTTTTTTCAAAACTTGAGAGTCTCCTCAGAAATAAATTCGCTGTCACCCGGGTATATAAATAATGGTAATTGAGAAATATTCTTCATTTCGTTCTTATTTTCTTCAACGACAAGTGCTAGGGAGAGCAACACGTCCAGCTTTAAGACGCTGTCCATTGTAAAAGACCTCCGTACTGCGGATTTTGATTGTGGTGTGTCATAATTATGAAACATCAATTTTACTTTGGAACAATGTTGTTTCAAGTATGGGTCAACTTTTATGTTATTGACCAAGTTGAAAACAGCGTTGATATCATTTATTAACTTGTTTTCTAATATAGTATGCAAAAAGTGTCTATTGTTTATTGTCTACTGTCTTAGTGGCGCCAGACACCAGCCGTAAATGGGTGGGGTGTTGGTAGAGGGGGTTTCTTAGAATCGTGGGGAGAGTGACTATATCCGATAATGAGTCCAGCAGTTTGACATTATGACAAATATATGGACCTCGGGCTGCGCCCTCGGTCTTTATTTCGCATACTGTCGACTGCTTCACCCATTATCTAATATATAAAAGCCAAATTATGACACAAAAAATAAATCAGAGGACGTTCTTAGATTAAATGGACATATGCTGTGTGGGAGGTATATATTGAGTGGCGGGAAATAGCGATTTTGTGAGGGTGAGCGTACAACGAAAGAAGAACCTTATTGTATTATAGTACAGAGTTTGTGCGTTTCTTCCCCCCCCCCCTTTGAATGTTCTCTTTCTATATTAATTTCCCTTTTTTTGATGAAATGCCATGTTCAATTTGACAAGCGAGGTCTACAGCTGTTGAAGTTGTTGCAGTTGTTATTTCAAGTAAGGCTTGTAGGGTTAAATCATGCAGAATAGGGTGTTACAAATGTGTTAACAAATGTTATATATGATGCCAGGATGTAGACTGTAATTCTTATTGAAATATTCAATGGCAAACAGGCGAGGCAGGCGCCTTCTATGTTGACTAAGATGTGAAGTTAAACAGACAATACCGACAACCGACAACACTAGCACAGATATTATCTTCACGTGTATACACTCTCGTAATTCACGTGGTTGTGAATATGGTCGGCGCGAGACGTTGGTGCAGTGTTGTTCTAATGCTGGGCCATCGTCGTCAATGGCGGCATCGGTTTGGCGTCTCGTGGCGGCGTACCGCGCTCACGTCTATACCCCATGATGATGACTGTTAGACCTGCCTCATTTTCCAAATCAATAACTTCGCGAGTTTAGGAGCTATCATTATCTTATTTATATCATTATTTTCAGCTTTGAATTAGCTTTATGGTGATATTTATTACATGTCCGTGCGACCATAATTGAAAAAGTTAGGTATTTCAAGTGGGATGCTTATCACAACTAGCCGACACACTGACACCGTTGACGTCCCCTGCTAATTAGTGTTGTAATGCACCTTGTATAGCCAAGGGTGCACTGGATGTCAACTGCACCGTATGTAAATACATATCTACAATGAAATCCCATTTAAACATGGTTTTAAATTATTAACAGAAAAAGTATTCAAGATACAGTGAAAATAGTTATATCACCGGAAAGCATTTTTCAGCCACTATAATCTGAAATGCGTTCCCAACGATGTGACTAAAATATTAAAGTCGTTATACATCTAGTCAGCTGGAAACATTATTATAAAAAGTCATCTCTTGTCAGTGTAGGGCTGCCAGACATCTGCAGACGTGACACAGTCTGGGAAAAGCTAATTTCAAAAAGTCGTATCTTTAAAAGGATATTGCTATCTGGTACGGTGATTTGAAGCTACCAGTACACATCTTCACAGTGTATTGACCAAGATTGTGTCAATGCTGGCCCACATCATACGACGCTGTACCAGCCTTAAGCCGACGGTGGCTTAGCATACGTATCTACTGGGCTGTAATCGACGGTATGTACACACAAGCAATAGCTTCAGACCGGCAGCTCATGCCAGGCTGACAGTGCCGCTGAGCAGCTAATTTTAAAAAGTCGTATCTTTAGAGGGAGGTCGCTTGGTAGTGCCATGATTTGAAGGTCGCATGTCGTAGGAGAGGTTTTATAGTTTTAGTAGGGTGAAAAACCTAACTTTCATGACCACTTTTCGGCTAAGATGTTTTGATGATTGATATGACTTTCTTGAACCTTTTAAAAGATATTTAGCCTCAGTGTCCCTCGCAAAAAAACCGGCATTTTTTTCTAGAGGCGTAAATCCAAAATGGCCACCTGCGCCATTATGAAAAAATAACATTTGACATATAAAAGCTGCAAATATGAATAAATACACTTTTTTAGCTAATTCGACCACAAGGAATCCATTTCTGACGTCAGCTTGTTATTAAAACACATTTCTGACCCTAAAATCCAAGATGGCCGACAAATTTGGATGAAAGATCCATTTTTTAAGCGAAACAGAATTTGATCCCCTTGCTGGGTGGTATGAATGCAACAGTTAAAATGCCTATATATGAATACATAGCTCTAAAAAACAATCACAAATTACAATAAAAAAACATAAAATAATAAATTAAAATAGAATAAAATTCAGCACGTATATGTCGTAATTACCATGTGTTAAAAATAAAACCAGATGATGGTAAACAGAAGAGCATGACATATTCATCAGAATTTGAGCATTCAGAACATAGCCTGGCAGGAGGTGTAATCCAATACATATATTATATTTTCAGTATACTTGTCTCCTCGCTTCACGAGGTGGAGGCCTATATACGGCATATACGTGCTGAATTTTATTCTATCTAATTTTATTATTTTATATAGTTTTTATTGTAATTTGTGATTGTTATTTAAAGCTATGCATCCATTTATAGGCATGTTAACTGCTGCATTCACACCACCCTGCAAGGGGATCAAATTCTGTTTCTCTTAAAAAATGGATTTTCTATCAAAATTTGTCGGCCACCTTGGATTTTAGGGTCAGAAATGTGTTTTATTACCAAAAAAATAAAGTCATCAGAGAAGGAGCCAATTATTTATCACAATATTTGAATACAGCTGATGACACCCCATCTGGTCCACATGCTTCATTGCATTCCAGGTTGGAGAGCACCTTGTGAACTAATAATTAATATAATATATATATATATATATATATATATATATATATATATATATATATATATATATATTTTTTTTTTTTTTTTTTTTTTTTAAATATTGATTAAAATGTACAATACAAATACAAATTATGTATTATCAGTAAATAAATTGTTCATTTAAAAGCACATTCATTGAAGCCGTTGCCGACTCATTGTAAAAGAACAAAGAATCGACATCGGCCCAATGCGAGTTACTGACACAGAAAAACAGAAAAACAAATAGTACTCAGTGAACGCGAGACACCGTCACAATACCAGATCAATGTCGGGCCATAAACGCTGGCCCGGCACTGAACTAACACCATGCCAGCGTCTCCCGTTTTTTGGCTATGTGGTATGGTATCACAGTTGACAATACATGACCCACCAGACACAAGGCGGTGAAAGCAACGCCGGTTCAACGCCGGTCCACTATCGACGACACTGAACCAACGCCAAAGCGATTCAACACCCTGCGCCTGCTGGGGAAAGAAGATAATTTTGCTGTTGGTTCAGCGTTGGTCGACAATCGACGACGCTGAACCAACGCTAAAGTAACACCTATTCAACACCCTGCGCCTGCTGTTGGTATAATGTCTGGCCACTGCCGGAAAGATGTCCAGCCACCAAATCAGGACATGGTCAACCGTCGTGCGTTTTGCCCAGCATACACAACACGCCAAAAAAGGAGGCGGGGTCAGTGCTGGGCCAGCGTTTGCAGCGCTGGCCAAACACCGACCCAACAAATGGCTCGAGTCTCGTGTATGCCGTGCCACCAGTATATTATTTATTATTGTAACGCTGAATATTATGCTTGTAAAATATTGTTATTACATAATTCAAATATAATAGGGTTCAGTTGTGTATGCCTCTCTGGTCTCGAGAGCCAAGATCAAGCATTCTAGATCTTGACCCTCGAGGCCAGCTGCCGTGACCTCACCAATATTATGGTGAGGTCACAATAATATTATGGTGAGGTCACAACATTTAAAAGACACAACAACACAACATATTACCACTCACATGCACGGATATAAAAAACAAAACAAAAAAAAGTATATCACCTGATCACGGCATGCATGTGTGTTGGAATATATAGTTATAGCTGCAGACAGATATCTTACTTATCACTCCTCCTTGCGAAAAGGGATGATGTATATTACACTTGTAAAAATCACGAAAAAGGAGGAATACATAAGTGCAATAACTGTAATTGGGTTTAGATGCTGTAATAACTTGATATAATTTACATTCTCTTGAGTTAATTAAAGAAATTGCATAAGATGATTTAATTAATACTTTAAAATTACTTTTACGTACTAACAATGCTGAAAGATTAGACTCAGGAGTATACCAAGCACTCTCAATATAAACAAAAAGCGTATATAAACTTGTAGTCAATACCATACTAGGAATGTTTTGACATATGTTCTAAAACAATCTCGAACGTTTTTTGTATATTTCCTTTAAACCAATGCAAATGTTTAAAAATAGCATACCTGTATATCAATTCCCTTGAAATGAAATGGTACATATTTGTATGTACTCTGTCTGTATTATTCATTTCGTCTATTATATATTCTTTATAAATTATATAACTGATCAGAGTAATAATAAAATCTGGTATAGAATGATGTCCACATATGATATGGATAGGTCTGATATTTACATTTAATACATCATTTAGAGATTGCCATATATGCCTTATTTGTCTACATGTGTACAACAAATGGATAATGTCTTGGTTTTCTTTACATATACTGCAACTACTAATTTCTTTCAATTTCCATCGTTTTAAATTGGTTCCACATGGTAGTATATTATGTAGTAGTTTAAAATTAAATTCTTTCAATTTATTATCAGGAATTATAAGAATTTTCTGTTTGTAAGCATCTTCGAAATTTAAATTATTGTTTATATTTGAGAAGAAAAATTTCCAGTAGGTTTCGGAAGTAGGGATATGGTCCTTTTCTGTGCCCATATTATAAAAATCTTTTGCAGTATGATTACATGGTATATCTGTTTCGTTATCAGTTCTGGGCGTCGGAATATTATTCGGGTTTTGTTTTAGTATTGTTTTTATTGCCTTTTTTATTACAAGTATTTCACAAAGGTAATATATATATATATATATGTATATATATATATATATATATATATATATTCGACGGCACTTGGTACAGCTAATGACTCACCATATTATTGGGATTGGTGGCGCTTAGACCTTGTGACAATTTTTCTATGTATATTTTGAGTTTTCTAAATAATACCAGAATCGCTTCTAGGGTTTTCGTTTAGTGTATCGGACAAATCAGCAATAAACTGGTAGTGTTTGACCTGCAATAATTTCTGTAATTAATTTCTTACTTTTCTAAATGTATTCCAATGATGAGCTCTATTAAACGTCTCAGCTTTTGTCAAAGCTCGCTTCTTTTTTTCTATTTTTTAGACGTCCCCCTTCAGAGTCAAAGCAAGGTGATAAAATTCCTGGGGGACATGTGATTTTCTCATAGTAATTTTGGGTACACATGCTTTAAAAGCATCATCATAGCACTGGAGCCAACATTCCTAGTCCGAATCAACATAGATGGTATTATTACATTCGCTTATTCCAATCTACGTTTTTACATTCACATTTTACATACACTTTATTTATTCCATATATATCTAATAAAGACAAAATAAAATGTTGTTACCTAATTACAAAACGCAGACATGTTCACATTTAACAATAGTTATATCGATAACATAAACTTTGCAGTTTGAACTTCTCAAACCAAAAAGTCATAAGTGAACATTTGAAGATAACTACCGTGCTCTGCTGTTCTTATTGGCCATGTTGGCTTTTCTTCTGTTGATATTATTTTCTTTTATAAATACTTTTACATCAACGTAGCTGTCCACCCAGCGCTGATAAAATGTCGGGTAAACTAGCATGCCATGACAAAATATGTCCGGTTTTGATTTTTATCATCAACGATTTCGGCCATCTTACATTTTGCCCTGTAAAAACCCCCTCCTATGACAGTTGAGCGTGAACTAACTGTCAGACATTAGCTAAGACACTATACTATACAATCGTAAAATATTTTTGGGTAAGAAATTTGTTTTAGGCTTTATTAAAAAATCGCCTAACTTTCCCTGACTAACTGCCTCGGATCCAGGGGAGGGGGGGCGGCGCAGGAGGCCCCCTATTTCTCGGCAAATACTTTAAAAAGTCCCTAAATTGGCTAAAATTTACAGGAAAATCTTGGGGGCAAGCCCCCATAAACCCGGGCGCCCCCCCTTTTTCAGATCATGGATCCGCCACTGCACGGCTACACAAATATATGACCATCCCAGTCAAAGTAGCATATCTCATTCTGGGAAAAATTAATAGGAAAGATAGTAAGTCTTTAAGGTTTTGAAAAACTGATAAATTTCGTTTTCCTTGATGAAATATTTAAATTTACAGTCAATGCAAAGTATACCGGTTATTATAATATAGGCCTACACTGGAATAGCAAATTCGAATGCTTTTTAACGGTTTATTAACCTTTTAACCGCCGGTGCCGCATATATTCGGGTTTTCATTTTTTATTAGCACATTAAGTACCACATTTTAAATATGGTAAAGATAAAATGTGACATCAAGCAACAAGATTTGAAAAGAGTTGACCTCCATTTTGGCAAATCTAAATAATTCTCACTTCAAGTGTTGGATCGCGTCAGACTGTTGGCTATGCGAGTGGGCCCTGATGCACAGCGGGGTCGATCTATTCATTACTAACTGCGCTCATCACAATCAGCACTCGATTCGTTCCCTGCTCTTAGAATTCTAATTTCAATGATAGGTAATGTATCTTCCCGGTCCACAACACGTACAGAACACAAAAAGGGAATGTTTTCTATCAAGAGCAAAATCTCACAAAATCTGGACTAAAAAAGAAACATACATGGAGCGGATCATACTATTTTAAAATTACCTCCATGCTGTTATAATTAGAGATCATCTTAGACAGGATTATCGTAATATCTATTCAATGGAATATATGACATGAAATACAATCTAGCAACAGTGTTTGTTTTTGTAGGATTTGTGGTTTTTCGAGGCTCGATTTAACTTATCAGAATGAGAAGAGCTGTGAGTATGCCTCATTTCGATCATTGCGCTGGGTGACAGAGCTGTTTTTGTTGGGGTCCACCTTTTAGTCAGAAAACCGCTTCTCGAAGGACCGTTTCTCAGATAATTAATACGGCCTCACAGTTTACTAATTCACTTATGCCAACGTCTAAAGTGATATTAACAACTGTTAAAAGCTGCGTAACTCATTGACATGTTTCATCCATTTGACACTAACATTGTGACGCAATTGACTTCCTAAATTGAATGAAAAATAGCACTACTTTAAAAAAATAGATCTATTATGATTTGAAATCAATGATTTATTTGAGATAGAACTAGGCGAAGTTGATAAATCTCCATCGATATTTTGATGTAGACACGTTGTGAAAACGTTTAAACGCGTCCCACATTGAAAGGGCTATTGAAAACGTTTTTTATCCCGTCAGTAAATTTGATACGGCTATTTCGCCAGTTATGAGGTCCCTACTGTCTCATGTCCATGCATGAATCTTGTGATGTGGGTTATTATTCTCTACTGTCTCATGTGCATGAATGAACCTTTTTAGCTTATCGACAATGCTGTACAATGCACGTGCCCAACACTTCGATCTGCGTTTATATTTTGATTGGCGATCACTTCAATAGCACGTGAGTGATGCAAGGTGAAAAAAATGAATTGAGCTAGTAAATTGTATAGTTGAAGTTGTCATATTTCAATCGATTAGCTTAGCCGTAAAACTTAACACAGATCGATTCGCTATTTCTATAGATATATAACCTAATTGATACCATTCACTGCATCGTAATAATCATGATAATGGTAGTCTAATCCATGCAGTGTTTCTGCTACACCGCAGCGGTTGATTATCGGATGGAATATTGCATTATAATAGATTATCATGAACCACTATGGTATGCTAAGATAAGTTAATGTACGTATCATCTGATTATGTATCTTCTGGGAAATATAACAGATGCTGTCGAGAACCAGACTCTGGTCAGTATTCCGTCAATTTGGTAATCATGGTAATCATGTGGATTTGAACAGATAGATTTCCTGCTAGATATTCAATTATTTTTAATAATGTCTCGCTACTGCGATCCTTAACTTAATGTGACTGAAAATTAGTTCTATTCTGTGAAATTTAAGTTATAACATCTATCATTATAATGATCATTACACATTTGTGATATACTTCTTTTTTAACACTCTCTAATTTATTTTTCACTTGAAGTTGTGCCTCAGCTACCGTCCGCGCTAAATTGACTTCATGTAAAATTGGCTCTAATTGCTCTAGGAGTTAATCAGGGTTGCCACAAAAATGCCAAAAACAAAAATTCTTGACTTTTATTACTGACTTTTCAAAACCAAAATGGTAAATATCCATGACGCAGCTCGGTCGCGTAGTGTGCATAAATAGGTTGTGGATCCAGCATCTGCAAAAAAAGGGCGGCGAGGGTTTGTGATTTTTTTGGTAAATTTAAGTTAATTTAGGGAACGTTTTAAAGAAAATTACTGAAGTGTGCCTCATTTTACCTATTTTTTTAAAGTAAGTTGTTTTTCTTGACAATTAAGGTTTTTTATAACAAATTCTGACTCTTCAGTTTATTAAGGTGTTGTGGCAACCCTGAATTATTGGTGTGACAGGAGGAGAGGATGAATTACTGATTATTCTGAAATTATCATCCCGTTTCGTAACAGTAATACTGTATGATATTTATGTATGTACATTTTTTTGTGTGAAAACTTCGTTACAATATTTATCAATACTTCCAGTCAAGCAAACACGAGACGTCGGGCCAATGTTGACATAGTGTTGTCCCACCGTCTACAACGCTCGCTCCACCATTAACCCGAGAATATCTCAACGTCTGGTTATTGCGCCCATCAATTAATGCGTTGACACCAGTATCTAGTGATTAACCCCTTCAGTGCGGGGCTCGAGATTAGACATCATAATATGGTGTCAGTAAAGGTCTGATTATGAGTCTAATGTCGATCCCCGCAATGAAAGAGTAAAATATGTATAATGGCCGTAGACGCATAACATAAGTATACGCAAATGAAGCGGAAAAAGGTAACTAAGATATTTATGTTGAGTTCAAATTGAAAAACACCCTTTCATCTCTTGGTTTACATAAATATATTTCAGCGCCTTAAAGAGTAGATGCTAATGGCGAAGCAATAATTAGCTGCTACCAATAAATCCACACATTGTCAGTGCTGACCACAACTTGAAGCACTCTATTGAACTGCGCATCTGATTTTAAATGTAAAATGTTCTTGGTATAAAATAGTCCAGTGGATTTTGACTAAAGCGTGTTTTGCGGTATGGACGATGTTTTATAATTGATTCTGATACTATGGGGTGTCCCCAGCAGAAATCAGCCGGATGCCACTTTGGCACCCTTTGGCGGAATTTTTTAGGGACAAAAACAAAATGGCCGCCAGATATGTCAAGGTCAAATATGATTTTTCAACAAATGAAGCCAGTAACAAGTGTAATACCTCATTTTACTGTAATTTTTTCTGGGCAATCTATTTCTTGAATTATTTTTATGACTTAATGTCATCTTCAAGTTCAAAAAGTCAATTTCAAGGTTAAATAAGCAAAAATACGCTTTTTAACAGATAAAGCTAGGAACATGTGCAATACCTCTTTTTCATGGGATTTTGTCTGAAAAATCCATTTATGGTAATATTTTGGTGATCCAAGTTCATCTTCAAAGCCGAAAGGTCATTGCTAAGGTCAAAAACAAAATGGCCACCCGATATTTCAAGGTCAACTATGATTGTTCAACAAATGAAGCCAGGAACAAGTATAATACCTCATTTTCGTGTGATTTTGACAGGGCAACCCATTTCTTGTATTATTTTCATGACTCAAGGTCATCTTCAAGGTCAAGAAGTCTATTTCAAGGTCAAATAAGCAAAATTACCATTTTCAATAAATAAAGCTTGGAACATGTGTAATACTTCTTTTTTATGTGATTTTTTCTGAAAAATCCATTTATGGTAATATTTTGTTGATCCAAGGTCATTTTCAAGGTGGAAAGGTCACTTGCAACTTCAAAAATGTAAAAATATGATCTTTTAGAAACAAAATAGGAAGAAGTGTAATACGTCTTTTTGGTGTGATTTTTGACTGAATAATCTATTCTTGATACTATTTTGACGATAAAAGGTCATCTTTAAGGTCAAAATGTCAATTTCAAGGTCATGTAAAGGAGAATATGATTTTCAACAAATACCGATAGAACATGTGTAAAAACCTTTTTTTCGTGGGATTTTGTGCGAAAAATGTTTTTTTCCTATTTACTTTGGTGATTTAAATTCATCCTCAAGGTCAAATATAATTGTTAGCATATATGTTAGCAATTGGAGCACGTATAATACTTTGTGTTGGGTTTTATTTTGACTGGATAATCTAATTCTGTTGGGTTTAAATGATTAAGCATGCTCAAAGTGAAGAGATCGGCTCGAAGGTATTGAAAGGCAATTAACAGAGAAATTTTAAAGAGTGATGGAAAAGCTCTAACGGTCGATGAGAAGGCATTAAAGGGCAATGAGAAGGCGCTAGAGGATAATGAAAAGACATTAAAGGGCAATGAGGAGCCATATTAAAAAGAAATGAGGAGGGGTTAATGGGCCACAAGAGGCGTTACAGTGCAACCGGGGGCGTTATAAGGTGAGAGAGAGACATTAAGGGGCTGTGGGCATTAAGAGAAACAATAATGCGTCTCCGTAGCTTTTAGTTTAACGCCTCTTCTTTGCTATTGAAGGCCTTTCCATTGCCCTTTGTCGCCTCTTCTTCATCCTGAACGTCCTTTTCGTTTAACGCCTTTTATTGCAATTGAAGGCCTTACTGTCGCCCTTCAATGCCTCTTCTTCACACTGAACGCTTCTCCATTGCTCTTTAACTCTCCGTCACATGTTAACGCTTCACCATCAATCTTTAACGCCTCCCCATGGCTCTTCGACGCCTCCCCATCGCCATTTAACATCTCTCATTGCCCTTCAATGCTTTTGGGTCGACCTTTATATTTTTTCTTCTTCCTTTAACACCTTTCCGTCGCCCTTTAACGCTTCTTCGGTGCAATTTAACGCCTCCTCATCGCCCTTTACCGGCTTCCGATCGCCATTTAACGCCTTTCCATCACCATTTACCGCCTCTTCATCGCCCTTTAACCCTTTAGCAACACCATTTAACACCTCTCCATCAACGTTTTAGTGCATCCCCATCAACCTTTAGCACTTTTTCTTGGCCCTTTAATGCCTTCCCGTCACTCTTTGTCTTCTCTCCGTCATAATTTAATTTTTCTCAGTTGATCTTTAGCGATTCCACGTCGTCTCTAACGCCTTCTTATCGCCCTTAAGCACATATCCATCACCCTTTAGCACCACCACATCACCTGTCATTTAATGCTTCCTCTTCACACTCTAACGTCGTTCAAAAGCCCTGTCGTGCCACCCAACATCTTTTAACACACCCCATGACTCTTTAACGCCTCTTCTTCGCCCCTTAGCGCCTCTTCGTTGTCCTTCAACGCCTCCTCATTGCCCTCCGTCGCCTCCTCGCTGCCCATTAACGCCTTCCCATCGCCATATGACGCATCTGCAGCGCCTGTTAGCGTTTTTCCTCACCCTTTAATGCATCTCCATCAACCTTTATTATTTTTCCGTTGCCTTTGACGTCTCTGAGTCACCATTTACCGCTTATCCGTCGCCCTTTAGCAATGCTCCGTTGTTTTTAACACTTTCTCCTCACCCTCACACGCCTATCCAGCACACTTTATCTCCTCCCCATTGCCCTTCAACGCTTTTCCATCGTCGTTTAACGTTTCATGGTCGCCCTTTATCACCCTTTACCGCCTTCCCATCGCCATTTAACACTTTCCCATCACCATTTATTATAACAATGCCTCGCCATCGTCCTTTAAAACATTCACATCGCCATTTAACGCATCTGCAGCGCCTATTAGCGCCTCTCCGTCAAACTTTAATGCATCTACATCACTTTTAATATTTGTTTCGGCCTTTAACGCCTTTCCGTCGCTCTTTGACGACTCTCCGTCATCATTTAACGCTTCTCCGTTGCCCTTTAACGATTCTCCATCGTCTTTAATGCATTCTCATTTCACTTAGACACCTATCCATTAACCATTAGCAGCTCCCCATCACCCGTTACCATACTTCCTTGTCACTGTTCCATAGCCCTTTCATGCCACCCCGCCACCTTTTAATGCATCTTGTCACTCTTTAACGCTCCATTTTTGTCCCTTAACGCCTCCTCGTGCCTTTCACCGCCTCCTCATTGCCCTTCAACGCCTCCTCATTGCCCTTTAAACATGCCCGTAAACACTTTTTGTTATTTATGCTTAATAATTGACTTTTGATGATTTACCTTGAAGATAAGGTAATCACTCAAATAATACTATAATTGGATTTATCATAAAAAGAGGTATTACACACCTTCCTAGCTTTATTTTTTACCTTGCAATTGACCCCTTTGACCTTGAAGATGACCTTGAAGAATCAAAATATTTTCATATATGGAATACCCAGTCAAAATTGCATGACAAAAGAGGTATTACACATGTTCCTAGCTTTATTTGTTAAAAATGGTAATTGCTTAATTGACCTTAATATTTGACCTTTTGACCTTGAAGACGACCTTGAATCATGCAAATAATACAAGAAATAAATTGCCCTGTCAAAATCACATGGAAATGAGGTATTACATTTGTTCCTAGCTTCATTTGTTGAAAAATCATATTTGACCTTAAAATATCTGGCAACCATTTTGTTTTTGACTTTGGAAAGGACTTTCGCCCTTGAAGCTAACCTTGGATCAACAAAATAATACCATAAATAGATTTTCAGATAAAATCCTATGTGAAAGAGGTATTACACATGTTCCTATCTTTATTTGTTAAAAATGGTCTTTTTGCTTGTTTGACCTTGAAATTAACTTTTTGACCTTGAAAATGACCTTGAGTCATCAAAATAATACAAGAAATGGATTGCCCAGTCAAAATCACATAAAAATCAGGTATTACACTTGTTGCTGGCTTCAGTTTTTGAAAAATCATATTTGAACTTGAAATATTTGGCGGCCATTTTGTTTTTGCCCTTAAAAAATTCCGCCCAAGGGTGCCAAAGTGGCACCCGGCTGATTCCTGCTCAGGACATCCCTTAGAACCAGAATCAATCATAAAACATCGTCCATACCGCGAAACATCTGAGCCTAGGGGTCATATACCTACTGCTCCAATAAGTAGCATGCAGCAGGGCCCGTATTCTCGTACAAGTTACGATATATCGTAGGCTTCGGATTGGGCGAGATGGCCATCTCGACCAATCCGAGGCCTACGATATATCGTAACTTGTACGAGAATACGGCACATTTTGCATCCAGCAAAACAATGTTTTAGATATAGTTATTGTTGTTATTCATTATTCATTATTTATATACTCTTGACTGCAAATGCAGTTTTCATATATATTTTCTAAGTTTTTGTTAATCAACGGTTTTCCCAGTGGAAATCAAATTTTATTATGGTCAACAGTAATTAATGCAATTAGGTTTATATTTAATATTGATAACTTTCAGCATGTATACCGATAATTCCGCCTTCACACTTCAATAGTTGCACATGTATATTTTACGTCATTGTCTATGTTCTTTTCTACATCATAAAGGTGGATTGAATAAGGAGTGTATAACGCATGAGTATGTATTTCCTGTCATCGATATCGATCTATCCAGTATTCATTCAGCGCGTTAGGTGGATTTGTGCCGTGATTCACCATGATTAACCCTTTAAGCCCCCACGATGCATCAAAGCATCATTTTACATCCATGAAAACTAACTTGTTTTTCTTTAGACCAGAGGTTTTGAAAAGAAAATGTCTGTTTTCTGCAGAAACTATTTTAACAATACATGACAATTTTCTTTCTAATTTGAACCAGATCAATAATCCAATGGCTGAGGGGGGTCCTGTGTGCATTTTTAGGTCCCCTAAGTTTCTATTAAAATTCGCTTAGGGGACCACCCCAGGAGTAAAAAAAACTTGGGTAGACATGCTGGATCATGGTAGCAACTCGGGAAAACGATTTTCAAAATGGCCGCCAGAAGTCATTCTGAAAAACTTATATGTCAATATGTTTTGAACCAGTTGGCCAATTTTGATGATCAAAATGTCCAGTAGGGGGGTTTTCAGGGTGCTGAATCGATTGGAAAGGTTTTCAATATGACCTGAAGTAAGGATCATGCGAAATTCAAAATGACCGCCATTTTTACTTGAGCAAATTATATTTTTATTCATGCTGATTTATAATTGACACAAGTGGTCCATGCACCCCCGTCCCCCCCCCCCCCACCACTCTCCATTTTGATCAGGAGCTTTCTGGGAATGTTCTTAGCGATGTCACGAGGAATAACTTTGAGGCGCGATATGGGTTTAGGCCACTTTTTTAAATGGCCGCCGTGAAAATCTAATTTTGGGAATATTTCCACTTTTAAATGACAGAGAATCATAATTTTAGTGGCAGACACGTATGTTTCCAGGTTAAAAAATCGAATGAAACCACTTAGAACAATATTGGGTCATTCCTATATGGCGAATTCGGAAAAATTCAAGATGGCAACTGGTGAAAATCATTTATGACAAAATTTAAATGTTTATATTGAAAACAAAAGCTGTTTACATATTAAAATATCACAGTATAGAAGACGGGTAATGTTATAATGGATAGCTTTGTGTCTCTCGTGATCTTGTAGGCCTATATTATGCTGTTATCGGCCAGAAATACGTAATATTGATATACTAAGTTGCAATTTAACCAATATATCGAGTTCTAATTGACATAGCAGCACAATTCTAGTGTCTTATGGGGTCAACGAATCGCGTGAAATCACTTAAAACATACTGGAGCAATACCATAAGGCAAATTTGAAATATTAGGACATTTCTGTATGGTAAATTCGAAAATAGCCGACATAACTATATTTTTTTGACAAAAGCACAATGTCTATACATTGTATGCTGAAAACTGAATTATTTTGCTGACATTGTATAAAAAAGTATAATAGGACTGAGGACATGCATGGTTATTGAATACTGCTTTTTGTTTCTGAACTTGTACATTGCGTGCAGTTACCAGCCTAAAATTCAGAAATGAGTAGTAATATCCATGGTCTCGAGTTGCAATTGGAATAGAATCACAATTCTGGTTTCTACACCTATGTTTTCTGGGTTAATGAATCGAATGTGGGCATTACCCCGAGTTTTAATTGAGATATAGAATCATATTTGAGCTCACCACCTTACACCTTAGTATCCGGGTCATCGGGAAAAAGAAACCACTAATTTATATAATAGGATTTTACTTTAAGGCTCAACTACAACGAATGTGGAGCAAACTCTCTGACGAACTATATGTTCTAGATGACCATACGCGAATTGCGAGCCGTGCTGGAGAAGGAACGCGAAGAACAATACGAATCAATATGAAATACCGTATTTATTCGCGAGGGGGGGGGGGCATCAATCAGAATAGCTCCTGAGATTACATGATGATGGGCCCTTATTAGAGTAATGTTTCAAATAGTCATATAGTGCACACGATCGCAGGTTTTATTTAAAAAAAACAGGGATATATGCACACCTCCATATAACCATCTGATGTTTGGCACTATCATTATATGTGTAGCAGGGCACATGTGCATAGTGCAACAGTGAACTCAAATCCGCATCTGTGAATGATGCACTTCTCTTTAATGATTCTGATGGCCCAACATCCTATTTTCCGCAAGTATTTGATTTTCAGCTTTCAAAAATTATTGAAAAGTATAGGCCTGCCTGTGTTGTTACAGTGTGTAAACGCTTGCGATTGCAAACTGTTTGTTAATATTGTGCTTTGAATTCCTTCGCCAGCTCACTCATACTGTTAAATATGCGTTTTGTTGTCTGTTTTTGTGTGCTGAATATTATTTTTGCTTTGATATGGTGTACATGTACATTCAACAGAATAAGGAATTATTTATAAGTAACTATTATGAATAATCATATATCCATACTCTTTTTCTTGGGTAAATTTACAATAAATGATAACCTGTGGTATTGAGGTTTATCTGTTATAGATTAAGCAGCTGCAAAAAAATTTGTTTGATGTGTAGTAACTCATAAAATATTTCTTGTGAATATACAAATATTCTATATGGCCGAAAGACGCTGATCAGCTATGTTAGTCATATTGAACGAAAAACAGGGTTACCAGGGGGAGGGGTGAATTAGTATGAGTGTACTGGATAAAGACTTCACAGCACAATACTCCACATGACTGGCAGATTTCCATATGTTCACATACTGTGACACCATCAGTGCATTGAACTGTCAAAACTGCTTCAGCAAATTTACCGTGCTATTTATCAGATGGAAGAGTGGGCATATTTCTGTAATCATGCATGTATGTATTCATTCTTGCTGTAGTTAAATTGTTAATTTTGATTTTGAACATGCCTCTATATTTGTAACCCCAATAATTCATTTGTACATTTTTTTTGTTTTCACATAAAGCGAATGACAATAGCGACATATTATACGATTTCCAATGTTAGTTATACATGACAGTTTAAATACACGATGTTTCAGTACAACAACGAATATTATATATATATTTCCATGACAATGCTAATTGAAAAAAAATCCACATAGACATTGTGATTCGAAACTCATTGGTTGAAATCCATCGTGGATTCTTTCAAATGCACCTTTTATGGTATTGCTCTAGTAGCCTATGTTTTTAGAGGTTACAGTCGATTCGTTGAACCAAAAACATTAAACCCATTAACACCAGAATGAGATTCTATTAGAACTCGAGATAATGGCCCAGCTAAATTTCCATCATAGGATATTAATACGTATTTCTGAACGTTAACAGCATAAAATAGGAGTTCAGAGACACAAAGCTATATTTTATAACCATACCTGTCCTCATTACTATACCATGTTATTATTTGTATAGAATGTTAGCTAATATAATTTTGTTTTCAATATAGAGATCGTGATTTTGTCATAAAATTATTTTTGCTGGCAGCCATCTTGGATTTTTTCTGAATTCGCAACATAGGAATGATCCAATCTTTCTATAAGTGGTTTCATTCGATTCTTTGACCATGAAAGCATATGCGTAGACAGCAAAATTATGATTCTATGTAAATTAGAACTGGATATTTTGTCCAAATTAGATTTTCGTTGCGGCATGCAATTTTGAAAAATGGCCGAAGCCCATATCGCGCCCCAATTTTCTTCTGGTAACATCGTTAATATCACTCACAGGAGTCCCCTGATCAAAATGGTACCACTCGTGGAGAGTAGTGGGGGTGCACGAGGATCAATTCTGGCACATGGACTAGCCTACTATGTGTCAATTATAAATCAAGATAAAAATAAACTTTGATGAAGCAGAATGGCGGCCATTTTGAATTTAGCTTGATCCTTATTTCAGGTCATTTCAAAACCCCTTCCAATCGATTTAGCACCCTAAAAACCTCATACTGGACATTTTGATCATCCAAATGGGCCAACTAGTGCAAAAGATATAGATATATAGGTTTTTCAGAATGGCTTCTGGCGGCCATTTTAAAAATCGTTTTCCTGAGTTGCTACCATGATCCAGCATGTCTACCCAAGTTTTTTTGACTCCTGGGGTGGTCCCCTAAACGAATTTTAATAGAAACTTAGGGGACCTAAAAATGCACACAGGACCCCCCTGAGCAAGAGGACTACAAGTCATCTTCATCCACTACAAGTCGGGAATTGCGGCAGCAATTCGCGGATGAAGATGACTATGATAAATTCAGGCTTGAAAGGATTAAATTGCATCAACTTTCGAAAAAACTGGCTCATTTTTCAGGATTACCATTTGACCAGCCACTAGAGTCTACAATGACATCAGAGGAAGGTGGTTGGGGCTGGGTGGTGGTGGCGGCAGCCTTACCTTGACAATCATTCAGGGAGACACCATGGCGAGCCTCTCGGTGCTGTACAGGACGTACGCATAATAGTCCCAGAGCTAGGGGGGGGTTTATTTGTGTTGAAAAGTCCATACGATCTAAGAGTTCCACCTATAGTGAAATTTTCTCAGGAATCCGAATCTGCGCGTCTTACAAAAATCATCCTGTCCAAAAGTACCGTAAAAACCCTTTAAACACTAGTACCGTCAAAATCGCAAACCGCAATTTGAAATATTGCGTATGAAGTGATTGTTTGCTAAAATTGTGGTAATTTTCTATTAAAATAATTTTTTAATTATTTATTATCCTCACATATGACACAGGCTTTCACATGGATGTAAAATATTTTGTGTCTGATCAATGACAAATACACAATATAGCTTTAAGTTGGTATTTTAACACGTAATTTTACTCATTTTTCATACTTTTTCACTAAATAGACAAAATACTTTTCTCTCAGCCGATTTTTGTATAGTATAAATGTTTAGTTTTGATTCAAACATGTTCTAGAACTATTGTTGACTTAAAATTAACCCATTTGGAATCAAAATAATGAGCTATGTGAACATATTACTCGCTTTTTTCGTTAGACGTAAAATTAGCTCGCTTTTCTTCAGGCTCGGGAAAATTGACCATATCTCACATTTTTGCCCACTGAGTAGTCAAATTTTGAGCTATATCAATATGTTTGATATCAATAGAAAGCTACTGACACATGCCTTCACATGGATGTAAAATATGTTGTGTCTGATTATTGACAAATGCACAAGAAAGCTTTAAGTTGGTATTCCAACCCTTAATTTGACCTTTTTTTCATACTTTTTTTAGTAAATAGTCAAAATACTTTTTTCTCAGCTTTTGTGTATATTAAATATTTAGTTTTGATTCAAACATGTTCTAGAACTATTGTTGACTTGAAATAAACCCATTTGGAATAAAAATAGTGAGTTATGTGAACATATTATATACTTTTTTGGTTAGACGTAAAATTTGCGTGCTTTTCTTTGGGCTCAGGAAAATGGTATGTATCTCACAGTTTTGCCCAATGAGTAGTCAAATTTTGAGCTATATCAATATATTTGATATCAATAGAAAGCTACTAGCACAGGCCACGGATGTAAAATATTTTGTGTCTAATTTTTGACAAATGCACAAGAGAGCTTGAAGTTGGTACTTTAACCCATTAATTTCACCTATTTTTCATACTTTTTCAGTACATAGTCAATATACTTTTCTCTCAACTGATTTTTGTGTGTAATAAATATTTAGTTTTGATTCAAACATGTTCTAGAATTATTGTTGGCTTAAAATAAACCCATTTGGAATATAAAAAATAATGAGCTATTCGAACATTTTACACACTTTTTGGGTCGGATGTAAAATTTGGGCACTTTTCTTCCAGCCCGGGGAAATTGACAGTGTTTCACATTTTTGTCCAATGAGTACCCGGTACCCAAAATAAAAAAAATGTACCAACATCTTTGATATCAGTTAAAAGTAACTATCAAGGGCTTTAACGTGGATACATAATATTTTATTTCTGTTAAATACGAAATGTACAACGATTAAGCGCTAACTTTTTATTTTTCCACTCCATTTGAACAATTTCCAGCGTTTTCTTAGTGAATACCAGCAAGCCTTCTCGCTCATGTTAACTTTATATGGTATAAATGTTTGTTATTACTTTTACATTCTCTGGAGCCATTTTTCAAAAGTTATCTTGACGACTGAAGAAGTGATCACAGCCATTTTTAAAGTTATCTCAGCCACTACAAAAGTTATCTTAGCCACTGAAGAAGTGATCATCACAAATTTAAACGTCATCTCAGCCACTACAAATGTGATCTTGGCCACTGAAGAAGTTATCACAGCGACTTTAAAAGTTATCTCAGTCACTACAAAAGTGATCTTGGCCACTGAAGAAGTGATTACAACCACTTTAAAAGTTACCTCAACCACTACAGAAATTATCTTGGCCACTGAAGAAGTGAACACAGCGACTTTAAAAGTTATCTCAGCCCCTACAAAAGTGATCTTGGTCACTGATGAAATGATCACAGCAACTTAAAAAGTCATCTCCCTAATGCAACAGTTATCTTGGCGAGTGAAGAAGTGATCACAGCCACTTTAGAAGTTATCTCAGCCACTACAAAGGTGATCTTAGCCACTGACAAACTGGTGTCAGCCAATTTACAGGTTATCTAAGCCACTACAAAGTCATCTGGGCCACTGAAGAAGTGATCACAGCCACTTTTAAAAATATCTAAGCGACTACAAAAGTGATCTTGACCTGTGAAGAAGTGGTTACAATAACTTTGAAAGTTATCTCTGCCACTATAAAAATAATCTTGGCCACTGACGAAGTGCTCACAGCGACTTTAAGAGTGATCTCAGCCACTACAACAGTGATCTTGGCCACTGAAGAAGTGATCTCAGTCACTTTAAAAGTTATCTCAGCCACAACAAAAGTGATCTTTACCACTAACAATCGTATGTCAGCCCATAAAAGTGACCTTGGGCACAAAAAACTGATCTTGTCCACCATAGAAGTGATCACATTCACTTTAAAAGTCATCTCAGCCGATACAAAAGTGATATTGGCCACTAATAATCTTATGTCAGTCCCTAAAAAAATGATCTAGGTCACTACAAAAGTGATCTTGACCACTTAAGAAGCCATCACAGCCATTTTAAAAATCATCCCATCCGCCATAAAGCTGATCTTGGTCACAAACAAACTGATCTTGTCCACTAAAGAAGTGATCACAGCAACTTTGTAGTGGTTGAGATAACTTTTTAAGTGGCTGTGATCATTTCTTCAGTGGCCAACATCACTTTGTAGTGGCTTAGATAATTTTGTAAGTGGCTGACAACAGTTTGTTACTGACCAAGATGACCTTTGCAATGGCTGAGATAACCTTTAAAGTGGCTGTGATCCCTTCTTCAGTAGCCAAGATCACTTTTGTAGTGGCTGTGATAACTTTTAAGAGTCGCTGTGATCACTTCTTCAGTGACTAAGATCTTTTTTTTTTGTGGCCAAGATCACTTTCACGGGCTGACATAAGACTGTTAGTGGTAAAGATCACTTTTGTAGTGGCTGTGCTAGATAACTTTTACTGTGACTGAGATCACTTTTTAAGTGTCCAAGATCACTTTTGTAGTGGCTGAGATCACTTTTAAAGTCGTTATGAGCACTTCGTCAGTGGCCAAAATTAATTTTATAGTGGCAGAGATAACTTTCAAAGTTATTGTAGCCACTTCTTCAGTGGCCAATATCACTTTTGTAGTCGTTTAGATATTTTTAAAAGTGGCTGTTATCACTTCTTCAGTGGCCCAGATCACTTTGTAGTGGCTTAGATAACCTTTAAATTGGCTGACACCAGTTTGTAAGTGGCCAAGATCACCTTTGTAGTGGCTGAGATAACTTCTAACGTGGCTGTGATCACATCTTCACTTGCCAAGATAACTTTTGCATTGGCGAGGTAACTTTTTAAGTTGCTGTGATCACTTCATCAGTGGCCAAGTTCACATTTGTAGTGGATAAAAAAACTGTTAAAGTCGCTGTATTTAGTTCTTCAGTGGCCAAGATAACTTTTGTAGTGGTTGAAGTAACTTTTAAAGTGGTTGTTATCACTTCTGCAGTGGCCAAGATCACTTTTGTAGTGGCTGAGATAACGTTTAAAGTTGCTATGATCACTTCTTCAGTTGCTAAAATAACTTTTGTAGTGGCTGAGATAACTTTAAAAATGGCTGTGATCACTTCTTCAGTCGTCAAGATAACTTTTGAAAAATGGCTCCAGAGAATGTAAAAGTAATAACAAACATTTATACCATATAAAGTTAACATGAGCGAGAAGTCTTGATGGTATTGACCAAGAAAACGTTGGAAATTGTTCAAATGGAGAGATAAAATACAAAGTTAGCGCTTAATTGCTGTACATTTCGTATTTAACATAAATAAAATATTATGTATCCACGTTAGAGCACTTGATAGTTATTTTTACCTAATAATAAATATGTTTGTACTTTTTTTTAAATTTGGTTAACCAGTATTCATTTGGCAAAAATGTGAAACACTGTCAATTTCCCCCGGGGGGGGGGGGGGGGGAAGTGCCCAAATTGTACATCCAACCCAAAAAAGTGTGTAATATGTTCAAATAGCTCATCATTTTTTATTCCAAATGGGTTTATTTTAAGTCAACAATAATTCTAGAACATGTTTGTATCAAAACTAAATATTTATTATACACAAAAACCAGTTGAGAGAAAAGTATTTTGACTATGTACCGAAAAAGTATGAAAAATAGGTAAAATTAAGTGTTAAATTACAAACTTCAAGCTCTCTTGTGCATTTGTCAAAGATTAGACACAACATATTTTACATCCGTGGCCTGTGCCAGTAGCTTTCTATTGATATCAAATATATTGATATAGCTCAAAATTTGACTACTCATTGGGCAAAACTGTGAAATACATACAATTTTCCTGAGCCCATGGAAAAGCGCGCAAATTTTACGTGTAAACAAATAAGTATGTAGTATGTTTACATAACTCACTATTTTTATTCCAAATGGGTTTATTTTAAGTCAACAATAGTTCTAGAACATGTTTGAATCAAAACTAAATATTTATTATACACATAAATTAGTTGAGAAAAAAGTATTTTGACTATTTACTGAAAAAGTATGAAAAAAGGTCAAATTAAGGGTTAAAATACCAACTTAAAGCTTTCTTGTGCATTTGTCAATGATCAGATACAAAATATTTTACATCCATGTGACGGCCTGTGCCAGTAGCTTTCTATTGATATCAAATATATTGATATAGCTTAAAATTTGACTACTCAGTGGGCAAAAATGTGAGATGGTCAATTTTCCCGAGCCTGAAGAAAAGCGAGCTAATTTTACGTCTAACGAAAAAAACGAGTAATATGTTCACATAACTCATTATTTTTATTCCAAATGTGTTAGTTTTAAGTCAAAAATAGTTCTAGAACATGTTTGAATCAAAACTAAACATTTATACTATACAAAATCGGCTGAGAGAAAAGTATTTTGTTTATTTAGTGAAAAAGTATGAAAAATGAGTAAAATTACGTGTTAAAATACCAACTTAAAGCTATATTGTGTATTTGTCATTGATCAGACACAAAATATTTTACATCCATGTGAAAGCCTGTGTCATATGTGAGGATAATAAATAATTTAAAAAATATTTAAATAGAAAATTACCACAATTTTAGCAAACAATCACTTCATACGCAATATTTCAAATTGCGGTTTGCGATTTTGACGGTACTAGTGTTTAAAGGGTTTTTACGGTACTTTTGGACAGGATGATTTTTGTAAGACGCGCAGATTCGGATTCCTGAGAAAATTTCACTATGGGTGAAACTCTTGGATCGTATGGACCTCTCAACACAAATAAAACCCCCCTAGCTCTGGGACTATAAGTCTTCACGGCGACATCTGCAGAAGTCGGCTGGGTCATCTCAATTCAGCAGGTTGATTTACTGTCGAGCAATGAGTATTATTATCCTTTCCAATTTGCTGATAAAGATCTAGTCCAGTCAATCTATGGTCAAAAACAGGCTAACTCACCACAAATTGCAAAATAAGTTTTTTCTATACGTTGTTTTTAACTCGGGAAGGTCCCTAGAATATCATACTAAAACTCTTCCGTGAGAAATTCTTCATTTTCACCCAAATCCACGATGTACACTGCAAAACCTTCTGTTGCCATATATTCGCTTTCAATGTTAATTCTCAGAGTTTTAAATTCGCGTCATTATTAAGACATGAGCTAGTGAAATCTATGTCATGTATTTTCAAGTGATGTTGTTTTTTTGTTGATCGTTTACATGTCAACTTTGACATATTGGTCATTTTATTTCTTTATTTTTGTATATGTTTGTTGTTGCGGCGCGAAACGGTTATACGTTCCGGTTGTCATTATCACACAAATTTGAACAGTTTGGGTCGCTGCATAATTATGTGTGCACATACGATATCTGCACAGCGGTACTCGAACCCGCCACCCCCGGGCTCTGAGTTACACACTGTCGATACAATGGTTTCAACCTTATTCGACAAGGCCGCCATTTAATTAACGCTATCGTCAAGTCACATTGACAAGGGGGAACAAGGCTATGTCTCTAAAAACACCACGGATCAGCGGGTTTCGAGCGCAGGATGCATGCATGACTGGCGAGGCAGTCTGAACTTGATGGCGAGTTTGAAATTGGGGGGTTACTAATGTTAAAGAGAGAGTATCCTGCTGCACAAAAGATTTACTCTTAGAAACCTTGCGATTGATGAGCTGCAATTTCAGCGTATTTTCAGTGTGTGTTCTAGGTAATCTCAATAATTATGTTCACACTATACAGATTTCACAACCACTCTAAATTTCATTTAAAATTCAATTGCATGTGTGGGAAGGTCACGTGTAGGTCTACAGTAGCCTATAGAGTACAGGTTGACGGCAATAATATCAACAACTAAACTGATTAGAAGATACTACTCAAACGAGACATTGATCCAATGCTGTTTTAATGTTAGATCAACGTATGTGATGCTGGCCCAACATTGAACCAACATTGGTGGACTGTACAATGTTTGAGGGAAAGCTGTCAATACATTCGCGGGGTCAGCTGTTTCGCGATCCCCGCAGTAATAAAGTCAGTTAGCTTGCAAACCAAACGCACAGCTGAGAGCCAGGGCTAAGAGCTTTGGTGGAATTCTTAACTCATAGATGTCGCTGAAGTATATATGGACTTGCTATGATTTGGAGCTTGCTCTTAATGTGGGTATGAAACACATATCTTAGTATTACTATGATATAGGGCCTAGGCCTACACACGGGCAATATTGCATTCAGGGGGACCCATGTCCTGCAAGTTTTAATAGTTGACTAGACCTTCAAGTGAATTATCATATAAAACAACTATAGCTATAACTCGTGCATAAACATGTGATGAAGCACCAACAGGTTATATTATGGTTACAGTTGCAAATTAATGCTAGTGATGCTGGGCACTGTTTAAATTAAACCAACATTCAACGCCTGGTGGATTTAACCCTTTCAAGCCTGAATTTACCATTGTCTTCTTCATCCACTACAAGCCGCGAATTGCTGTCGCAATTCTCGACTTGTAGTGGATGAAGATGCTTTGAAGTGGGTGAAAATTAAAGAAAATTACCACGTATTGGTAAACCAGTTTCATTGGAATTTTCATTCTAAAATATCCAGTTGTAGGAAAATTAGGTGTGCTTTCAGGGATGTAATATGATGCTTTAATGCATCGTGAGGGCTGAAAGGGTTTTTAACGCCTGGTGTTTTTTGGGGTGGACTTTGTAAGCCAGTGATTTGTCACCAGCTACATCCCAGTAAGCACACGGTGATGACCCAATACTGGGTCAAGATTGGGCCAGCGTCGCTTAGGGGTCTTGTCAAGTTAAAATAATTCCAAAAACTCGGATTGGTCAGACAATACCCACCCACCCCACTAACCAATTTTTTCATTTTTTTTTTTGAAACAATTGGAAACATGACAACAACACAAAAAATACACAAAAAAACACAAAATTTCAAAAAAAAAAATCCGAGTTGGGGCTTGAAAAAACCCACCCACTTCCGAGTTTTTCTCGGATTTTTGGATTTTTTAACTTGACAAAACCCCTTACCCAGCAAGCACTGGATTAATATTGGGCCAGCGTCACAGACCGTGGCTCAACATTAAATTAATGACGCATACCGTTAGCCGTAGGGCAGTGGGCCAACATTGAAATTACATTGCCTGAACGTCTAATGCTGGTTGGGTGCTCGCTGTATGACCCATGTAATGCGTGCATATATGCCATTATATTACTACATTAGGTAGAATATCCTGCATATTTTTGCTGCTCAATGTATGTGAATAAAACCCAAATTACAATACAGAAACATCTCTCGGAACTTGAAACTTGTTATATAGCTCATTGTTCAAATTTATTGTTACTGCTGTGGCCGCAACCAACGATTTGACCATGTGAACGCTCAACCTTAAAATGCCTTTTTCTATTATTGTGTAAATGAAATCATTTACTCCTTCAACTACCAAATATACAATGTTGTGTTGCAAAGACAAAAGAAAATATCTGCTTACTTGCAAAGACCAGATTTTCTCTCTCTATATGTCAAGACCACCAGGAAAAGTTAGAGAGACAAGCTCGGACCAAGTACGTTTTTTCTACAGAGGCCGATTTATCATAGGTCTATCAAATGCGATTTTACCCTTATTTCAGAGTGATATGATAATGTGGCATATATACACCCTGTGAGTGGCAAAGGGTTTTGTCAAAAAGTATTTGAAATCTCCAGATATTCAGACCAATGGCCAGCACTTCCCAACATAAGTACACATGGTGACATGAGGTGGGGTTGGGCTTCATATGGGAGTTACTCCAAGGTCATGGTAAGGTCATCTCAAGGTCATAGCAAGGTCAAATCAGCTGAAAACGTTGAAATATAGCTAATGTTTGTTGTTTCTGCTACAATTATGTTCACCTGAAAAGTCTAGAATGTCTTGAAATCTACCTAGGCCCCAATATAGACCTATTCCGGAACAACCGAGAGTTCACAGGGATAATATAAAGGGTTGAAGGTTTTTTTTCCACCGTCAAATCACCCTGTCTGATATGGCGGAATTGGTGCAAAAACATAAAACAAATATATATATTTGGACAAATAGTCAGCTCTAGACTTCCAACAAATCTGTCTGAACCCAACCCAAGTACACACGGTGACATGGCTTGGGGCTGGGCTCCATAGAGGAGTTGCCCCAAGGTCATGGTAAGGTCATCTCAAGGTCACAGGATGGTCAAATCAGCTGTAACCGGTTGAAAATAGATTTTGTTGTTTTTGCTACAATAATATTCACTTGAGATGCATATGATGGCTTGGAACCTACCTAGCCGTTATCCGTCAAACGTGTTTATGTGGCAGCCTGGATTGCAGCCAGCAATTGATCCAGAATTGTATTGGAGTCCGATCGTTTTTGAACGATCTCATGGTTCAACACCACAGTCTAGGCATAATAGAATGCACGTTTTAAATGGGGCAGTAGTGTCTCCTACTCCTGGTCGTACCCAGGGTTCATGAAGATTTGCATATGGTAAAGCAGGGCTACAATTACATCGCTAACATTCGAAATCACTACACACACATTATATCCTGCTTCTAGGGCGTCCTCAATATGTACAACAACCATTGTACATATTGTACACTGCCATGTGTCATCATCATCGGTTACCTGACTAACTACAATGGAATATGTCACAGGAGCGTTTCTGCGAAAATGACTTTAAATCAGTTTCTCCAAATAAGGTTTGTTATTATTTGGTGGCCAGAATGTTTCCATCTTTTTGAAACATTGTTCCTGGCTCAACTGAGCTATACTCAATTGGTACCACCTCGCTGCGTCTCCTTCTCTCAAAGTCTTTCGTTGAAGGACATTCTGAATACATGTCAGAAACATAATCACATCTGCCGTATTGATGGTACAGGCCTACTAAACAAAGGGAAGTTAAAGCTAAGACAAGATCTTGGAAGTTGGAGACCAGTAACGGGAACTTTTCGTAGATTTGCCATGACATCAATGACAAATGAAGCGTTTACCTTATATTTATAACAATAATCTTCAGGGTTTAGGTACATGCACTATACCATATAACAGATATTTAAATACCCGTTCTAATAATACATCACCCATTGCAGTAGAGTACTTTGTCGTCTCTCCACATACGCTAAGACATGTGTTTATTAAAAAATAATCAGAATGAACAGCAACAAACTAGTCATTAAAACTAGAACAACTAGTCATTAAAAACAACATAATAAATGATAGTTTTTGGATATATCCAAATCTGCCCCATGTTTTCTGAGCCCAGGTATGTGCATGCTCACAAATGTGTGAAATTGATATTTTTAAATGTCATACATATTTCTTAATGAAAGAATATTTCGATCTTTCATTAAAATAGCCTGTGTTGAAATCTGAAACATGGAACTTTGCTCGGGATTTCAGTGTATACTTTTGTTTTCACTTGTTTTTAAATAATTTGTGTGTGCTGGATGCGAGTCTGTCGGATAACGCTCTATATTTGGAAATATTCACCTTCAAATCAACAAAACACAAAATTGCCACCAAAATGTAAAGACAAACCATTAAACCCATATTTTCTATAGTTTGTCGCACATAAACGCGCAGTTTATGCTTTCTGCAAGATTTTTAATTGATAATTTTTGTATTTTGTCTTGGAAAGAAATGACCTTTATTTGACCTTTAGATAAAAAGACATCCGCAGTTTTTTATGTATTAACGGTTACTATAAGTATACTGCTAAAGATGTTGACGATAATATGACATTTTTGTGGTAACATAGTGAATTAGGACTAAACGTTACTAAATCCAAAATGGTCGCGCAATATGCCTTCCTATAAACAAGAAACAAAATGGCTATGGGGAATGAAACAAGCATTTCCAGAGTTTATTGTTCATCAACCGACCTCTAAAAACGCTTTATTTGTGGTGTTGGCGGTAAGCTTTTGAATTTTAGGTCAAGTAAAGGTCATACTGGTCAAAAACTTGAGACATAAATTTATCAACTCAAAATCATGCAGAAACCAGAAATCGTGCAATAATTTGTAACTGAAATATAGAAAAGATGTGGTTTTGGTGGGGTTTTTTCTCATTTAATGGTGAAGGACACCAAATATAGGATTTTATTCTAATTATTCGAATTCAGCACACACAAATATATAAAAACTAGCCGGAAAAATATAGATTTAAATGCTGAGCAAAGTTCAATGTTTCATATTTCAACTCATACACACATGCAATATTATTTTATTTAAAAATATATATGTAATGTACAAATCTAAATACCATTCAGGTTTAAGGATAGGGGCCTATACACATCTCTGTTTAGAAAACATAGGTGGAGTATATAGTATGGCCAATAATTATGTTTTATTAAGTCTTTTCCATTGACCATGTTTACTAGTTTGTTTTGTTGTCGATTATAAAATTGTTTAAGCGTATGTGTAGAGATAACTGTTGAATCCACTGCATCACGGTATATTGCATGTGTAGATTGGTAAACGTGTTTGGGTACCCCCACATAATTGGTCAAAATATATATTTCGTGTCGACTGATAACATCTTATTTCATGTTTGGCACATATCCAAACTGAAACAAAAGTTGGTTTGGGTGAGTTGTGGGGGAGGTGGTACACGGTGACCAATTATGGCCCATGGACTATATGTGTGTTTAGGGTTTTGATCTTCAGGAGACCATAAATGACCTTTAAAGCTTCAGAATATTTGGTAATTAGGAATTTTGACTATTTAGTGTCAATTCCCTTTAATTTGTTATATTACACGACTATATTACTTTGAAATACAAACGTTTTAAAAAATCCCTCTGTGTTTTTAGGGTCATGACATTTAAAACCCCGGAAATTACCTTTAGAGCTTCAGAAAAAAATGACATTATATTTTGTTTTATTCACATAGGTGTCAACAATTGAAATGCAATTCGACATTTAATGACATATGACCCTACACTGATCAGCTGAACTTGTGATCTATGACCCGATATCAAGCCTCAGGGCCCAACAAAATCTAGAAAATGGTCGGATATTTTCACATTTTCGAGCATGTATGTGGATTGCATGATATTTGTGATATCTGTATTGCTTCTATTCAGTGCTCAAACAACTCGGGCGTAAATCTCGAGGTTATGAATATGTCTAATTATTATTCTAATTATAAAAATATTTCCTATCAGTTTCACCCTATTGCAAGCCGTTACCAATCAAATATTATCGACTCGCACGAAAATGTATTTGTAATCAAATCCATAATTCAGTAAGCAGCAGTCCAAGGTTAATAATTGATAAAATGGATACACATAGTTTCAAAGGATTTGCTTTATATGTAAACATAATAGTCCATGAGCCAGGACCCCCAAAAGGGGGTCATTGGTACCATAAAGAAGTACAAATTATTATTGTGATTTTAGACAAGATATATATATGCACTAAATATTTGTGTATGATAGCAGTTTGTATGTAGTAGCTTAACGTGTGTTACCACGTCACAGTCAGTCATCGACAGTATTGTGGGGAGCCTCCGTGACCGAGAGGTAGCGTGCTCGGCCTCAGATCGCCAGGGCTCAAATTTCGAATCCTGTGTTTTGGAGGACAGTGTCATCTCAATCATCTCACCAGCCTCAGAAGGTTCTCCTGGCCCAGTTTAGCCTATATGTGCAAAAAGGTGGCCTAAAGCCCGATTCATTTCATTTATCACGTCACAAATCAACCCACCCTCTCGATGATTTACCATTTCATTTTGGCGATCATTCACACGTTATTGACTTTAATTTCAAAACTACCCAATAATAGAGCTGTATTTTTTGCGTGTAGACTCATATATATCTAACACATGCTGATACTAAATTTGAAGCCATTGAACAGGTCATAAAATATAAAATTATGCAACTAATAATTTTATAATATATTTATTAACATATTTACAATGTAGTAACAGTGATTTTTTTGCGTGGCTCAATCATGTAAGAAACACAAATTAATTATTTAGATTTTCGACAAGGTGCATGTCTGTGGTAAATATATTTGCATGATAGCAGTGTGTACGTAGTAGCTTAATCTATGGTATCACCTCACAAATAAACCCACCATATGAATTTCTTGACCATTTTATTTTATACTGCAACATACCTTATTCTCCATAAGTTTTAAACTATTAGATATTATAGTTGAATTTTTTGTATGTAGGCTGATATATATATGCATCATTTCACGTTTGATGCAAATGAAATGGTCACAACATAACAAATTATGTATCTAAATATGTGAATATGTACAACTTTTCACACTTTTTTTTACATAGTTACATATCATCAACTCTAGTGACCATGGTGTGCGAATAGGCTCAAATAAATTTGAGTCATTTGCCTATGCGGATGATATAAATTTATTTAGTGCAACCGTTCCTGGCTTACAGAAAATGATAGATAAATGTCTAGTTTATTCAAACACTTGGAGGTTTAAATTCGGTATCAAAAAGACTAAGTGTATATCATATGGGCAAACAATATTAAAGTGTGAGCCAAAATGGTCGTTAGGCCAGGTACCTATTGACAACGTAGATAATATTGAAATTTCAGGCATGATTTTATCCAGCGACGGGAAATGCATCAATCAAGTCGACAGCAGAATTTTAAATGTCGTAAGTCATATTTTAGTCTTAATAATGTTGGTATGCCATACCCTGGCCTTCCAGTTGATCTGAAGCTCCACTTATGGCACACCATATGTCGCCCTATTCTAACTTTCGGGCTTGAAACTGTTTATTTAAATAGAGCAATGTATAGTAAGCTCGAATCGCTTCAGGGTACAATTGTCAAAGCGTTTCTTGGTCTGAGTAGGTACTCTCATCACTCCAAGTTGCTGACGGCTCTTGATATCTTACCTATTGAAGAGAGTATTAAATCTATGTCTGTAAGCCTGATGAAAAGGATATTTTTAGTGAATTCTCTATTACGGAGTCTGTGCTCTTTTTTTATGTCTAAGTATTTATTAACCGGAAAGTACAGTAAAAGTACGCTTTTTGGCAGACTACTTGACATGGGTCTATCACCCCTCCTCTCTGCACTCTCGACATTTAAATATACGCAAAAGTATTCTGCTAGAGACGGGGTGGTAGACTCCTTGCAAGGCGTGTTGTATAGAGCTGACTTTCTGAATAGAAACTCTACCGCACATATTTTAACTAAATTATTGACCCGCTTTTAATACACATACTGTGATATTTCTTATCTGTGATACGTTTGTATGAATGTAATATACAATATAATATGTTTTCCTCACTTGTGGGGGTTTTAATGAATAAATAATAAATAATAATATTGTTTCGAGTTTTAACCCGATCACACAAGAAGCACAAACGTAATATTGTGTTTTTGGCAAGGTATATGTATGTATTAAATATCTTGGTATGATAGCAGTTTCTATGTAGTGGATTAATATGTGTTATCACGTAAGAAGCAAACCCACCGTGTGAATGATTTAACCATTTTCTTTTCCAATTCAACATACGTTATTGACCACATTTTAAAACTACTAGGCGTTATGGTTCATTTTTTTTAATATAGACGGATATATAGCTGACATACGTTTCCTGCAAATAAAATGGCCAAAACATAATAAATATGGAAATAAATATGTGTACAGTACAGACAGTGGGGGGGGGGGCACTCGATTTGTGGCAGCAATTACCGTGTGTTACGAAACGGACACGCCTGACCTGGCACGGCGTGAGCGTTGAACACCGTTTAGTATATCCTCACACATTAAAGTGTGTAAATTACAATTAAGAGCCATATTTTTCCAGCCTACATATCATTACATATCTTTGGAAGATGTTTTATCAATTAAACCATTTCATAGTGATTTAAAGAATACAAATAAACTTAAGTTTCCAAAGTTTGTTGAAAGGTTGAGTAGCGATAGCTATAATAAATAGTTATAATTTTAACTTGTGGTACTAAAGTTTATCTAGCAGATAATATTGAGAGATAAAACAATCCAACCAAGCGTTTACTTACAATAGATTATTCAGCGGTAATGAGTATTTTGTGTTTTAAATGTATTCATGTTTTTAACCAGTAATATTATATTTTTTATTGCAATGGTTTGTTTTGAATGACTACATTTCATGTACTATTTATGTGTAATGTTCCCGTCTGTTGCCATAATTTTTGCCATAATTGCATACGGTGGACCAACATTAAACCAGCATTAAATCAAAGTGTCATGGTTGTCTTACCCGGACACTCGCTAACATACTGTTAAACGGGTGGCCTCTGAGGCGTGCCCTGCTGAGTTAGATAGAAGGTTTTTTTAGTATTTATAAAGATACAATAAACTCACATTCCTCAGTTCATCGGTGACATGCATAGGACATACACCATCAATCAAAATAAAATTATTTCAACAAGACATTGCTTTCATCATAGAGAAAAAAACATAGAGGGCTATAAAACGGCTACCATTCAGAAACAGCCTAGAGAAAAAAGACATGTAAATGTGTTATGGTCGGCTGTGAAAGATTTTGAAAATAATTTTGCTCCTAAAAAATACCTTATATACAAATGTTTTATAATTATGTAATATTCTAGGCACAGCGCCAGGACGCATATCAGATCATAGTGGCTGAAAAATGGTTTCCGGGGATATAACTATTTTTACTGTGTAATAATACTTTTATCTGTTATTAATTTAAAACCATGTTTGAATGTGGTTTTCAAAGCATATATTTATTTATATGCGGAGCAGTTGCCACCTAGGTCACCCTTGGCTTCACAAGGTGCAATTACACCACTGATAAGCACGGAAAGGCAGTGGTATCAGTGCGTCAGCTAGGTGTCATAAACATCCCAATATAAATTCCAACTTCTAAAATTTTCATCGTACAAACTCGTAATAAATCTCACCAGAAAGCTTATTATTCATGATTCAAAAAAAAAAAGATTATATTATATTATGATTGCACGTTAACTCGCAAAGTTATTTATTTAGAAAGGTAAGCAGGGATTATCAGTGTTGGCGTGGCTGATACATAACAAGCAGTTAGCGAGGTGTGACCGCGCAAAACAGTTGTATAACATTTATACAATGTTCAACCAACGTCGAAGACGTTGTGCCGGCATTCTCTTAATGTAATATAAATGTTTAGTATTTACTGGGCGACACAAATTCCTAAATTTAACTGAGATATAACGTCTTCGGCACGCGAGGAAAATATAGGCTAGATCCAATCCGAGCAGTGTCAATTAAGCAGTATGTAACCATGCAGGCCTATTCTTCCAAATTAGTAAAAAAATAAACATTGCCGTTGATAATAAAAAAAATTGTAAAAATACAATCGTATTTTAAATTTGTGAATAAAATAATACTTTGATAATGTTTTTTTTAGTGACTTATTAAAAATTATTGACTGGTGAGAGAGGTCAGGTTAAACTGGCTTATCTGAACAGCAGTGCATAGCGTTATCACCCTGTTAACGTCTGCGCTTGATCCACATGCCGCGTGCCTCACTCTAACACCACACCGTTATTGTCATGATTATTGCAAGCTGCTAAATGTTATAGCTTCATTTTCAGACGTGGGCTGATTTATATGAAACATTTTAATGATAAGTTTGATGCAAATGAAAGAGCCACGACACTGAAAAATATCTAGCTAAATACTTGTATAGCCTATATTTATTTTCATTCACCCTTCTAGTACGAAGGCCTAGTCACAGCGCTTGTTCTAAGTAGCAGCATATTTGCATACAAGAAACATGTGTCATAGCAACTTGAAACGGCTACACCAGCTTAGTTAAATTTTAATGTATCTGAAGATATTTCGTTGAACAAGGCGTCACAAACATTTATACATAAACTTGAACCAGAACGTATCATGTGTGCTGCATGCAAAACAATCATGTGAAAGCATTTATTTCGGTGGATGTCAGCTCCTGTATCCCCGGATATATATGCCTATTTTTCTAGATTCATAACATTTATTGTTATGCAAATTATGAGGTTAGTAGAATGATTAACTTAATTTCTGTTTAGTATTACTGTTGCAACCAATAGCTGACTGCAACACTAAACTGTATACAGAACATAATGGAAGTGGTCGTGTTTCAAGAATTCACCATGACCAAAATTGGGAAATTTGCAATATACATTTTACAGGTATTATCCCATCATCAGCAACACCAAATGAGTATGCAACTTTGGAAGTCATTTATATGCTAAATATCTAAATTTTAATTTGGCAGCGTACTATTGACATTTTGTGTATATAATTATATTCAAAGCTTCATCTTCACTTAGCACGCCAATAACATTATACATAGTGCAGCACAGGTATATTATTTTAGATGAGATACAGTAGTATGTTAGTTCCTATGCCTTCAAGCAATTGAAATACCTAAATAATTATACCTTCAATAATTTGGTATAATCAGAAGCATCCAGATACAAAGTAGGTATAAACTTCTGGATATATATGTAGCATTTTAGTAGTTGTGTCGTGTCAGCAGGATAAATGGAGAGATATTGTGAATAATTAATAGACTAAATCAACATGGTAGATGTCGAATGATTATATTTCTAGGCTTGTGATGGCTCTCACAACACTAGTACCGTTATGCTAGTAAGATATCCAGAAGGACAACAATCTCAGGCTTATATCTTAGGCTTATCCAATATGTCTCGATTTCAACCACTCATATACACTAGGCCTACATTTATTATTGTTAAATCCCATTAGATGAGCCACAGCTAGTCAACATTGTCAACCGGTCCCGCCCCCGGTTGACAAGCTGCCTATTGAAAAAACAGGTGAGGCACCAGTGTGATGTCTGCACACCCTCATCTGACTGTCTAGTGGTGTACAATCAATTTGTGACGCTGAAAAAAGGTATGGCCGCCACCGTTAATAAGTTTTTAAGGTCGCGTCAGGAAAATATAAACGATTAAAAATTTGAATCGAGCTGGTATGAACAGTATAAAAGGCGGCCATTTTGTTTGAATTTCTGGAGTCTTTAAACAAAATCCAACTCCCCGTCTGGAAACGAAGTGCCAGACAGGTGCCCCGTCTAAGCCACAGCCATCGGTATATAAGGACAAAGTGAGCACTTGAGTGTTCTATCACATCTATGCTATAATATGTATAATAGCTTCTGTAACAACTTAAAAACAAAAATCAATGAATTCGACTATCTTCAAGATATATATACTGGAAGTGTTCCCTTATAATACTAAAGGAACTGCGCATTGAATGGCAAACACCAAGGAAACACTATGGGAAAACAACTTCGCATTAAGTGTCTGATGAAACATGCAGTTAAGATTCAGTTTCTCTTTTGGAAATAGTCACCATTGATGGACTTCAGAGCTGTGTAGTAATGTGACTTTATGGTGCAAAAATATCGGCATACAATAGCATATTTACATTTGACTTTGGGTGACCTTTAGTGGTCAAAAGGAGGTAATTAAATTTTAATTATTGTCTATAACTTGGAATATATAAAATTAATAAACAGTTATTTTACTTGCTGATATGCTCTCCCACCGTAGCTTTAAAATATCAGAACACTATTGATCAAGTTGGATGAGCGTGAGGGGCAAATATTTTTATATTCTTCACATGGTGATTTTTTTCAGTAGCGTCACATTCATCTGATGTATTTATTGTGTATGAGGGTTCGCAACCAAACACAATGTAGTCTAGTTATTTATGTCCGTGAAAGCATCAAAAAAACAAGCTATGAACGTTGTCTCGCATGGCCCACACCTCACCACCTATTGTCTTTTTCCATGAGCTCACCAGGTTGCAAAATTGTCGTTCTGGAGCAAATCAAATTACCTACGCATTATCTTGAATTTCATCAAAAATGCAAGTGTTAAACCGCCTATTTTTATTCAATTATTGACATTGTGAGATGTTTACCTAAAAACTGGTATATAATTTGTTGTGTTTATAATGAGCCTAAGCTACACGAATCCGTCTAAAAAAATGTACATAAATGTTACACTGGGAAACTTCAAATAGTTGTGTGAGACCTTAAGCTACTACATTGAGATTGCTATCATACCAAATAATGTTTATTACGACATGTAGAATAACACGACATGAATGGGAATTCGTACTTTTTTGTGGTACCGATGACCCTACCTGGCTCATGTCTATAATCAAGTAATTTCATGCAGCAATCACACCATATCGTTCTGAATACGAGAGTTGACTCGGTTTTGCTCTGCTGCTGCGACAATGTCACAGACATCTGTCGCAGCCTTGGAACAATGTAGTGTTAGATTCTCGCGCACAATTATTATGTTTAGTAAGATGTACACTCTAGACAGTGTAGTTGGGTCATTTTTCGGGATTCCGTGACCATTTTCATAAAAGCTCAGCTTCTTGGTGGTCTTAGGTACTTTAGATGGTGATCTTATAAATGAGCTCCTATGCCCCTCTCGATTTTGGGGGGAAAGTTCCGAAAAACAGCGTTTTCAAAAATGGCCGCCACCGGTTCCGGCCGGACAGAAATTTTTCATTTGTGGAGCTTTTTTGACAAACAAAAGGTCAATTTTGACTAATTCTGCCATGGGGATTTCATTTCTGACATTTATTTTAACATAAAACATATTCTTGAGCATGAATTCAAGATATTTTTTTTTAAAACGCTGTTTTAACCATAAAGAATCGTTACCATGGCCAGGTAATGTAGTCTGATCTTCCGTTGGCATTGGTCGAAAACACCAAAACAGGCGCAGTCTTTCCCAATAAGCTCAAAATTTCACTGGACAGTAGGTCCTGTGAACTTGAAACTTTTACCAGACCAAAAAAAATTCACCAGACAGTATGTGGTCAATAGCCGATTCTTAGCTTGTTAGACCAAAAAATGACCAAAAAACAAAACTGACCAAAAAAATTACTGGATTGTAGGTCCGATGTGGTTGACGTCCGATGCGAGACGCATCGGTAAGACTCAAAAAAAATTATTTGTTTGGGAAAAACATTACAAAAAATTTTTCACCTGCAGCATTTATACCCACCCAGCCGGGAAATTCGAAACAAGCTTATTTTTAATTTAGGCCTCATCATTGTTGTCTAATTCTGATATTTTGGATGGCTCAACGTAAGTTTCATATAACCTCATATTTCTAGTTATTTTCCTTTCTTTGACCCAAAATACTCTCCTTTTTTTCATTAATGCTAAAACAGGTCACATAAAAATTTGCAAAACATCTGCACACTAAAAAGCCTGGTGATTGTCGCGCTATACTAAGTGAGAATGCGAGACGATATCTCTGATTCATAAAGTGATATATATCCCAGTGATCTTGAGTAAGCTCGCTTGCAAATAAAACAGAAAATAACTCATGAGATCATCTTTAATGATCTTGTGAATATTGGACTAAGCTATAGTTCTTCTCAGGTTTGTGACCCTTGTCCAAAATGAAACCTTAATGCCTAGCATTAGATTTTCTATAATTTCAACCTCAGCGCTCAGGTTGATTTTTCAGCACATTTTCACGAAATTTGGCAACTCAACAAGTTTTGTCTCTTGGGGCTACTTCTACTAGTAGTCTACAGACTAGAATCATGGAAGTCTGTTAATTTTTGGTGGCTGTGGAAAGTAGAAAATGTGGCAAAAAACCCATTTATCAATATTTCTTATTTTGGACATGCATGACTGAAATTAAATCGCATCCTTATTTCTCGTTTAACTGGTAAACGCACAACAGAAAATAAAATAACAACTTACTTCATTCTCGTCTATGGCCATGCCAACATATCAGTGTCCGAAATTTACTTTTTTACCAACAGGCCCCGGCCAAAATTCTGAGCCGGCCCTATTTTTTGTTGAACATGCCCTTGCTGATTTGAACAGGCCACAAAAAATCAATCACTGTATGCAACACCAGAATAAAACAAATAAAAGACATTGTAGTTTGTATGGATATATTCATAGTTAACAGCAATAAAAAGTTTTCTCATTTAACTGGTAAACGCACAGCAGAAAAAAAAAAACTTACTTTATTTATAGTCTATGGCCATGCCAACATATCAGTGTCCGAAATTTACTTTTTTAACAACAGGCCCCGGCCAAAATTCTGAACCGCCCCTATTTTTTGTTGAACAGGCCCTTGCTATGGATATATTCATAGCTAACAATAGTTACAAGGTTTTTTCTTTGAAATAACTTGAAATTACATTAAAAAGTTTTACTAATGGGTTATGCTCCATAGATATCATTATGGGCTCTAGATGATGAATTAATCTCTGGTTGTTCCAATGACAATATTTCAAAATCCTCTCAAAGAATGAAGTACATTCATTAATAGTCACTTATATAATTTAAATGAGATGATATACGTGATGAAGTTCACTTTTTAAAGAAAGGCAATGAGAGGAAAAAAAGTAATAAGGTTGGAATAATTCACTCACAGGGAGCCTCAGTGCTTCCAGGAATGTTGTGCACGCGCTAGAACGGTGTTTTGGATGCAGCGTGTCAATGAGATCATAATTTGTGACACGCACAGTGACACCACAATTAAAGTCCACTTGGCCTGATGTTGAGTTAATTATGGGCCAATGTTGGCAAAGTCGGACCAACATTAAATCAATATGGTTGGTCGGCCAATTATTGTCTAGTTTGACCAGCGACGTAGACGGCAAAATTGAACTGGTTCAAGATCGTCATTATCGAATGTTAGGGGCCTACGAAGTAAACAATGCACAATAATCCTATGTCCACGACGCTGGCCCAACATTAACCCATCATTTGTTCAATATGCCGTGTTCACTGGGTAGGCCTTGTTAAATGTACTCTGATAAATCAACAGAATCGAATGTTGATATGAACCAGTCACGAGTGTTGGTTTATCGTTGGTATATCGTTGAGAATGATGAGCTTGTATTAAACACAAACAGCCAGGCGTATCATCATAAACCTGTGCTATATACACGTGTTGATAATACTGGTAATTGTAGGCCGGTAATTTTAAATGTTGATAATACTGGTAATTTTAAGCGGGTCCTGTCGGACCGACAACAACACAAATTTGGCTATTTATATGGGCCCTGGTGATGTCCGAACCGGCACGGGCCGAATGTTACCCCTAATTTCGGACCCTGCGTATTTTGCACAAGGAGCTGAGATAATAATGGCTCATTTTTGTGCCTGATTTTGTCGCTTTTAAAATATCAGACCATGGGTGTCTGAATCGTTATATTTATTTATCAGTGATATGAGATATTGTTTTTCCATCAAGCAATATAGTTGGCCCAGTTTGACTCATTGTAGACAGGATGTGTCTGAAACCACTGCGTCCTAACTTTCAGTAAGAAACCCTTTTTTGGAAAATCACTCAAGAAATCACACCTTCTATAATGAATATGGTCAGTACATGTATATAACAAACTCGATTCAAACTTCTTTTCTTAACATGACCCTGAAAAAGCTATTGTCACAAATTGATTTTAGGTCCCTAATCATTCTGATGTGTGTGGGCAAACTCAACATCAAGATGTATTGCCAGTTTTTAATTTCAATCATATCTTCGAGCCATTCCTTTAAACCGGGAATACTATGTCGGCTGGGCTTATTGGGGACGGGCTCGGAAATTGTGTCAACTTAAAATTTGTGACATTGTTTATGTGGAACATCACAAAACTACTATGTGTTCCATGGCCAAAAATGATGTTTCGTACAATATCTTGGAAATATAGAACGCGGAATGAGCAAACCACAAGCCAATAAAGGTCGCAGATAAAATGCCAATTAGACAGCCGGAAATTTTAATGGCAGCTCCCAGGGCAACGGTTTCTAGATTGATATCTTGGCCGCTTATTTATTTTGAAAATCACGTGAGTTTATGTTTGAAATTATGTATGATCAGAATTTATTTTTTCTTGAGAATTGTTTATGGTGATTGACAAAATTCTCATGTATTATTATGGAGTGATGCTCCAGGGAGCCCTGCGATATCAGCAAGTTCCGGTAAAAACTAAAATGGCTGACAGCGCGATAACAAGTTTCATTGGTGGGATTAATGTGATTATAACTTGAGGAAGTGAAACAATATCATATTAAGAACTAACCACAGCATTTTAAGTAAAATCTGTGAATAACAAACATCGATAGAACTTAATTTTGCCCCTGGACGACATCGTAAACAATTTGCTTGGCTGTTCGTTTGCACGTAAGTTGCCCTGTAAGCGCATTAATACCTCGCACAAATATAATTTATAATCCATATCTGGGGGTTATCAGACATGTCCAACTGCTGGCCACCAAGTTTCATATATCATATGACAATATATGTAAACAAACGCACATGTATGGACTCTGTTCTGGCCGTGTGTACATATTTTATGGATTCGAATATACAGTAGTTGACCGTTAAAACACGAATCGCTATTACACGATCGGATATAACATGATGCAACCATTAATCCCAAAATTTTACACAATCGTTTTCACATCTGACTAAGCATGAAATTTCCAGCTACCCGGGTAACAGTAATTTCATCATGTTAATCGTGCTATAAATAGCAGCAATCCTTCACGCTTGGCGTTCACACAATGTCGCTGGCAATGGTAATACAAATGACGGCACCCGTTTGCAAAAACAGTATTTCGTTTGGTATATGACCATGAATTCAATTCAAATATTATGACACAAGATATTAAGATATTATGGCGCAAGTGTGATGTTTTTTACATTTTTTTAAAATCGTGTAATAGCAGAAATATAATGTTTTTTATTGTTCTTTTTCAAATTTGTATTCGAGTTATAACACAAATATGACGGGCGCAATTTTATCTCAGTAATCTAATTATTCATTTAAAGCTTGAATTGTTTTTAACTCCCGCGTTTGTAATTCACCAATTATTTTAAATAAACATATATCTAGGATGAGCTAAAACTCCTGAGACCTAAACATTTAGCATCCATTGTCAGTCGATTACGCAATGCTCAGTGCCGTCGGTAAAATAAAGGCAGTGGCTAGTTGACCATTTCAAGCCTACAGGCTTGGTAGTTATCAAATGAATAATATGACATCAGTGATATGATGTTTTATTACATGATTTGGAAAAAAACATAATATTAGTGTTGTAGTGATATATAGTACAATAAAAAAAAATGCAAATATATCGTGTTTGTAATGTTTTATTACACGATTTAAAAACATGTAGTGGAACATTGAGCTGGTGTTGTGATGCTTTATTGTCTGATTTAAAAAAATTATTATTTTGTGTTATAATGCTTTATTACACTAATAAAATTAACATGTCATTTTGTTAAATAATCATTTTATAAATTGCGTTGGAGTAATAGATTTAATGGTTTTGCATAAATATATTTATATGCTGACACAAATCACTGTCATCAATAGAATCATTTTTTGTTCTTTGATTACATAGGGATATTTGAAATGCTAATCTATTATTTCTCTGATATATACGTATACTTGTGTAAATATTCCTATATGGATTTGTAATAATTGTGTCTCTGTCGTACCATGTTCTGTCTTGTCTGTTCTGTTGTATCATCTACGTTGTTACGTCTTGTATAAAACTGTGTTCATTGCTCCGGCTGGCTGATCATCGGGTTCAAGTCCCGTCATGGTTCCTAAATAAGTGTTCAGTGATTTGACTTTACAACAGAATAGATAATACAGTGTGGTTGTGTGTACATTTAGTCACAATTGACGTAGGTGAAAGTATGCATGTTTAATCTGCATACATATAGATTTCTATTTTCTATTCGGTTATGATATTAAGTAATTTTTACCCACTTGAACTAGTGGATTACAGCAGATATTGAATCTAATGATGTCATTTAACTCTTCAAACTCTCACTTTCAGCTAATTGTCAGCCATGTGCACAAACTGGCAAATGGAAATTTATCATATCAGTTAGGGGACCGGCTCAGATATTGATTAAACAGATAAATTACAAGGGTTCATTTTATTCAAAATTTGTGCTTTTCATTTGGATTGCCATCAAAATAATCTGGCGCTCCGTGTCAAAAAATGATGAATCGTAGAAAAAACTAAGAACGAGAAATAAGCAGCAACGAACCAATAAAAAATATTTCTCGTGCAGTAATTAGATCTAACACTTGAGTTAGTAGAGCGTGATACACAGGTTCCAGCTTTAACTTGACAAGGCTGGCAATAAAGTGATTGTCTGATCATGTTGCGAAATGAGGAACAAGAATATTTTTCTGGAAACCCCATGCAGGATCAGCAAGGTTCGACCCTGGGACTCATGGCTGACTGGAGAGTAATAATTCAGTGTTAGGGCTAGTGGCAATGGACTGTTCTACTCTCATACAGACACATTAATTATGATTAGTGAAGTTGGTAAATAGCAAAATGGCTCCAATCATCAGTGATCATTGACTAATCATCGCCATCAATAGTGGCAGGTATGGACTTGTAGAAAATATACTGTGATAATGTACTCTATCTGCTAAATAAATTATTGTAGACTCTTCAAAAAGACTGTAGCTCATTGTATCATTCATTTTCGCTATTCTAATAAGATATTTTGTGAGATTCTTAAATTCAAGAATTCTCCTTGCGAAATTCACCAAAATTAAACCTCAAATATTAATACAAGATCTACAGTATTTTTTTTTGTTGAAGTCTTTTGAATATACAGTGGCCTGTCCACTGACACATGTATCTTGATCAAGTAACAAGTACAGTATATGTGGGCCTTCATATTTTGTGTGCGGAACTTTACAAGTTCAATGACTGTAATAGACAATGCATGTCAACAGACGGTTGAATAGGGGGGTTCAAGGCACCGCTGTTAATATAATCTTGTTTTTATATTAATGAGTTTGTGTATTGCCATGTTTATGCTAATGTCCACTTGACATGCATGGGCTGAAAACCTTACAAATTTAAATTGCTTGTGCATAGATTTCCACTTGGCAGCAAAATAATAGGAAAAGAAATGTTCATTCCTGAGCAATTAAGTCCCTGCATTATTTTTAAAAATGAATTCAACATGAAACTAGCTCCAGATTATTGGTATATATTCTTTATAATAAATGTATTGTTTTTTAACAGATGAAGTTTTTTCTAGGGATATTAAAATGCTATGCTAATCCTATTATTTCGCTTAAATAGATTTATGTTAGGTTTTTGCAAATAATTATTAGGATGCAAAGCATACTTGTATAAGTATACCGGTTACATGTATATGGATTTGTAAAATAATTGTGTCTCTGCTGTACAATGTTCTGTCTTGTCTGTTCTGTTGTATTTTCTACGTTGTTACGTCTTGTATAAAACTGTGTTCAATGCTCCGGCTGGCTGATCATCGGGTTCAAGTCCCGTCATGGTTCCTAAATAAGCGTTCAGTGATTTGAATTAACAACAGAATAGATAATACAGTTATTGTGTACATCATTTAGTCACAACAATTCACGTACATAAATGTATGCATGTTTTAGTTTAGTCATCATAGATGTATATTTCTATTGTCTATATATAGTAATAAATATAAGTAATTTCCACCCACTTGAATGAGTGGATTGAAGTCATTTGTCAGCCATCTCTGCCAACCAGCAATACCATGTCAGCTGGGCTGTACGGGGACCGGCTCTGATATTGGATAATTACAAGATTAGATTTTAGTTAAAGTCTGTGCTGTTCATGTGGAACACCACCAAAATAATCTGGTGTTTTGTTTTAAAAATTATGTCTAAAACAAAAACTTGGAAGGATAGAGCGAAAAATAAGATAATGATAATTTATTAATTTTCCTGAAAATATGGAAAGGCTTTCTACTAATAGTGTTGGACCACTATGTAAATTGTCAGAAAGCTCAAAGCGAAAGGAGCCAACCGCGAAGTGATAAATATTGCAGAATTATTGCCAATTAACCAATGTTAAAGCAGCCCCTTGGGATGACATCAATTTTGGTTTTACTTCCGCACTGAAGTAGTGTATCCCACGGATCATGTTTTTATTTTTTTCAGAATTTTTATATTTTTAATCAACATTTCTATGGAACCAGAAGAAACCCAAACAAACTATTTGTATACCTGAAGGACGATAGAATGTTCTCATAGCATTGGGCCACATGCTGATGGCATCGGCCCAGCGTTGGGTAGACAATCAGTGCTGCTCTGATCTTACCGTCTGATACGTGGGAATATGTGATGGAAAGTGCTTAATATTGCTGACTTGTTTTGTTTACATGGCAATATACGACCTGGAAATACAACTATTTCGCTCTTTTTAGGTGCTTTAAAATTGTTTTTTGACTTTTTCGTATTTTAGCTAAGATCAGTAGGCTATATAGCTTCATATAAATTAAATTTTCAAAATTGACAACATTGAAAATGTCTCATCCCAAGGGGTCCCTTTAACTTATAACATCTTTGCACCATGAATCGCTTATCTCTGTCGTTTATTTTAAATTTTCTAATAACAGGGCTGAGAACGCCATCTATACCTGGCATTTTACATTCTCAAAAATATCACAAAATCTTTGTTGGTTTCAAAAAAAAAAAATTTGAGGGAGCCCTTCTTAAAAATTATTTAATGTGTTATCTAAGAAATGCATATAAAAACAATTACTGGTACTTTTAAATTGTGTACAAAAAGTTTTAGTTCATCTTTATTGGCTGAAACTTCCAATGTGCATACTAGTAGGTATGTGGATATTTTTCCGTCCATTTTCTCATAATATTTCTTCTCCTAATATTTTTTCTGTGAAGCCCTTAAATACATGCAGTGGCCGCTGAGACATGTATCTTGATAAAGGAATAGGTATGTGAGAGGCCTCAAGATTTTGTGTACGCACGTTTACAAGTTCAATGGCTGTAAAAGATGTAATCTAAGTTCTAAAATGTGTCCCTGTTACTATAATTTTATTTTTATATTTTTTCTTGTGTTCATGAAAATGTCTACTTGCTATTGCAGGGTCCGACAACCTTACAGAGTTAGTTTTGTTTCATAGATTTTCAGTTGTCCGTAAAATAACATAAAAAAAGGAGTGTTCGCTCCGGAGCTATAATATTGAAAGAAATATTGTGATTCATTAAAATTCACAGAATAAAAAAACAGCAAAATTTGTCATAATCTTTTTCAACATGAATTCAGCTCCAGATGATTGTTAAATTCTTTTTAATATATTCAGATATGTTTCTTTTTTAACATTATGTATTTTCCATGACATGGATATTTAAAATGTTAATCTATTATTTCTCTCAGGCATGTATGCTGTTTTTTTACAAATAACAAGATGCGAAGCATACTTGGGCAATATATATGGATTTGTAAAATAATTGTGTCACTGTCAGTGTTGTACAATGTTCTGTCTTGTCTATATTGTTGTATTTTCTACGTTGGTATGTCTTGTATAAAACTGTGTTCAACGCTTCGGCTGGCTGATCATCGGGTTCAAGTCCCGTCATATTTCCTAAATAAGCGTTCAGTGATTTGAATATACAACAGAATAGATGATACAGTTATTGTGTGTACAGCTATTGTTTGTTTATTGGGGCCATAATCTGTCAGCTGGCCTTTCGTGGACTGGCTCAGTAATTGAATAAACGTCAATGGTACGTTTTAGTAAAAAAAGTGTGCTGTTTATATGAAACAACACCAAAATGATATTGTGTTCCTTGGCCAAAAATGTATGTTTCGTACAAAAAGTTAGCATTATACTATACAACAGGAAATGAGAAAAGAAAAAAAAAAGTCGAGATGAAATGCCAATTAGCCAGTCAGAAATTTTGATGGCGGCGCTCTAAGCATTGCTTTTTAGATTATGATATTTTGACTGTTGAAAATATCCATTTGCCAGGACATATTCAATTTTTAAGTTTACATATGATGCATATGGCATTTTCATGTGATTTTACCAAACTATCCTTTTTGTATTCATATAGGCATGTGCTTATATATGTTATAAGTTAGTCTTCATTTTAATGACTCATTTAAGTTTGCATAAACTTCCCATCGTCAATAAATATCTATCTCTGTCTATTATATATAGGTATAATATTTGATTGACAATCATTAAATACGGATATAAATGTGTGTGTTTAAAGGGACTGGCTAGGCTAAAATCATAAAAAAATCGGTGATTTTATTTCGGGTTCCTAATATGACCATATGATGTAAACATGTACATAGACTAGAACTGAAAATTTTTATAATTTTTGTGCTGCGCATTCATCAGTTAGACTAGATATAGAGACGAAATTCCCGCATTTCCTATTTTTGACATGGTTGTCAATAATTAGAAATCAGGAATTTCGTCTCTATATCTAGCCTAACTGGTGAATGCGCAGCACAAAAATTATAAAAAATTGTCTCCAATTATTTAATTATATTATATTAGAATTATACCCCTTATATGTCTCGGTTCTCACGAGTTTAGATTCCAAAAAGAGACCTTTTTGGTGAGAGCGAAGTCTTGAATTCGGTATATAAGTTTTAACAAGCTCGGAAATTTTATTAGAAAAATTGATCGTATACATGGATTTAAAAAATAATTTAATGTCTGCCATTTCTCTTCAAAATGAAAGTGGCAAAATATTCATATTTACACAGCGATCTTTATAGTTTAGTGGAAGATAATGCATGGCGTATCGTGTAAAATTTCTCTGTATGCGCTCAATTAATTCAATATGAGACTTATGAAAAGGAGACCAGACTGGTGAGGAGTATTCGGCTATGGGTCTTATTAAAGCTTTGTAGAGCTTTAAAGTGACTGACGCAGGTGCTTTATAACCAACTGCGCGTCTTATCATGCCGTTTACTTTATTACATTTATTAATAGTTATAAAATGATCACGACTGTCATAAAAACAACAGGCTACCGAGCCGTTCATGTAACAGGTAGACCTTTATCATGTGTATGCATGGCACCTGTATGGGCACACATTGGTTTCCATTTTATCATTGATCGCCTCGACTCAGTGTGATAGGCTACGAATCTATTATTGGTGATTGCCTTTGTCTGAGAATACATCTCTGCGCCCGCTGCATTCTCGACAATGACTAGTAAATTAGAGGGATGGAAATCGATTCGGCAGTAGCCTATATATAACCAATTAATATTTTCGTCTATTTTCATTAGAAGGAACTACTAAAGATAAATTAAAATTGCCCAAATTATCGATATTACTCCAATATTACAATGATTTCCATAACATTTCGTTAGCTTTAGACATGATTGGCCAGCATTCGAAATTGCTTATAATCAGAATTACGTTAACATAAATCTTAAGTTACGATTTCTGTCGTGGTTTTCATAGCTTTTTTTGTACGTTAAACATTCTTGCTGTGACCAGGCGCGGATCCAGAGGGGGGGCGCAGGGGCGCACGTCCACCCGTTTTCGCGCCAAATTCTTTGCAAAGTCCCCTAAATTGGCCTAAATATGTCTAAAAACTCGTCCCCCAGCCACCTGCGCCTCCCTGGGCATATATATTAAGGCAAGCTTAAAAGAATAAAAAGCCACTGAAATTGATAATGTCCTCAGCTAACCAAATAATTCAAATTTGGTGATATATATTTGTCTTTAATTAAACTAGTTTTGTTTTTAGTGGTTTAAAGCTGCAAAATCCGGTGGTGATTCTAGCGTAACTCTTAACCCTTTAACCGCCGGTGTCGCATATATTCGGGTTTTCATTTTTTATTAACACATTAAGTACCACCTTTTAAGCATGCTAAAAATAAAATATGACATCAATCAGCAATATTTGAAAACAGTTGACCTCCGTTTTGTCAAATCTGAATAATTTTCACTCACTTGAAGTTGTGGATCGCGTCAGCGTGACACAATTTCAAGTGGGTGAAAATTCAGATTGAATAATTTGGCGGTTAAAGGGTTAAAGCGCTAAATTAGTATTTACATTTTCACCCACTTGAAGTTATGTCCCGCTCATGTTACTATTTCAAGTGGTGAAAATTAGTTATATTTGTTTAATCTGAGACCTAATATTTGCAAATCATGATGTTTAAAACCTCATTTTTTCCATGATGTTTAAAACCTCATTTTTTCCCCAATAACAGCGATTTAATTGGCAAAAAAAACAGAGTAACCCTTTCAGGCCTGGATTTACCATTGTCATCTTCATTCACTACAAGCCGCGAATTGCTCTCGCAATTCTCGACTTGTAGTGGATGACGATGATTTGATGTGGTTGAACAATTAAAGAAAATGGCAATGTATTTGTAAGCCAGTTTCGTGGAAATTTTCATTCTAAAGCCCTAACTTGTATAAAAATTAAGTCCGTTTTCAGGGAAGTAATATCATGCTTTAATGCATCGTTAGGGCTTGAAGGGTTAAAAACGACAATGGTCATGCTCAGCAGAATGCTGAAATGCATGAAATAAAAAGTAAAACTTCAGCGAGACAAGAGTTTTTTATTTGAAAGTTTAAACTTGGACTTGTAATGGTGAACAACGTTGTAAAAGTTGTTTTCTTCTGCTACAATTTTTTAAAAAATAATTATAGTTAATGCGACCTTTTTCTGTGCTAGCTGCTATGCAGCACACATTCCTAACAAGAACCTGATCAATATATGGGAGCAATGACCACTGCCGCAGAAAGTGCACAGCAAAAAATTGATCACCGTGCGCGCGTCACATGTGCGACACACAATAACCTGATAACTTACCAACAAACATTGTCCACCTTTGGGTCAGCATCTCTGGCGCCTGCCCAACATTAACCCTTTAAGCCCTCACGATGCATTAAAGCATCATATTACTTCCCTGAAAACAGACTTAATTTTCCTACAACTAATAGCTTTAAAATGAAAATTTCCATGAAACTGGCTCACCAATAGATTGCAATTTTCTTCAATTTTTCAACCACTTCAAGTCATCTTTATCCACTACAAGTCAGAATTGCGACAGCACTTTGCGGCTTGTAGTGGATGAAGATGACAATGGTAAATTCAAGCTTGAAAGGGTTAACGGGCGGGGGCCCTAGGGTAGTGGTTAGCACCGCTGCCTTTCACGCCAGAGTCCGGGGTTCGGTTCCCGGTCTCGGCAGTTTGAAAGAAACAAAATTGTTTCTTCCCCATCCACGTGTGAAAGTTAGTATTGTGGGGAGCTTCGTGACCGAGAGGTAGCGTGCTCGGCCTCAGACCGTCAGGGCTCGAATTTCGAATCCTGTGTCTGGAGGACAGTGTCATCTCAATCATCTCACCATCCTCAGGAGGTTCTCCTGGCCCAGTTTAGCCTATATGTGCACAAAGGTGGCCTAAAGCCCGATTCATTTCATTTCATTTGAAAGGGTTAACACAGCGCAGGGACAACATTCCGTGTTTGCTGTGAATTGGCGACCAGCAGGTCATTTCTTCACGATGTGGTGCGATGTTCTTTCTTGTAGGCCTAACGCAAGAAAACATCCACCCCCCCCCCCCCCCCCATAAAACAGGTTGTGGAAAACTCACAATTTGTTTACATAAATCACATTAATCATATATAAGAATTGTAATCTTAATTTTTCCTTCAAATTACCTTGTTTGACGGTTAAATAAAAATGCTAAAAACTGCTATAGATGCGATTATAGCTATTTAACTCTTAAAGCGCTGAATTATTTTTGCATAACCCATGGAAATCAAAGGGTTTGGTTTTTTCAATTTGAAATCATCATAAATGTCTCCGTTAGCTCTTTCTGCTTTATTTGAATACCTATGCTATGGGTCTACAACTATACAAATATTTTGATTCTTACAATGTGAGGATCGACTATTCTGACGACTAAAGTCGGTCCCCGCGCTGTAAGGGTTAATTATATTCACTGACCCATGACCATATTTCATCACCCCGGCAACTAAAAATAACAATCATCATCAATGTGGATTGTCCTTGGAATCATTGGATAGTGAGCAACGTGCATTGATCCGACAGTTATGAATGATATATCCACATTCAGCCTGGCCAGCATTGGTAATTTATAGGGCCGGCATCTCATTTTCCCAACTAGCACACAGTCATCTATTGTTGGTTTATGGTTGGCCTAGCGTCGCAGATGGTGGGCCAACAGTAACCCAGCACTGGATGAACGTCTCGTGTCGGCTCGGTAGCCTGTTGTTTGTATGACTGTCACATGCGCGACTATCGATCAGGCTGGAGATGGCTCATCGCCCCCAGAGTGCATCTTGGTCATCAACACAGAGATAAAAAAATCCTCATATAACACCAGCTGCACCGGTGGACATATCAATACATCATATATACAAATCATCACATAACACTGGTGGACAAAACGTAATCATTTTATAACCGCCTATGTAAAGATGCTGATACCTGCCGAAAATACAGAACGAAATCGAGACAAAAGTTATGTCAGGTAAGTGTTGACATACGTTATTTATCGTTGGTTGACAAATAAATGTGTGATTGTTTATTGAAGTGACCAGTACACACATTTCAACCAGTAAAATTATAATAAAAACATAGCCCTCTGGGCCTTATTAGTTATTTTTAATATTTAAACTGTAGTTGATATACGGGTGAAAATCACCAATCACAAACCAGAATTATGCTATATGTATACAATGATTAAATTGACATGATGTAATTGAATATTGTTTATATAACGCTCAGCTTTCTGACTACCGTACATCTAATCCAGGTATGAGTTGTTGTGCGATTAAAAATAACGTAATGAAAAATACACGATTTTATATAAAAACAAAAGTTTTTTGTTAGTATTTAATGTATTAATCTAATAATTGCTTGTCAAGGTTTATAACTCCAGTAAATTTTACATTTATTTTCTGTATCCTAGATGAGACATTTCACTGAATCTACAACATGGTGAATGTCACGCAGCATAGAAGATGTCGCTTCATCTTAATGGGTCTGATCGCTATATTATCGCTAAATTATTTCACCAAAAATGTTACAACAACACCACCGGTTCAGGACGGATCACATCATAAGATCTCAGAACCAGCTCAAGAGGGACTCACTGAAAAGGAGATACAAGAACCATCTCAAGAGGGATTGCTTCAAAAGGAGACAACAGAACCAGTTCAAGAGGAACTCTCTCGAAATGAGATATCAGATCCAGTTCAAGAGGGACTCCCTCAAAATAAGATACCAGGTAAAGTCTATAATAATGCACACCTCACTGTAAGGCCCTACATTATTACATGTTACCCTAAGTCCTTTCATCGGTTGTCATGTACAGATGATGATGTGTACAGTCGTAACATCTTCACATGAAAATCTATCAATATAGAATACATACTGATGTATAGGGCATACTATTCACAAATAACCTGAGTAATGTTTTCTTTGTGTCAGAAATAAATGTGGAGAAACCACATATTGTGGAGAAACCATTGTCAGACAATGTAGATCAGGACTGGATCATCAGGAGAAAGGTAAGCATGATTAAAAAAAAAAAATACTTGAATATGGGACCCATAAATATAACATTTGTACTTAGTTATAATGATCACACTCAATATTTTTTTTTTCTTGGGTTCTAATTTTTTGTTTCTATTGTGTTATTGTATAATAGTTCAGTTGTCTTCTTTAGATGGCCTAATCACTCCGAAGTTATTAGGCGTATTACAGTTCATGTTGTAGGGTAACATTGTAACAATATATTATTGTAATAAACAGCTACTAGGCCGACACATTTGGCAGTGAAATGTTTTTATCTCTGAAAGAATTAATACAAAACATAGCTGCTGGTACCACATGACTCCTTGTTTTGTCAGGATCTTCAGGCAAACAGCACGGTTCCAAAGAAGGTGATATTGTACACCTATTTTCGAGGTGGTTCAACGTTTCTCGGCTCACTGTTCGAGGCTAACCCAGAAGTGATGTACTGGTATGAATCTCTGGGAGCATTCTACAAACAGTATTATGGTACGAGATATAGGGCTACAAATCAGGTCTGGTTTGACGAACAACAAGATCATGCGCTCCGGTAAGATATAAACATAGATATAGATAGCCAATCAAGCAAGAAACATTGACTTGGTGTTGATTTAATGTTGGGCCAGCGACGGGTAGATGCTGACCCAACGTTAGGGCAACATATAAATCATACAGGGTCGCGTGCTTTTTTCGTGTGACCAATCAGATTATATTGTTTTAAACTAAACAAATGACTAGCTGCTAGGTCCGAAAAGCATATGAATAAACTTTATACAGTGCAACCTGTACATACCGGACCCTGTACAAACCGAAATCCTGTCTATACCGTAATAATTATTTGGTCCCGAATTAATTACACTAAAAACAATACTAATTAACCCTCTCCAAACCGGAACCTGTCTACTCCGAATACCGGACTCATTATTTTCTCCAAATGCATACATTGTATTGCATTTCACCTGTCCAAACCGGAATCGAATTTTTTTTAAATAATTTTTAAAATCGCATGCGGTGCACTAAGGGTCAAACAGGGGGGCGGCAAGGTGACGTAATGTTCATCCTGCTTGTTATCTGGTTATGCAATGAAGAAGGTGCGAAGTTAGTTCTGGTAACACCTCACCTTTTTAGCGTTAGAGGAACTATTATAGCGCCTTTACTTTGAGATTGGTAAGATATTTTAACAACATAATGGTTTAATAAAATAATTGGTTGATAAAATATTGTAACAATATCTTTGACTAATAAAATATTAAAAGGTCGTATCAATTCATAAACATATCAGTGCATTAAACAATAATTATCACATATATTAGACTGTGTTTTGGGATAAATTTATTCTGTTTGTGATATTTAATGGCCCAATAATAAATAACTTACGGTAGGTAAAATATAAAAACATTTGATTTATTGTTTCATCGCTCGATTATTCCTATATTATATTTTACTCCTAGTTAAGGCATTAATTGTATTAAATGACATAATTATGCAGTATCGGAGCATTTAGTCCAGCGTCATACATTCCAGAAAATATATAAAAGTCACCAATCAAACGAGTGTTGTCATCATCAAACAGTTAAAAAAATAATGCTGCAATATGATTAACTCCGTAGCGAAAGCACAACTTCTCCTACTACCGTACCGCTTTGATATTCAAACGGACTAATTTCAGTGTTAACAAATATACTCCGTGTTTGAAATATGTGACGGACGATTACAAGAATGTATTGTTATATTAGATTAGGCGCTAAAAAAATCAATGTTTATAAAATGACAAATGCGCTCCGTGTGTGAAATATGTGACACAAAATTACAAAAAAATGATAGATTATCACGGACACAATATGCATACCCGGTACTAGATTTACTAATCTATGTATACTAGCTGTATTATGTGTTTTATATATGAATCATGCTTGAAAAAATAATGTATGAATTGATTATTATATGCTTATTATTTTGATCTAAAAAAAACATCTTTAAAAAATTGTGTCTTTTATTATATCAATTTATATGCATACATCCACCTATCATTTGTAGACCTACCGACGACACATCCTGAATTATAACCCTCATGTCAATTGTACAAGTTATCTTTGTTTGTTCCTCTCCGAAAGCAAAAACCCTCTCCAAACCGGAACCTGTCCAAACCGGAATAAAAGTTTGTCCCCGAGGCATTCCGGTATGGACAGGCTTTACTGTATTAGTAATATAAATGTCCAGCGTCGCATATGTAACGTGACCGACCGACCGACCGACCGACCGACCGACCGACCGACCGACCGACCGACCGACCGACCGACCGACCGACCGACCGACCGACCGACCGACCGACCGACCGACCGACCGACCGACCGACCGACCGACCGACCGACCGACCGACCGACCGACCGACCGACCGACCGACCGACCGACCGACCGACCGACCGACCGACCGACCGATTGACCGATTGACCGATTGACCGACCGATTGATTGATTGATTGATTGATTGATTGATTGATTTGCTGGTAGGTCGTTTGTTTTGGAAGTCGGTCGGAATGTCGGTGGGTGGGTCGATCGGCTGGTCGGCCAGGCGGTCGGAGATGGTTGATTGGTTGGTTAGCCTGTTTCGCTTAAAAGTAGGCTACATTTACGTCTGTGACATACTATAGTTACGTATTTATGCTAGTAATATTTGTTTCAGCATTCTACCCGCAGAAGAGATAAAGGCAATTTCTACTTACATGGATACAATATTCAAGTGTGACTTACAGCAAATGTACCCCATGAGCTTTGCCAATACATTCCTCAAGAAGAGTAAAACTACACGGCCTCTGAAGTTCTGTGCCCCTAAAGAAGACGACTGTGTCACTAATACTAAAACCTGCAGTCCACAGTATCTCAACGACAGACTACGTACAGAGTGTCCATCCGATTTATCGAGGATTAGACAATGCTGGTTAAGAAACGAATATTCAAATCCCTCGTGTAAAGATACATATCAGGTAGCTCAGTGCTATGGGAAAAAGAGGCTGGATGCTTTAAGTTGTATCTCTAAATTTGAAGAAAATTGTCGATCGTATCGCTTGACAGCCACCAAGGTTCACCGTCTGAGCATGCAGGCAGTGGAGGAGATCATTCTAAAGATCCCAGATGTCTATATTATTTTCTATATCCGTGATCCACGTGGCATGTGGATGTCACGAGAAGACCGTGATCATGGCGTCCCCATGAAGGCATTATGTCAGCAAATGCTCAACGATTACAATTTATTTGTCCAGTTAGATAACAAGTTTCCAGGAGTCTTCATCAAAGTGAAATACGAAGAATACGCAGAACGACCTATCGAGGTTGCTAAAAGTATATATGAGCACATTCAAGAGCCTTTCACCCAGAAACTTTTCGCATATATTGAGAAAATCACGAGCACAGGCAAAGTGAAGAGAGAGGATCCAACCAGCGTAAAGAGATCTGACTCCAATAAAACGGCCTCAGCGTGGAGAAACACTATGAGCTACAAAGTGCTCAAGAATGCTAACAAAGTGTGCAATGACTTCTTAATCAGGGCAAATTACTCGATATAATGATCTTTAACCCTTTCAAGCCTGAATTTACCATTGTCATCTTCATCCACTACAAGCCACGAATTGCTGTCGCAATGTTCGACTTATAGTGGATGAAGATAATTTGGTGTGGTTTAAAAATTGAAGAAAATGACCATGTATTGGTAAACCAGTTTTATGAAAAGTTTGTTCTAAAACTGTTGGTTGTACGAAAATTAAGTCTGTTTTCAGGGATGTAAATTCATGCTTTAATGCATCGTGACGGCTTAAGGGATTAACATGCCAGCTTTGTCTTCAGTTTAGGGTTAGGGTGAGCATTCATCTATTATTTACTTGTGATAACAACTTGTCAGTTTTATTTGAGGGTCAGTACGACTGTGTTTCGGCATTGTGTGCCCGTATCCGCAGCTCATGTGCTTTGTGTTCCACTGATGTCATCAATTTTATATTGATATATTATAGCCATTATTGTAAGAGAAACGTGTATTATCTTCATGAATGACGGCATATCTTAACGTACGAGACAATCAATATCACAATCTTCGAGCCAGCGTTCCAACCCGGAATCGGTGGTTGTTATTAATATTATTCAAACGTATCACCACGAATTACCGAGTCTGCGTAGGTTTAATACCTGAGCAATTCTCGACTTGTAGTGAATGAAGATGACTTGAAGTGAGTGAAAAATTAAAGAAAATTGCCATGTATTGGTAAACCAGTTTCAAGGAAATTTTCGTTCTAAAACCATTGGTTGTAGGGAAATTAAGTCTATTTTCAGGGATGTAAAATGATGCTTGAATGCATCGTTAGGACTTAAAGGGTTAAAGGACAAAAATTGGCAATGCATCATTTTCCACGTTAAACTTCAATACAATTATATTAAACTTCTTAACCCTTACAGCGCTGCAATATATAATTTAAATTTTGACCCACTTGAAGGTGTAAGTCACGGTAGCGAGACACAACTTCAAGTGGAAAAAATAGTTAAATCTGTGCAATTTTAATTCAAAATATCTGCTAATTTTTCAAATTTAATCAAAATTTCTCTTACAACTTTTCTTTTCTTAAAAGACAAAAGGGAAGACTAAAAACACAAAACATTTGTATAACATTTGCACAACGTCGGCCCAACGTCCCCGACGTTCGTCCAACATTGTACAAGTGTTATATAAATGTTTTGTGTTGGCTGGTTTAACACCTTGAAGGTTAACACACATTTTCATTTCCATTAATCGAAATGTGAATTGCTAGCGCAATTTCCAAACTCATATTAGATAAAAATAACACATTTTTTAATAAAAGAGTCAAATGTATTATCTTAAATAAAAGGATTTTCTATAACGGCCAAGATTGCTCCCTCTTGTTTTGTGAGCACACTCTTTAACCCTTACTACCCTGAAACTCCCCGGGGGAGGGGGTTACTCGCCTTAGAAATGGGTAGGGGTGTGCCTCCGGCATGTTCAAAACCTGACCCTGTCCCAATTCGCCTCGCGGCTAAAAAGACCTGTCCCAATTTAGAAATTAACACCGAATTTAATTGATCGGCTTATAGTGTAATTACAATTTGTTTATAACATTTTGGGGGCTATCAGGCTGAAGAATGTGATGGAATTCGCCTGATAATGGCCTGAAAAATCAGCAAAATACATGATAAGCGGGTGCCCAGAGTTGGAAGCTCAAAAAAGGACCCTGTCCCAATTTCGCAAGATCAAAAAAGACACCCTGTTCCAAAGCTGGATGCTCAAAAAGACACCCTGTCCAGCGGCACGTCCCCAGTACTCCCAAATATGGAAGTGCCCCCCTCCTCCCCCCCCCGTGGGTGAAACATTCTTATATAGACAAGGAGACTAAAGGTCTTTGTCAATTTTAAATCATCATTTAAATGTCTTAGTTAGCTCTTTCCGCTTCATTTGAATACCTATATTATGGGTCTACGCCCATTATAAATATTTTATTCTTCCAGTGTGACGATCGACATTAAACGCCAATTTTTTACGTGTAATATGTCGCTACCCCCCCCCCCTCCCTCACCAAGCTGAAAGGGTTGAATTTGTGAACATCTGCATGGGACGATTTACGAGATAAAGGTACATTTGAACCAAATGATTGATGTCCGATACATGATAAAATATTGAAGATAGTCAATAAAACAACAGATCTTCACTTTTCATTATTGGAGTAGCCTCTCCAACATTATAAAATATTTTTCGTATGTTTTTTTAATTTTGTCGGGGAGTCTGTACATTTGAATACTAGTTTTATTCTTTTATTACTGAACTGCCACACATTGTCGTAAAATATATCGGTTTAAAATTGTTCATAATATTATATTTATTATTTATTTATTTATTGACAGCTCAATCATGACAATACATGTAGATTTTGTAATGAAATAAAAAAAAATGTTTTCATGAAATTCATAAAATGTTATGTAGGTGTTGCTGTAGCGTCACAATGTTTTATTGACTTTCCAATTTATTATGATGTTCTGTTTGAAGGAGCATAAATTATATAAAAATTCCATCATGCTAATCGAAAATTAGTCATTCAATATTTACTGACCACGATTCAGTTGATGATACTGTGGCGATCGATCTGATGCGTACAGGGTGCCTAATGGGAAATAGATGGCTGCTCATGAATATCGCATGAAAATGGACTTTTGTTAAATTATTTCAACATTGATAAACCTATACCGCGTTAATAAATACTTGAAAATCGATTATTGTCCAATACATGAAATCATTATTTCACCAGGTCAAATAGTATCTTCATAATGTACGTTTTCCAACAAAGTATATTGAGAAAGTGCCCTGCTGCTTTCTAACTTGCTCGAATTTTTCATGGAAAGTAGGACATTCCTGAAATGAAATTGTTAGAAGCAGGACACATGTTTCAAACTACTTTGTTGAATGTCGTAGAGTTGGAGGGATGCCAATATTTGAGAAGGTGGAATAATGGTTTGATTTATTGGATAATAATGTATTTTTTGACGCGGTAGCCAGGTTTATCCATTTTGAAATAAAATCAACAAATGTGTCCGTTTCCACGCCGATATTTCGTGAGCAGACATCTATTCACTAAATGGATCTGAATTCGTACATGTGTTTGCAAGTTGGTAGGCCTACACCAGCTATCAATATAAGACTTTGACGAAAAAACGAAAATTCTTGGAATAGCTAAATATGCGAAATCTCTCAATTACTGGTCGTCATATACGTTTGTTGGCGTCTCATTAAAAAGCAGGACATGTGTTTAGAAAAAGTATCACGCATGACAAGTCTACAGAAGGTGGATGTAGCCCTAGCGATGATAGAAAACGTACTATTGAAATCGGCTACAAATGAGATAGACAAAAACTAGTTTACTACCAGAAATAATTCAAAGAAAGAATAAACCGATACCAAAAACTAATGACTATTAAAAGCAATGTAAATATCTACAATAGAATGCTACTGTAAAGTTAGATGACAATGGATTCCTAAATTGGTGCTTTCATATTTGATATGTCCTTGAACTCGGCCAGATATATTTGAAACATAGAGAGATATATGCTTTCCTCCAAAAAGAATCAATTGCTTACACTGTACTGGGAACTATAAATATTGCTTGTTCGAGTAAACTGCATAGATATGCACTATAACATATATATCCTTAACACAAAAGGAAAACATCTAATAAGAGCACATACGAGATATTGAATGAACCCAGTAAATAAAGATAGAGGACTGGTCAGAGGCGGGAGAGTATTTGTAGATCCACACGTGTGGACACACGTGGGCAGCAGGTGCTGCTGCGCGTATAAGACCATTATGCCAAAGTTAAAGTGACTCCATGGGATGACACCAATTTGCTTTTCTGTTTTGTATCAAGCAGTGTAACCTGCCCATCATGATTTCATTTATTGCAAAATTGTAAAAAAATATTTTTTGATTAATATTTATAAGATTCCAAGAAAACCAAAATATAGGCCTACTATGTTTACACATAAAGGATGGTTGAAAGTGAGCACAGTATTAGGCCATAGCGCTGGGCAGAGAATCAGTGCCGCAGGTTACACCACCCCCCCCCCATGTCCTCACTTTAAACACCAATTAAGGTTGGAGTATTTCATGTGGCTGATCGAGACGATGGGTATTTGTGGCAAAAATGATGTATATGACACTCACACTTGTATGCATATGGCAGTACATAACTTGGTAATAAAACAAGTTCAGTCTTTTCCAGTGCTATTAGTGTTATTAGATTTTTTTTCTATTTTCAGTTAAAACTATACATTCCCATATTTTTTTATTCAATATCACACCTGAAGATATAATGTCATAATGTTGGGAGCTGGATAAAATACTTTCATCACCTGTAATTTATACAATATGATTAAAAAAGGTGTGTTAAACATACTCCAGCTTAAAATGACGTTTCACACTTTAAATGACGTCTCACACTTTAAGATAGCGATATTTCTAGCTGACTGATTTGACTGATTTTTTTATCATTTTTTTTTTCACCTATCATCGTCCATCATTTAGTGATGTTCTTTATGGATTTACAGGCCTATGCACAAGACAGATTTATTTATTGTAAGAGGTGCTGATCTAGAATATACTAAAAAAAAAGTATTTTTAAATTGCATGCTGAAAGATGCTGTATTGGAGTATATATATTAAAAAGAACAGAAATTAAAAACAAAATAAAAAGTAAATCAGCACAGCGAGAAAATCAGCTAGACTATCGGACAAAAATAATCCCTGAAGAGAATGTATTTAAATTATTATTCATGTTTATCTATTTTTTAAGGTGTAAAACTGTGTAAATTTAATGTTCTTCACAACCCATCTGGCTTCGAACATTATGATATGCTTCACTATGGCTTCAGGTGTAATATTGAATCTAAACATTTTACACGAATATAGCTTTAAAAATCAGTAAGCTTTATAATTCATATAAATTAAACTTTCATAATTGACATTAAACACATTAAACTTTCATAATTGACATTAAACACATTAAACATTACTTGCCTTTGTCTATTTATTTGCACTAATACTGTGGTATTAGGAGCTTGGAAGCATCCCCGAGAGAGGTATCATTATACCTTCACATGTATAACCAGCCATGATGAGTATGAAAACATTCTGTATGACGAAGTGACACTGGTGAATTATGGTCCACCGTCAACGAAGTTGGCCCAATATTGGTCCAACATTGGGTCGATGTCTTGTGTTTGCTGAATAAAGATTGCTTTCGTGCATAAAAAATAAAATGAAACTATAAATAAGGAGTCATGTTCCCCAGCCTCAATATATATGTTTCCCGGTCTCTATGTTCCCCGGTCCTTTGTTCCCAGTAGGCAAGCCTATCTATTTTTCCTCTATGTTCCCCGACCGTTGTTACTTTGTCCCTATGTTCCCTGGTCCTATGTTCCCCGGTCCCTATATGTTCCCTAATACCCTTTTTTTTGGGGGGGGGGAGGGGGTGAAGGTATGAGGAGTTTTGGAAATATTTGTTGACAAAATTAGAAGAAATTAGCTTCCTTTCTCAACACGGTCGCCACTGCCACCTAAAAGATTTATTTTGTTCACTTTTCGACAAAAACAAGTGTGCAATATCACTTTTCCAAGCACATCTCACACAAGAACGTTATTTCTGACACCATCTATTTTATTTTGAGGTATCGTTTATGCATAAATCGAAGATTGCCCGGCAAAAAACGATGTGTAATACCATAACTTTTTGAAGTATACTTCGCATCCGAAACTTATTCCCGACATTATTTTCTTGTTCTGAGGTTATGCATGACGACAGAAAAAAACACATAAATATAAGGCCCACTACATTTCAAACTGAATTTTGAAGTCAGAAAATAAGTAAGTATTATTAGTCAGAAGGCCCATTTGTCAGAATGCCCGTTAGTCAGAAAGTCAGATAATTACCTCATCTCATTTCTAAACAACCTTATGACCAATTATTTGTCTTTATTTATTTACTTGTGCCAGTAACAATGTCTAGCACTTTCATAAGGGTTTCGTATTATGTTTTTTAACATAATGTTTGCTGAGGTAATTCCCAGATTCAAATCAATGAAAAATACCCATAATAATTGGATCAAGTGGTTATTGCTAATGTGCCTGTAAATAACAGTAAATTTTCTACTTATAGAATAAGATTACAATAATAATAATAATTGCCTATCGTAGGCAGCAATGTACACTCCATGTCTTTGAACAGTTTGGAACAACGTAAATATGAACAAAAAATTTGATCAACATACTGCTTCAAACGTGAGTACTTGAATTTTAAAACTTGCTGAGAAAAATGATTGAGCTAACAAGATACTGCTAATAGATTATAATGAGATACACATTTTGCGCTGGTCTTAATTAGCACGGTAATAATATATACTCAATCACATTATAGTTCACCCGTGCTTAGGTAAATTTCACTTTCTCGAATATGAACCAAGCCTTTCCACACAAAACAGTCGTCAAATAATTCAGTTATCAGAATTCATTCTGACTAACGGGCCTTCTGAAAAAAAGCCCAACTGATTTTCTGACTAACGAGCCTTAACTCTGACTAACGGGCCTTCTGACTGACGGCCGGGCCTTCTGACTAATGGGCCTTCTGACTAACGGGCGTTCTGACTAACGGGCCTTCTGACAAAAAGGGTGTCACCGAATTTATACTTAAGAAACAGATCAATAATAAGCACCAACCCCTGAGTCACGCATAAGATTAAGAAAATAATCAGAAAGAAAAACTAAATTTACTCAAAATTAAAGTCATCAAAATCTGCGAAAATTATGAAACAATAATAAAGCAATCAAGTACAGTTTACAAAAAGAAATGAGAAATGCCTATTGTACATACAATGACATCAAAATTGATTATTTGGAAGAAGATCTCAGAAAAACATCTCAGAAAGGAAATCTTAATAAAATTAGTTCTGGTCATTTATTAAACGTATGCTCAAATATTGATCGGGCTTAGCCCCCCCCCCCCCCCGGCGTTATGATGGCGACAATTTCTCCGATGCCCCTGACAAAGCCACCATCCTCAATAGCCAATTTAGTTCGGTATTCACCCAAAAACCCGGAGGACCAATGCCAGACAAAGGGCTTATCTTCTTTCCAGCTATGCCTGACATTGAATTATCAACTTCTGGTGTCCAAAAACTTTTAGACAATCTGAAACCCCATAAAGTTTCTGGTCCGACTCTATTCCCCCAATGGTTTTGAAAAAACTCAGTAATAAAACTGCTTCTTAAATAAAAATGATTTGACGGTGTTCCCTTACAACTGGTCAGGTCCCAGAAGACTAGAAAGAAGCTAATGCAGCTCCGATTTTCAAGAATGGCGATAAACATAAATCAAGTAGGCTAATGATCGCCCTGTCTCATTGACATAGGCAACATATCATCCAAAATTATGGAGCACATCAGAACATCTTATTTCCTCTACAGCATGGCTTTCGTCGAAATCACTCTTGCTAATCCCGGCTTCTTTCCCTTTTCCAGGAGCTAGCCAGTTGTACAGCACCAACGTCCACATGCTTTTCTGGGATTTTACATTGGCAGATCCAGGATCTGAAGAAAGGCTGGTTTTTTTTGGTAAACTTTAGCCAATTTGTAGGACTTTTTAAAGTATTTTTCAGAAAATAGGGGGGCGCGCGCCTCCTGCGCCCCCTGGATTCGCCACTGCATTAGCAAAGCCTTTGATAAAGTCCCTCATAAGCGCCTAAATTATAAACTCAGCTGATATGGCATCCGAGGGGACACTCATAGGTGGATATCAAACTTCTTTTCTGCTAAATCTCAGAGAGTAGTCCTGGATGGGGCCTCTGATATAGTATCCTCGGCCTCTTCGGCGACCTGCTCGCTGGTATAACTAAGAAGAAGAAGGAGAAATGTTTTGCGTTTGCTGGGTATCGAACAAGAAATCCACTGTCCCCCAACGGAGCACCGCATAATGTACTCATATTACTGATAACACACCGTGCTTTAAATGGCACGGCTCCTGACTATATCCCATACTATCACATAATATATATACAGACGGATATAGCAGGCCCAATGTGATTTTTTTGTAAGTATAGTGTGGAGCATAGGCCGGCCTACATATTTGTCTATCGGGGAACACAGGTAGGCCAACTGGGGAATATAGGGATCGGGGAACATAGGGACCGGATGTGGTCACTTCTTTAATCCTTAAAGATTGAACTTCGCAGTCCTCCTCACGGAGTATCAGGCGAAGGGTTTGTGCTGTGCGGCCGACCAGACTAATCGCTCAGTTGGCTCTTGAAAGCTGCTATTGATCTGGATTCAATAGCAGCTGGTGGAAGATGATTCCAATCGGGTATGGTTTCGTACAAAAAAGAATTTTGTCCCAGCGTGGTGTTAGCTCTAATATGTTTGAATAATTTCTTATGTCCACCACGAGTTCTTTCATCTGCTGGGGTTAAAAGGTCACTGACAGGTACAGCAATTAATCCGTTAAAAATTGTGTACAGGCTTGTCAGCCTGAAGTTCTTTCTTATAGTTTGTAAGTCAGTCCAGCCTAGATCTTGGATAAGAGCTGTTACACTTGATTTGCGCTGGTAGTTGTTAGTTACGAAACGTGCAGCAGCTCTTTGAATTTTGTTTAATTTATCAATGTCACCTTGCCTGTATGGATCCCATACAGGACAAGAGTATTCCAAAAGTGACCGAACCATTGAAAAATATGCAATCTCTTTTAATTTTGAGGGACATCCCTTTAAATTCCTCCTCAAGAAACCCAGTGTGGAATTAGCCTTACTCGCAATTTTGGAGATCCCCCCATTCAAGGTTCTCACTGATGCTGACTCCCAAGTAAGGTGAATTTGTTACTTGTCCGAGTGTGACCCCTTTGAGCTGGTAGTCTGATGCTATCTCTTTAGCCCGGGGTCTCTTCACTTGGAACACAAAACATTTGGATGGGTTGAATTTCATCCCCCAAATGTCTGCCCATCGCTCCAACTTTGTTAAGTCCTCCTGTAGCTTTTTTTGATCGTCCTTAGATTTTATGGGCCGATAAAGGAGGCAGTCGTCAGCAAAGAGTCGAACATCAGATGAGACCGAGGATGGGACGTCATTAATATAGCATAGAAATAAGATCGGGCCAAGTACTGTACCCTGTGGTACACCAGAACCTACATGAGCAGTGTCCGAAAAGCTACCATCTACTACTACTTTTTGTGTCCGAGTGGTGAGAAAATTTTGAATCCAAAGTAGTGTAGGTCCCCTAATTCCGTAATGATCAAGTTTATGTAGTAAACGTTGGTGGGGAGCTACATCGAAAGCCTTACTAAAATCTAAAACAATCAAATCAGTTTGAATTTTGTCCTCGTAATTTTGAACCAGATCTTCAGTGGTCAGTAGTAATTGGCTTTCACAAGAGTGCTCTGCACGGAAACCGTGTTGCACAGAAGTTAAAATTTTGTTTTTGGTAAAGTGGGTCATGATGTTCTTGCAAATAATGTGTTCGAGCAATTTGGCACACACACGTATCAAGGAGATCGGCCTGTAATTAGAAGCAGTATGCCGATCTCCCTTTTTGAAAACAGGGGCTACATTAGCATCGACCCATTCATCGGGTAATTTCCCGGTCCGGATGGAGTGTTCGAAAATATCTGTTAAAAAAGGAGATATCTCCTTGGCAGCATTTTTGAGGAGTAAGTTTGGGAGCTCGTCAGGTCCGGGTGCTTTATCGACGTTCAGTTCACTCAATAATTTAGCTATACCAGATTGTGTAATTTCAATATTATTCATGGGAGTTGTTGGTGGTCCTTCTAATTTAGGCATATTAGTGGTGTCCTCATCAGTAAATACTGAGCAAAATTGTTGGTTGAGGATTTCGGCCTTGCGCCTGCTGTCTGAATGCAGTTGGCCATCATGCAATAAAGGAGAGACACCACACCTATCCTGGCGCTGTGATTTTATATAGCGCCAGGAAGGCTTTGAATTTTTAGTTTCCAGAGATGTTAAAAGTTTGTCGTTAATAAAGGACCAACGGGCACGTCTAAGGTTTCTCTGCGTGTCCCGTTTCTGTAATAAAGTCTTGCATTTTTTCAAATAGCCTTGCGGAGCGATTTATTAAGCCAGGGTAAGTTCTGGTGTTTAGATGTTAATTTTGTTGGTACAAATTTATTCAGGCAGTCCATCAAGATGGACCTTAACCTCAACCATTTTTCATTTACCGAATTATTGGGGCTGGCTTTGGAAAAGGAGGCCCAATGTCTCCTAATTTCTTGCCTGATGTTTTCCCAACTTGCTTTTTTGAACTGACGCACTGGGCGAGCGGTTGAACGTCGATACGGGGGGTTGATGTCGGCTTCTGTCAATACTGCACAGTGGTCCGAAATTTCGGGTACGCTGCGGGATGATTTTATTAATCCTGGTTTATTAGTTATACAAAGGTTTGGAATGTTTTTGTCTCTCAGCTGGTGTGTTCTTTTTGTACTTGGGTTAAGGCATGATCATCCAGGCTAGACAAAAGGTGCTCGCACTGCCCCTTGTTGGTGGCTGAGGGCAAAACTAGACTATTTTCCCAGTCTATGTCCGGAAGATTAAAGTCTCCACCAAGGATGATGGTTTGGTTTGAATTTTTTGGAAGAAGATCTAAAGATCTGCTGAATTCTTCCATTTTTTTTAATTTTTGAGCCAGGAGGTCGATAAAAGGATTCGAGAATTAAGGATTTTGGTTTTTCAAAGTGGACTTTCGCCCATAAAAGTTCCGTGTCTGTAACAGTATATCAGGGAGGAGAGATACGCCATAATTTTCTTTGACAGCGATAAACACTCCCCCACCCCTGAGTTGATGTAATTCTGTCGCTCCGGAAGATCTTATAACCAGGAGGGAAAATTTCGTTTGTGGAAACACTTTTGTCAAGCCAGGATTCCGTGCCAAGAATACAGTCGGGTTGGAAGTAGTCGACAGATGATTGGAAAGCTTCGACTTTGCCCCGTAGACTTTGACAATTTAGAATAAGGGTTCTCCAGTTTTTAATTTTCTTTGAATGTCTACAGTCGATAATGGGGCTACTGTGCAGCACTGGTACGAAGTCAGAAATTGGCGATTCAATTTCTATGCCTTCAGAAAGATCTGATGGATGAAAAAAATTTGCTGGTTCTATTTGAAAACTATGGAAGAGATTTCGTTCATAATTTGGGTTGTCACAATTACAGCTAATCCAGGATACGTTAGTGGTCGAGAAGGTGTGCGAACCCATGTCCACACAATTTTTGTGGAACCACAGGTCACAGGTGTCACAGCAAATTCCACATTGGTCCCATGTGACAGGTAGGTCGCAGTAGCCACAGGGGAAAATAGATGAATTTTGATTACCAGCACTTGAAGGCCCTGGATTTAATTCTACTTGGCCGGATAGTAAAATGAGGAGAAAACAAACACCGAAATCTAATTTGGGGAGGGGGGGGGGGGCTAGAATGACGATTGCCAAACGCGAGGGTTGTTTTTCTACCCAGGCAGTTCCTTGTGTTTAGAAGGAGGTGAACATGAGTGGCCGTATTATCAAAAATAATTCCCGGTGTCATCAAAATGTCATGTTCACCACAGTTAAAAAGAATTTTGTGGAAGCCGTTTTCCCCTTCCTTCTGCCTCGTCTCTAATTCGGGAGAGGACTAAACTGGTCAAGATAGCGACCAAGAAACATTTGAGAATGGCAAAGTGAATAGCATGATCAGGCGTGAAGGGCTGGGAGCCCGTGCCAGAGCTGCGGTGTTTGTTTTTTGCGAAGGCCTTGTTTATTTCATGGGCGCGGCCATTTTGGCCGGAAGCTCTGGTCACGTGATTTTTGCGTGATCTCGTCGGTGTTATTTTCGATTTCTGATTTTGTTTTGATTATCGCTCACTGTGAGTGTTCTACCTAGAATAACATTTGAAAAATGTTAATTTAAATCTAAAAAGAATTTGTAATGTCCGCTTAGGTGTTACTTATCTGGTGGTATTAATTGCGGAATGTCGGTTTATCAATTTACTGACATAATTTAGAATTTTGTTGAGCCAATTTCGCAGCGTCCAGTCGGTTTCGCTCATGCGCACTATCTTTTCGGCGACTTGACGCTTTATTGAACCTTACTGTGTACTGAGGAGAAGCAGCTAAAATTGTGTCATGCTGTCTCCAGAAGTGAGAAACGTCGAAAGGCTCGGGCACCCTGTATTCAGGGCTGGCTTTTAAACAGCAACATGACGCTGACAGATCATCAACACGGGAGTAGAGCAATTGAAAAAGTCGGAAGGCCCGGGCAGCCCCACTTGAGGGCTAGCTATTCCAAACATACACAAACAACAACACATTTAACATGGGGGGCAAGGCTTAATCCACTGTCACACTGTAGATACGGTGATGGGTATGGGTGTCCATGACATGCAGCATACCATGGCGAGTAGTAGTAGTAAATCTTTACTTTACGTCACTTTTCGGCACAAAAGGTCTTTTAAGTGACATTGTATTACGATAAAAACGTTGTAGTCAATTGATGAGATGAATGATGTACAGATGATGTGAGGGTGGGGGTGATAGGGCATGGTGGGTTATTGAGAGCGTTTTCCTTCGCTCGCCCGATAAGGGGTTCTGGGCATGTCTAGGGGATATACCCCCAGACATGCCCAGACGGCCGGAGACTTGAGTTTCGCTGTACAATTTAATGATGAAACTCTGTGGCATTTTGCGCAGCTCCGCTATCCTCGGGTCGGATAGTCCCCAGAGTAACAATAGGAAGGATCACTCCCTCTCGTTAACTCCATTCATCCCACGTGAGAGACCTAATGTCAAACACGCTATTGCCGGTTTTTTAAGGCTACCACAGCCTACATCAGCGCATGGCGAGTCCAAGGCAGTTGCAAACTTTGGGCACTGATATTCACCCCCCTTTTCGTGATTAGTTTTACAAGTGGCAACAGACAAACAAAGGGTTGGCTCCTTCATCGCCGAGTCTGGCAACAGACACTAAGCGTCTGACAACAGACAAGCAGTTGTTCTGGCAAACAGACAATTCGACGGAGGGTATTGAAATTTACACTTATTCCAAGGCCACTCCCTTCTACTTGAACCTGACTCTCGCTCTTTAAATCTCTCAAGAGGAATTTTAACAACGCTCTTGTCTCTCATCCAGTCCTTAATGTTACCATGGCCCACGAACACCTCACTTAAACTGAAATCGCTCTCGTCCCTCAGCCCCTTCCTTCAACTTGAACATATGGGTCTCCCCTCCAAATCCCTCTGCTTAATTTTAACATGGGGGGCGAGGCTCAATCCGCTGTCACACTGTAGATACGGTGATGGGTATGGGTGTCCATGACATGCAGCATACCATGGCGAGTCCAAGGCAGTCGCAAACTTTGGGCACTGATATTCACCTCCCTTTTCGTGATCAGGGGCCGTATTCTCGTGACCATTTAGGGAGTTCCGCATTGTAGATTTTTGGAATTTCCTCAAATATTTCCGCATCTTTGGTTTTTTTCCGCAAGTGCTATTCTCGTTAATTTTTTGAGATGCGGAACTCACCTAAGTTTTAGGTAAAAGTTACGGAAAGAATTTGGGTGCCCTAAATTCTAGGAAAAAATGGCGTGTTTTGCATAAAAGTTAGGATGCGGAACTCCGCAACTACATTTTTCCGCAAATAGTTTGAGAATAGCGATTCACGGAATTCCGCAGTTACGGAGCTCCGCATTTTAAAGTCGCGGAAAAATCTTAAAGTTAGGTGATCTTCACGAGAATACGGCCCCAGTTTGACAAGTGGCAACAGACAAACAAAGGGTTGGCTCCTTCATCGCTGAGTCTGGCAACAGACACTAAGCTTCTGGCAACAGACAAGCAGTTGGTCTGGCAACAGACAATTCGACTGAGGGTCTTGAAATTTACTCTCATCCCAAGACCACTTCCTTCAACTTGAACCTGACTCTCGCTCTTTAAATCTCTCAAGAGGAATTTTAACAACGCTCTTGTCTCTCATCCCCCTATCCAGTCCTTAATGACAACATGGCCCACGAACACCTCCCTTAAACGGAAATGACTTTCGTCCCTCAGCCCCTTCCTTCAACTTGAATATATGGCTCTCACCCTTCAAAGCCCTCTGCTTAATTTTAACATGGGGGCAAGGCATAATCCACTGTCACTCTGTAGATACGGTGATGGGTATGAGTGTCCATGACATGCAGCATACCAGGGCGAGTCCGAGGCAGTCGCAAACTTTGGCACTGATATTCATCTCCCTTTTCGGGATCAGTTTGACAAGTAACAATAGACAAACAAAGGGTTGGCTCCTCCATAGCCGAGTCTGGAAACAGACACCAAGCGTCTGGCAACAGATAAGCAGTCGGTCTGGAAACAGACAAATAAAGGGTGGCTCTGTCATCGGACTTTTTTCTCAGAGCAGACTCTACGACTGAGGGTCTGGCAACAGTCAAACAGACCGTCTGGCAACAGACAAAACCACTGTCTCACCATAGATAGGGCGATGAGTATGGGGGCTCATAGCATGCAGCATACCATAGCAAGTCTGAGGCAGTCGCAAACCATGGACTCGAGGGGTCTGGAAACAGACAGACAGTCCGTCGCCGATATGATATAATTGGGCTGCTCCGCTTGGCGGCGGTGTGGCATGACGGACTAAGATACAAGCTGATGAACGGCAGCTTACCTAGGAAGATGGTCAGGTTGATATCATCTTTCCTAAGTGACAGAACGATCAAAGTCAATTGCCGTAACAACTGCTCAGAGGAGGTGACCCTCAATGCGGGCACACCTCAGGGCTCGGTCCTAAGCCCTCTCCTTTTCATTATCTATGTGAATGATATCCCAGACATGAGTTCACTCAATGTCAAGCTCTCCCAGTTCGCAGATGACATGGGAATCTGGGCACATGCAACCAATGCCAAATGGGTGAAGGCAAAGCTATCAAAAGCTTTAAAACTTATTGAAGCATGGTGTTCCAAATGGCGGATAAAACTAAACGCAGGAAAAACTCAGCTGATTGTGTTTAGTGTCGGTCCAAAACCAGAACTTATAGATCTGGAACAGTTTGGTGAGCCTATTATTCAAACTCAAACAGCCAAACTGCTTGGAATCCTATTTGATCGAAGGCTTAGCTTCAAAGACCATATGAAAGACCTAATGACAAAGGTCTACAGGCGACTGAACCTGTTGAAGTTGCTCAAAGGGACAAACTGGGGCGCCAGACCATATACCATCTTAAAAGCCTACAAGTGCTTTATACGCCCTGTCCTTGAATATGGTTCACTGATAACTGGAGCTTTAAGGGAATCACAAGTGAAGGAAATGCAGATCTTTCAAAACAAGTGCCTGAGACTAGCACTTGGTGTAACCTACCTGGACAGAATGAGAACAATAGATCTGCATGACCTCACTAACGTCCCTATGATCAAAACTAGGATGACAACACTGGCGGTTAAAACATTTAGATCACTTGAAAACACACAGTGTTTCAAGGATCTGGTGTTGAATCATGAGATCGTTCAAAAACGATCAGGCTCTAATACAATTCTGGATCAATTGCTGGCTGCAATCCAGGCTGACGCTTAAACACGGTTGACGGTTGACGGTTGACGATTGACGGATAACGGTTGAGCTCCTGTTCCCACATAGAACAGGGGCTCTGGGGGCGCCGTTCTGTGTGACATACCAAAAGCAGGGAGTTCCCTATCACTCCACTGCATGAGACAAGAACACGGTTGACGGTTGACGGATATCGGTTGAACTCCTGAACTCCTGTTCCCACAGAGAGCAGGGGCTCTGAAAGGAGCCGTTTTGTGAGACACATAAGGCAGTGGGCTTTCAATCATAGCACTGAAGGAGACGGATTCTGGTCTTAAGCAATGAGCTCTCTATCATTACATTGCTAGCTTGGGTGATGGCACGGCGGACACGGATGGTTGGCTGACGATGACGGTTCATGATGGTGGTTTCAAACACACTGCTCAGAAAGCAGAGCACATCTCAAAGGGTCAGTCCTTGCCCTTACTCTGGTGGCTGGTCGCCCCTGCCCTGGTTCCTTGTCTCCTGGACTTCTTGCCAATGCTTGTACAATCACCTACCTCACCAGGTGAAAAGAGAGAGGCACTATAAGGTTTATACCAGAACTAGTGCATAATCTCGCGTCAGCCCTCGCGCTGCGCGCTCCTCTAGCTAGCGGCGGATCAATGCGGGCTTGTTGAGTGCGAGAAGACGCGGTCACTCGTCTTGGTTAGATCACTGCTTCCCGGCATCATCAGCATCACCACAGCGATCAGAGACTCTTCGAAGTTGAGTCTGGAGATGCACTGAGGAGAAGCAGAGGATGAGGGGAGTGGCTGGTCGACAGATTCGTAAAGTGAGGAAGTCGGCTCGGCACTCATGGGTTCTAAGATATACATTGATCCTTGCCGGGAGTTAGAGATCAATCGACAAAGTCGGAAGGCCCGGGCAGCCCCACTTGAGGGCTAGCTATCCCAAACAAACAAACAACAAACGAGTATGGACAAGTGGCATATTCTTAGAACCAATCAGAGTACATATTAGAAATAAATGTGGGGTGGGGGTGGGGGTTGAAGGGGAGGGGGTTATTCGCGTTGTAGCGCTTTGTTGAGGACCGCTTTCAGCCAACTAACATTTTGGTAATTTTACAGATTTACTTCCTGTAGGCTACTAATCCTACGACTGAATTATCGCCCACAAACAGCACATGTTTTGATGCATTTAACTGATAAAAAATATAATGTAGATCTATTTAAAAAAAAATGGAAAAAGAAAAGGAATTATGGAGGATGACAAGATTAACACAGTCCCGTCAATATGGTCAATAATGACTAAGCTGAAAAGTAGCGCTGATCGGTAAGCGGAGCGAGTCGCCTGGACCACGGCTAGTACCGTACATGCGTACTGATGAGTGATGTAGATGATAAGGGGCTGTTCAACAATTACGTAACGCTTAGAGGGGGGGGGGGGCTAAGCGATGCGTTACGGAGCGTAGTCAAAGTAACGTTAAAAAGCGTTACGAAGAGGGGAGGGGGGGGGGGTCAAAAATCTCCAAAAAAAGCGTTACGTAATATTGATTATTGTTAAATCTAGCTGAACTGAAGACGAAGTGAATTTGATGCGATAAATGTATGTATGTATGTAGGTAGACTATGTATGTATGCAGAAAAGCGGAATAATCTGTTCTACTTAATGTGTTTTAAATGAAAATGAATTAGATAACTGATACTTAAACTGATAACGCTATCACAACTTTATTAAAGAGACGCAGAACGCCCAGCAGGCAATTTCTCGCATGTGACGTCGTTTCAACGTGGATATGAGGTTGAAGTCGCATCGACGTTGTATTTTCGACCTCTTTTTAACAAGAAAAGACGACGTCGTTACGACGTCGGGCTTAAAACGATGTTGAAATCAGGTTGAAATCGTGTTGCAATTGCGTAGAAATCACGTTGAAATTACGACGTTGAAACAAATCTCATCGTTTCAACGTCAGTTTGCTATTTTTCAACGTCGTTTCAACGTTGAAACAACGTCGTTGTGCCTGCTGGGCAGGGACTGATTCAGAAATATGATTATAATAGGATTTAGGCTGATTACTATTGAATTAAGGGGTTTAGTTTGAAAAAGAAGGGGGGGCGATTCTGAGACAATTTTTATTTAATCGTTTGCACATAACAATAAAAACATGAAATTCTGCAAAAAAAGGGGCAAGACCCCGTGAACCACCCCGTGGGGTGGGGGCCCCCCCCCCACCCCATGGACATGAGGTTGAAATCACATTGGCTAATTAACCTCAATGCAGCGTCGCATCGATGTCATATATTTCCGCTGTCATTTTAACAAAAAATCATTACAACGTCGTATCGACATCATGCTTGAAACGATGTTGAAATCAATTTGATATCGCGTTGAAATCATAACGTTGAAAGAATTTTCATATGAAATCTTTTTTTATTGTTGTTTAACGTCATTTTGCTCTTTTTCAACGTAATGTCGTGGTGCCTGCCGGGCTCATAGTTCTGCCCCTATTTCCACTTAGGCTTGGGACTGTTACGTAACGCTTTTTTGACCCCCCTCTCCCCTTCGTAACACTTTCTAACGTTGTGTTGACTACGGTCTGTAACTCATAGTTAACCCCCCTCCCCCTGTAGGCTAGGCCTAGGCATTACGTAATTGTTGAACGGCCCCATACTGTATTTCATATGGTCAGCCGCCGCAGTTATTTGTTTTAAGCAGGGCAGGAAATTTGTAAAATCTTTGTAACCACAAAAGAGGTTACGTGACATTGTATCCATGTAACCTATCGATCACGTAACCCCGATTAGGCCTTTACTATACTATGGAGATTGAAAAATAGATGGAGTAGGCCTAGAGCGTAGTGGGCCTAGGCCTACTATATGTTGATGTATTCTCATCTAGGGCCTAGCCCTAGGCTATCGGAACAAGTACAGCCTACCTTTAATATTACTTAATGTAGTCGAGGTTTCATCTCTTCATTGAGACCTTCAGTAACAATTTATTTGTTTAGGTGCTTTTATTACTGAAATTGCCGGGTGATACCACACACTGCCCAGCATCGAAGTCGTATTTCCAACGTCGTTTTAAGAAGAAAAAATGACATCATTACAACGTTTTATCGACGTCATGCTTGAAATGATGTTGAAATCAGGTTGAAACCGCGTTTAAATCACGTTGAAATTATGATGTTGAAACAAATTTCATATGAAACCTTTTTTCAACTTCTTTTCAACGTCAGTTTGCTATTTTGAGGATGGATTCCACAGCCAGCCACGAGAGTGCCCAAGAGGGGGTGCCACTGCCGCGAGGCAAGTTGGGCCACCCTTTGTATAGCCAAATCTGATGTTTAGTGCCATCTAGTGAATATAAATTACATTATTTACTTACCATATTCAGTAATAAACTTTTTCAAAGATACAAAAAAACAATGGATAAAATAATTTTTTAATGTAGTTTTTTAAATATTTTTGATGTGCATTTCATGCTGATCATTTATCAATGCTTCAAGATATAATCAAGATTGTGACCAATTTTGATACATATACAGGTAGTTTATGTTTTGACTAATAGACTATAATGAGGCCATAATTTTTAAATACAGGATAAAATATTTTTTGCAAATGGCGCCGGGTGAGGCAAGTTGGGCCACTTTTATGGGGCAAGTTGGGCATAGTTTAAGACTTGCCATGGCCCAACTTGCCCCAAGTAAAAAAATACAAATAGAAAGAAAAAAACACTCTTTTTAAAATGACTGCCATTTCTTACCAAATTATTCACAGGCGACCAAAACATTTTGCTTTTGTGGCAAGCCAGCTGGTAAGTGCCTATATAAAATATCACAACTGATCCGGACTCACTGATCAAGATAACGAGTCTACAAAAAATCAAATTTAAAATAAAATGGCCGCCATTTTTTAAATTGAAAATTTAAATGGCCGCCATTTTTTTTTTTTTAAGTAAACTGCAACCAAAACATTTTAATTTTGTGACCTGGAGAGAGAGTGTGTACATACAAAATTACAAGCAATTTGGACTAGTGGTCCTTGAGATAACGAGTTCACAAGGATTCTAAAAATTCAAAATGGCCGCCATTTTTGTGAAACCAGGGGAACGCAACGAAACGCTAATTATTTCGCAGTCAAGCAGTTAAGTAGAGTTGAGAGGGTGATATAAACCCATTTATTTTGGTTTATTTAGTGATTGAAAATAAAATAAATATTATATTAATCATACAAATTTTACCATTGGTCTATGCCCAACTTGCCCCAGCCATGGCCCATCTTGCCCCGGAGATGAGGCAAGATGGGCCATGAAAGTTTATTTAGTTTATTTGCATTCATGTCAAAATCAATGTAGATTACCACTTGTGTATGTTACGTAACAAAAACAAACAACAAAAACTTTCATAAATACATTCATTCATTTTGCATATATGAATTGTATGAGCACAATAAACATTTGAAAAAAGTGGCCCAACTTGCCTCACTCTCCCCTATGAAGGAATGATTGTCAAATTAATCATGAGTAAGTTTGCAAAGCTGGGGGAATCGTGTGAGGCCAATTTTTGGTCAGAAATCGGGAGAGCTTGGCACTACTGCAGCTCAATACTCTCGTCTGAGCCATCAGACATGTCTGACAGGTTAATCAGTGCTCTAGCGGCACATATCGCACACTTGTTTTATACGTATAAGCGGGGGCTTTAAACAAAAATTTAGTGATTAAGTGATTTATTTTACTTTTTAATATATAATGTAGTCAAGGTTTCATCTCTTGATTGAAACCTTCAGTAACAATTTATTTTATTAAGTGTTTTTATTTCTTTTTTTTCATGCTTTTTTTTGAACCTTCAGTAGATTTGTAGTGATTACCAGTAGGCCTAAGTGATTTTATTACGATAACATAGCTGAAGTTTCATTCCTTATTACTGGAATATAGTCAAGGTTTCATCTCTTCATTGAGACCTTTAGTAACAATTTATTTGTTCATATGTGTTTGTATAACTATATTATAGTTAAAGATGGATTCCTTATTTTAATCCTTCAGTATAAATTCGCTGATTAAGTACCTTTTTTACAATGTAGTCGAGGTTTCATCACTTCGTTGAAACCTTCAGTATAAATTTAGTTATAAAGTATAGCCTACCATTATTGCTAAGATGTAGTCGAAGTTTCATCTCTTCATTGAGACCTTCAGTAACAATTTTTTGTTTAAGTGCTTTTATTACTACAATATATTTAATATAGTTAACATTGCATTCCTTATTTTAAACCTTGAGTGTAAATTTGGTGTTTAGTACCCTTATTACTAAGCCGTATAATATAATTGAGGTTTCATCTCTTCCTTGAAACCTTTAGTATAAATTTAGTGAATAAGTTATTTTATTGCTATAATAAAGTCGAGTTTTCATCTTCTCCTTTGAAACCTTCAATGTAAATTGATTAAGTGATTTTATTACTACAATGTAATCAAGGTTTCATCTCTTGATTGAAACTTTCAATGTAAATTTAGTGATTAAGTGATTTGTGTTACATTTTACTATATGATGAAGTCAAGGTTTCATCTCTTGATTGAAACCCTCATTAACAATTTATTTCATTAAGTGCTTTTATTACTATAATATAGTTAACATGGTTCGAGTTTCATTCCTTATTTTGAACCTTCAGTATATTTGTAGTGATTAAGTGATTTCATTACTATAATCTAGGCTGGGTTTCATCTCTTCATTAAAACCTGCAGTATAAATTTAGTGATTAGGTTATTTTATTACTATAATATAGTCAAGTTTTCATCTCTTCCTTGAAACTTTCAATGTCAATTCACTGATTAAGTGATTTTATAATTACAATGTAATCAAGGTTTCATCTCTTGATTGAAACCTTCAATGTGAATTTAGTGATTAAGTGATTTATTTTACTTTTTTCACTGTATAATGTAGTCAAGGTTTCATCTCTTCATTGAAACCTTCAGTAACAATTCATTTCATTAAGTGTTTTTATTTCTTATTTTTCATTCCTTCTTTTGAACCTTCACTATATTTGTAGTAAAGATGGATTCCTTATTTTAATCTTTCAGTATAAATTAGCTGATTAAGTACCTTTACCCATGTTTATTACAATATAGTCAAGGTCTCATCTCTTTCTTGAAACCTTCAGTATAATATAAGTATTGCCTACCATTTATGATTATTGCTAAAATGTAGTCGAAGTTTCATATCTTCATTGAGACCTTCACTAACAGTTTTTTTTGTTTAAGTGCTTTTATTACTACAATATATTTAATATAGTTGATGTTGCATGATTCCTTATTTTAATATTCCTTTAGTGTAAATTCAGTGTCTATGTACCCTTATTACTAAGCGGCAAGCCCTATGATATAGTCAAGGTTTCATCCCTTCCTTGGAACCTTCAGTATAAATTTAGTGATTAAGTTATTTTATTACCATATAATATAGTCAAGGTTTCATCCCTTCCTTGGAACCTTCAGTATAAATTTAGTGATCAGGTGATTTTATTAACATATAATATAGTCAAGTTTTCATCTCTTCACTGAAACCTTCAATGTAAATTCACTGATTAAGTGATTTTATTTCTTCATGTAATCAGGTTTTCATCATTTGATTGAAACCTTCAATGTAAATTTAGTGATTAAGTGATTTATTTTACTTTTTAAGATATAATGTAGTCAAGGTTTCATCTCTTCATTGAAACCTTCAGTAATAATTTATTTCATTAAGTGTTTTTATTTCTTATTTTTCATTTCTTATTTTGAGCCTTCAGTATATTTGTAGTGATTATATTACTATAATATAGTCGAGGTTTCATCTCTTCATTGGAACCTTCGGTATGAATTTCAATGTTTGAGTCGTTTTATCACTGAAATATATAGTTGAAGTTTCATTCCATATTACTGGAATATACCTAGTCAACTTTTCATCTCTTTATTGAAACCTTCGGTAACAATTTATTTGTTCATGTGTTTGTATAACTATATTATAGTTATAGATGAATTACTTATTTTAGTACTTCAGTATAAATTCGCTGATTAACCCTTAAAGAGTAAAAATAGTTATAATGATCATAGCCCTATAACCTGATAACATAGGTATTCAAATGAATCAGAAAGAACTAACTAAGACATTTATGATGTTTCGAATTGAAAAAAAAACTATGGTCGCCATAGTTTATACAAAAATAGTCAGCGGTTTAAGGGTTAAGTAGCTTTATAACAATGTAGTCGAGGTTTCATCTCTTCCTTGAAACCTTCGGTATAAATTTAGCGATTAAGTTATTTTATTACTATAATATAGTAAAGTTTTCATCTCTTTATTGAAAACTTGAATGTAAATTCACTGATTAAGTGATTTTATTACTACAATGTAATTGATGTTTCATCTCTTCATTGAATTTTAGTGATTAAGTGATTTTTTATTATTTTTTACTATATAATTTAGTCAAGGTTTCATCTCTTCATTGAAACCTTCAGTAACAATTTATTCTATTAAGTACTTTTATTACTATAATATAGTTAACATGATTAAAATTTCATTCTTTATTTTGAACCTTCAGTATATTTGATTCATTCATTCTTTTTTGGCTACCCCCCTCTATTTTTCCTATGAGCGGCCAACCCCTGCCAACAGTCACTTTGAGTTTTCGTTAGGGATGACCGTTGGTGGCAAGTAGTGTAGGCCTAGGCCCCGCCACTCACTGACTGGGTAATTTGTTTGATAATGTAAAATTGACCTCCCTAATCAACCCTGTCTTTTTAGATTTTGAAGGAGAAAAGTCAGGATATTTATTCAATATTTTTCAAACATCTTAAACAATATCCTGCCAATAGCGGCATGTGAATATTTATTTTATTTGTATTTAAATTGGCAGTGGGATAGAGTTCTTGTCTTATCTCGCATGATAAGGGTTAATTATGCTTTTTGTGATTTATGTTTAGTGTTAGTTTAACTTATATGTCACTGGTGTTACTCACATTTAGAAAAAAAACTATGGTGATAAATGTTACAGGAAGGCACCATATACACAATGGTTTCTACTACATGTGGTTTACGCTATGATTCACCAGGAAGTGCAGCGGACATGAAGTCACAGCCCAGGTTCAGGTGAGCTTAACCCCCTAAGTGCCAAGTTACTCAATTTTCACCCACTTGAAGTTGTGTCTTGCTGACGCGATCCACAGCTTCATGTGAGTGAAAATTATTTAGATTTGTCTACATGTAGGCACTGTGTTAGCCAGCGACCCGTGCACCCATCTTCTGGATGGGTATAAAGTAAAAAAGACGGGCAAAAATTGTCCAAATTACACTATAAAGGAGGAAATGCACGGGCACTGTCGGGCAGTTATGCTAAAATTGAGAAAAAAACACGGGCACTTGTCTAATCCTAGCTAAGACAGTGTATGAAGGCCAATCATTCTTAAAAGTCCCTGATTGAAGACATGTTTCACCTTAAAAATGCATTTTTTTAAATTATGATAAAAAAGTGAAGCACCTAATGGTATTAAAAATGAATAACGTGTAGGATAATAATGTAGTCTTGCAATGCTATCTTACATATTTAACCATTGTGTTCAGCTGGTATTTCGTCTTGTCTTTTTCCGGTTATTATTTGAAACTTTTCTATTCACACAGACAATCAAATTTTTTCACATTTTTTTACAGGAAGAGACAACTGTAACTATGGTAAATCCTAACATTATCAAATTTTGCATGTATCCCCCAAACTGTTGTGATGCATGTTATATCAAGGATTTTTCATTGTTGCAACCGTAAATTCCCTTTTTTTGCATGTTCACTTAATCATTCACTTTTTTGTTTTTGTTCAACATGTTCAATTTTCAACACCATTATATCAAAATCAGTCGGATTTAGGCCAGACTTTTATTATTAAATGGTTTACAGGATCGCCAACATTTTTTACCTGCAATCACAATAAAAATAACATTTGGCTTTTTTTATGGGAAGCAATAACTTTTTTTAATTTTTGATGAAAACACTTCTGCAAAACAGAAACTTATTAATTTTTTTATAGTAGAACTTACAGTCATGTGCCACTGAATGTGATAGTGCATGCTCTTCTATGTTTTGTTTGGCATTATTATGTTTCAGTTATAGCACATATTTTTAATCATTTTTTTAGTTTAAATTCCAACAATCATGAAATCAATACTGGTTGTAAAATAAAACATAAAATGAAACAGACTATTTTTTTGTCCAATGTCAGACATTTTATTTGCAAGAAACTCACCTGTAAACCATTTAACGATAAAGGTCTGATAAGGTCTGGCCTTAGTGAGACTTTTATTTAGAAGAACTTCATTACAAAAATTACCCACAGTTTATGTAGATGTAAAATTGAATCTTTTGTTAGTACATGTACTGACTCCATTTTCTAGCCAAGCAATATTACACTTGAGTGTCTAATAAACATTTATTATTTTTTGCAACCTAATTTGGTACTGTATGTTTAGTAATTTGGGAATAGTGAGCTTCATTTGATAAAAAAATGGGGGGGGGGGGGGTTGCTAAGATTAATAAAGATAATTAGGCATACAAGGTATCATCAAGCATATTACATTACATTAAGTTCTAGTAGAATGTCCAGCATTTGCCAACCTATACATTGTACCATGCTTTTGCTCACATGAGTTGGGAAAGTATCATTATTATTATTCAACTTAATTTAAAATATGCGAGGGTGTTATATTCTGAATGAGTATAATTTTTTTAAATTGTGAATATATTATCATGTATCATTAGAAATAAATTGCTTAATTTGGATATATTTAATCACCTCTATATTTTGACAGCTTTAAAATTTATTTTTAATCTGTACAAGCTACTGATACATGCACAAATATTTTATACTTTTACGCATTTAAAAAATTCTTTATTTTGAAGCCTCAGTTTCACAGATTCCAAGGTACATTTTGTGTTTGTGTTTTATATTTCATAGGAGAGCAATCAAGAAAACAACTATGCAGACCATTTATATGCTGAGCCATGTGAGTAGTAATTGCAACTATTGTTTTTTTGTGTTTACCCCTAAAATTCTTTTGACCTATCTATAATTTCAGTACGTGTCATGAAATGTAAAATATTGTGAGGCAGGTGTTTTTTCACACATACTGCACTTCAGTTAAAATATTATCAGGGGGTTAATTTTTCAAAACTTGTAATTCCTTCAATCGTGATAACTATTGTTCCATAGAATTTTATCCTGATCTGCTTGGTTTAATATACATTGATTATGTTTTGCAGATGCAAATCAAATTTTTGAGCATGTATTTGAGGCATGTACAACTGAATGGGAGATGGAAGAGGAACTGTACAATAGTTCCATGTGTACGACAGAAAGTCCGATCATTCAGCTGCTGGAGAAGAATCTCCTTGATCTGGCATCGTATTCTAATATGACTGAAGGTGTTTTCTATGTGTTGTCCTTGAAACATGGAGAGACAACTGTGATTAGGCTCTTTGAGAGTGGCTGCTATTCTGGGTTTTTTCAGACCCAGGATAAATTGGACAAGTCATCACCCACTTATAGAGTGTATACTTCTGATGACATTGCCTCTAGATCTGAATTGATAAATCAACGGGGTAATAGAGGGGAGTGTAAGTGCATATATATTGAAGATTACATAAAATCTCTACTGTACAGACCCTTCACAGGCACGGATCCAGAGGGCGCACGCACACCGCATTTGCGCCAAATTCTTTAAAAAGTCCCCTAAATTGGAAAAAAATCTTAGGGGTGAGCCCCTGAACCCCCTGTGCCCCCTCCTTTTTTAAATCCTGGATCCGCCCCTGCTTAATATTGTATACAAAGTTGAATCAATTTGAATGACTGTTCCTATTTTTTTTTTAATTGGGTTTTTGTTCTTGCTTATCTCAAGCTTTATCATTTTATCATTTTAATGATAGCCTCGATAAATTGTGTAATTTTGTTTGATGGATATTGTAATTATCTATTTCCATAGTTGTACTTTCTAGGCATAGAAATTGATCGGTATATCAACTGACCAGTGTTGTTATACAAAATGTATTACATTGTATTTTGACTTCTAGAGATAGAGTAGGGCAACCACTTCATGTATTTTTATTTAGCTACATTTAATTTTCTTTGTTATGTATGTGTTTTAATAATATAAATTATTCTATACTACATTTTTGTTTTGTTTGCTATTAATTACAAGCAATTGATTTCTTTAAATTGGTTGATTACCGTGGCCAACAGTAATTTTGAAAGCGATGATAATCACCCGATCTTATAAAAGCTCTGTATGTTTTTGTTTTTTTTACAGCTCATAAGCAAGTAGGGCAACCATGGCAGGAAACCACCACTGCATATAAGAGAAAGATAGCTGCAATGAAAAAACAGCTACAAATATTACGTTTGAGATGTACATCAACCGAGAATAACAGTGGAATTTTGCAGTATTTGTGGCTAAGAGTATTGAAAAAGAATGCCAAAGTCAACGAATATGACCACATGTGAGTAAATATTACAAAGTTGCAGCTGCACATTAGTTTAATACAGACAGACAGACAGATATTTTATTGACAGAAAGAAGGTCATTACAGACTTATTTGTCATGGAAATGAGAGAAATATTTATCGTCTTATCATATTGTTTCCCGCACCAAAACCACAGAGATTAAATAGCTACTATGAATAATATGGTAATTATATTTAGTAGCAAAAAAACACTCTGGGAAGCGTAGAACCCTAAAATATATACAAGTGCATAATTATGCCACAATAACTGGAGTATATTTTAAGACAATGTTAAAAATTAAATATTATATCAAGCAAGTACAATCAATGTGGCAATCCGTGAAACAGGTAGCTTCGAGCCATGTGACCATGCAAGCACTGTCGCTATGAGCTCGGAGATTCCCTGATATTGACTATTGGTGCAAGTTAACCAACGTAATAACAGTAATAATGATGGATAATAGTTATTTGTGCCATTCACACAGGACATGGCCCTCGCACAAAAACATTACAGCTTATTTTAACTCACTATATTGTTTAATTCATACCATTTCAATCACGACCTAATTAGTACCACATACTCGGAGTTACAATCGATCAAAAAGAACCATAAATAAATTGCGCTAGTGACTTAACCACTGCCATGTCTCTAGATGTCATAATTCGTAGAAACATATCATTTGTCGGCTGCATAAGATTTTTGTTCATTATTCATAGCGCTATTATATGACTGAAATATTTTGGTTGTATTTTCAAAACAAACATCAGTAGAAATAGGAAGTGAATCGTCATCTTTGCATACATTTAGTTTTTTGAGCTCAACCAAATTTTAGTCACACAGGCCCCTATAATGAAATTACAACAAATTTCTTGCCTGGGTGTTTTTTCTCATAATTGAATGTATTTTTTTCTATTGTATAAGGTACACTCACTGCTCAGACGTCCCTGTCCATGTCCAGAGAGATGTGGAACTGCATCTCCTTGAATATCAAACTGACAAAACACCTACCACTTCTTCAGGACTTTCAAATTTGGCAAAGATTCATCTTCAGTTCGACAGTGATGGCAAAATAACTCTTCAGCAGCAGTATGAGATTTTATCTTGTGTGCCTAACTTTCACTGGGGTAAATATCCATCAGTGCGTGGAGACAAAGTGCAGGGTAGTGGTGATGTCTCCCTCATGAGGCACATTGCTTTCCAGCCCAGTGAGGGAAATGAAAAGTCTAAGTTCATCCCCACATCTGTTAGGAGCAGACTTATTTATTTCAATGTTAAGAAACGAAGGACAGAGATGAACACCCTTATTTATTACATCTTCTTTGACAAATTACCTTGTGTTCCGCTCAGTTATCCCGATCAATCTACAACGATCCAAGTGGATAACTGTAGGTCATCACCAGACTGTGCACCCCTTCCTCCAAAGAGAAAGAGAACTATGACTCGTAGTAGGGTCACAGTTGATATGTTACAAAAGGAGCTACAAAGAAGTGAGCATTCAAGAAACATGTCTCTTGTCCGACCTACCATGTATCAAGATTATGTATCAAAGATACTTAGCACAGGTGTCATCAAGTGGCGTAAGTTCTCACCCCATGTGCATATTTTTGTTTTAAACGATTATAGTCAAGACACAGGGACATTTCAATCAGAGGCTTTTGTTCATTCCAAGCTAATTGTAAGAAATCTCAATGCAATATGTGTGTGCTCATGCAACACTTACAGAATGCTGAATGCCATGGCTAGCATGCAAGAACAGTCTGTCGACGATGAAACATCATGTATGCACTCTCGATTTCTGATTGAAAATTTAAGTGTTATCTTGAACATTGCAGAAGAGAGAGATCTTGACGCATCCAACCGTGTTGACATGAAATTTGTAGATGCTTTGTCTTCAGCAGGTAAACGTTTAGTGCCAGTAGACAGTAGTGAGCAGCGACACCGCTCCTTATCATTTTCTGTTCTTTGTGAAGAGGGAAACACTTCTTCGTGTGCCTTAGTGAACCTGTGCAAGGAACGTAAATTTATACGCTGCCTTAATGGAGAGTGCCAGGCAAGGTATAACAAGAAACGAAGTGTCAAAAGACTTTTTAGTCTTCATGAAGCAACAGCAATTTGTAATCACCTATGCATAATGAAGGCTCATCGGGAAGAGTGGATGCCAGAACAACTGGATGCAAGTGGAGATGAGGAGTTTGACGAGGACCTTCAGATTCTCAACACAGACAATGTCGAAGATTTGGAATTATTTCAAAATGTAACTACTTATTTTAGAACTGAGAACTTGTAATCTGTTATTTTGAAAACATAATGAAACTATTAAAAAAATGCACTGAAAATCACACATGCATCAAAATTAATTAATAATACTTATGAAGAAGATCATAGTAGATATTTAGTAGCTGCTTGTATGATAGCTAAAACAAGGTAAATTTGGGCATAAACAATTTGTTTAAACAAATTCAAGTACTCACATAGATTTGCACACTTAAACAATGAGTTTTGTCTTTAATAGGAGGCAGTGCGGTATTGTTATTACACTAATTTTCTTTTAAGGTTCCAAATGGGAAGTTTGATGTTGAAAAAGGAGTTTGGAACTTTGGTGGCTATAGCACTCACCCGCCCTCTGATGAACAGAGTCTGGAACGTGTTCGGTGTGTTATCTATTTTCCAGCTAAGTGGTATTTAAATGTTAAAAAAAAATATGTATTTATTCTCAATTATTAACAGCATTTTTTTCTGAAAAAAAACAGATATTTAACAACTTCAAGAAACTGCAGGGCTCTTATACAACATCAATATGTATTCGGTGAAACTGGCTAAAACTGCTTCACTATCATCTTTGTGTGTATGGGGTTGTATTTTTGTTTTAATATTGTATATTGTCAATAATGTTTTTTTTTACTCTTTCAAATAGCTCATAGTGAACTATTCTACTTTCTCTTTGACAAAATGTTACAGTAGTGCCAACTTTCACGATTTCTTACCAAAAACTGGCCTCTCGTGATTCTCCCGACTTTGCCAACTTACTCACGATTAATTTGACAATCATTCTTTAATGCTAAGATCATAGAAAGAAGTCGCCGGAGGCCACCATTTGCTGTGGTAAAACTAAAATTTCCCGAGGTGGCACCCCCTCTTGGGCTTCCCCCCCCCTTCCTGGGCACTCTTGTGGCCGACTGCTGCGTCCATCCTACTCCTTTTTTATTCTCAAGTTGGCACTACTGATGTTATGAAATTGTATAAGTATATCACTTCATAATGGTTTTATTTTTAAGGAATGTTCAAAAGCGCCATCTTATATGTGACCTAAATCCAGATTACAAGAGAGAAAATGGTTTACTGACGGGATATGTACTATATCCAGCAAAACCAAGTAATCTTGAGGAATGCCAATGTGGTGTAAGTTTTCTTTGTAAAAATAAAATAAAAACAAAATAAACAATTGTCAGTAGAAATTGGTAACCTTATTTTCTAGCTGATCACATTTCTTTTTTCAGTCACCCTGATGATAGTCAACCGGTTATAGTGGCTATGGTGTCTCTGATACGGATGGTACCGATGCTAGTGCAATAACATTTTCGGTAATGTAATGAAAAACATATTATATGCTTCATTATAAAACACATCATTTATCAGTATGTATCTACATGTATTTTTTCACAGGCAGGATATATAAATGATGATCAACCTGATGGACGAGAACCAGTGGAGGATTACAAAATGACATTATACATGTGCCATGTAAGTCAAGTGAAATAGCTAATAAATGTAGAACATCAATATTCACTAAATTCAGTTCATAATCCAAATAATGAAGATTCAATAGCACAATGGTTAAAGTATTCAACTGTGAATGCAGGATGGAATCTGTCTTCAGAGTGAAAGAAATCACGAGACTGAAAAGTCAATTATTCAGTAACATGATCCCCTCCCTCACAGAGGAACTTACTGTTGGTTTCATCAGAGTTTGGAAAAGCAGCTTGAGCAATCAGTTGCCTGAGCTCCTGATTTTTCATGTTTCTCGCTCCCAGAATTCTCTCCCTCAATTCATTGGAAAAATCATGTGGGCGATTTACTAAATAAAGAAAGAAATATGGTACACTTTCAAAATTGTTAAGGAACATCGTACAAATTTATATTATTGTGTTAGATGTCATTATATCTATACATTATAACATTTGAAAAACATTAAATAAGCCTTTTTGCATGGGTTCACTGAAGCAGGTTCTCTCAATTTCAATTTCAGTGAACTGGCCTAAGACAAACATCAAATGATAAGCTTCACATCTGGCAGCCATCGTTAAACAAACTCATTGGACTCAACATTAGAGCATTCCCAAACCAAATGTTGTGTAAAAATAATTAAGCATTTATAAGAATAATTCTGATTATTCAATTGCATTATAAAGTTTATTAGTAGAAAAATAACTTGAGAAAAACATACCTGCTTCACAAAAAGGCTTTATGTTTTTTCTAAGCACTTCGGTCATGCAGTCTGTACCTAAAACAAAAATAATTAAAGTGTACTTCAGAGGTAAAAAATATTCTAGTTAAATAGGGTACTAAAATATTCATATTGGAACAAATTCAGTTTGAAATTTTAAAAGTGATGTCACATCAGGCTAAGACAATAAATAAATCATTTTCAGTTACTTTTGAATGATACATTTTGAAATCTTCCATACGATTGATTAGACATAATGAGGTTATTAGTGCTTGGAATTCATACTTTACAGCGTGGACACCAAGTATAAATGCCTTTAAAATACCATAGAAATAATTCAGAATATGAATTATTGCAATGAGAATATATTGTGAACTACTTCCTGTTTTTTTTGTGTCAAACTGGTGTGTCATCATTTTTTTACAGTATTCCATTTGTATATTTGTAAATATTCAGATATTTTAGTACCATGTATTTTTTTTCCACCATTTATATCATCTTCTCAATGAGATCACAGAGATATTGTAAATTCAATGTTTTAAATTATGGAGTTTTTAACTTGAAATATCAACATTAATAAGAATAAGTTTTAACATTTATGGCAAGTACATGTAAGTACATCATGATCGATAAAAGTGAAATATGTATCTCTTTAATGACTATCTAGAACAAATCTCAAAGTCTAGATTATAAAAAAAGCAAATTCCTTTAATATATTTAAGGTTAAACATGACAAAATCAAACATAGTTTACATGTGAATAATCAGAAGAAGACAACAAGGAAGATATATAAACTTAATAACTAAAAAATGGCAAAAAAAACAAATTTGGCTTTAACTAATGACCTTTAAAATCTCAAGCCTCTTTATAGATAACCTAGACCTATGCAAAAAATCTCAGTAATTTAAAAATTATAGGCAAAATTGTTCATATTAAAATATTGATTTTAAAAATATAAATTTATGACTATTTGAATTACTTTCACATCAAATTTAGTAGGCCATCATTCAAAAAAAAGGTTCATATGATATATAACGCATTTATAGTCATGTGAGTAGGTCAATGTTATTCAAATTTTCTGAACACGTGTTCATGTACTCATGTCACAACCCCTAAATTTAGATACAGATTTTTTTTTAATAACAATACCAATAACAACTCATAACATAGCCACATTATTACCAGTGATAAGCTTATTTGAAGCATCAGAATAATTTTATATAAAAATCAAATTGACAAGTTTTGCTAACCGTGGCATTCAAACTGTCTGGCCTGATTATCTATCAGTAAGATAGCGATGTGAATATTGTCTCCGCACCTCTCCACCAGCTGCAATAAAAGTGATGTCCAATCATTTAGGCTTTATAATAAATTTAATTTATTATTACAAAATGATGGTTATAAATACAATTTACAAAATAACACACATCAGTGAGTGCTGTTATTAAAGAAGCTTACAACTCGGTGTCTGGGTCTGGAGGCTGTGCATGTGCACAATCATGATAGCGTTTGTCTACAGTATATTCGGTATCCCCATGCTATTGCTAAATATCTGTTATATTAAAGATGTTTATATTGTTTTAACATTTAACTATTTAATGATTGTGCACGTGGGAAAATGTGGACCAGGATCAGGTGAAGGGCAATTCCTCAAAATCATGGTCTAATTTCTGAAATACCCGGGAGTGAATGGGGTTGTTGGTCGTTCTGGAAAGTTGGGATTAGACTACTTCTTTTTCATGATAAACAGCAATCACTCCTCAAATGGAGTATTGAACGCCGTGGTGTGTGTGCAGGTGGTGCATTCGATAATCGGTGTAGGTGTGATTAAATATAACCCCTAAAAATTAAACAGGAGGTTATAGTGAACGAAGAAAATGGTGCAGTGAAAATTAAAGGTTAAAAAAGTTTTAAAAAACCTTGCGGTTTACATGTGCGCGAGTTGTCAGCGGAAGGAGTCCAGTGTGGGGGAGGAGACAATGTGAGGTGGGAGGCTGCTCCAAACGTGGATGGTGGAGGGTAGGAATGAGAATTTGTATGAGTCATTGGACGGGCTCAATGGGATATACCTCCATGGATGGAACCCACGTGTTTGTCTGGTGGATGGCATCAGCCACCTCTGCCAGGCATCCCCCGCAGATGAATATGTGTAATCCTGTACAGCATATGTGTGATCCTGTACATCATATGTGGTCTCATGTAGTTGCGACGTATAGCGAGGGACTCCCAGCCGAGGTGGCCAACCATCTCACTAACACTGCTGGTATTGTGCCAGCGATTGCACACATACCTTGCAGCTTCTCTCTGCACCATCTCCACTTTTTTAATGTTATCGGAAGTATGTGGGCTCCAAACTGTGGCGGCATACTCCAAGTGGGGTCGGACCAATGACTGATGCGCTTGCATTTTGACAGCTTGGGAGGAGATTTTTAGATTTCTGCGGGGAAGTTCAAGGACGCTGTTAGTTTTCGCTGTAATATTGTTGATGTGGGTATTGAATTTAAGGTCAGAGGTAAGAGTAAGGCCAAGGTATTTAACAGAATCTGTAATTTGGAGAGGCTGGTCATGTAGTTTATATGATTTACTAATTATTGTTTTGCTTCTGCCGGCCCTCATTGTAAAACACTTGTATGCATTGAGCTGCATAAGCCAGGTATTTTCCCAAGAGCCGACAGAATCAACATGATCAAGGTCAGACTGGAGGAGTTCGGTGTCTTTTTTGCTTCTGATGGGGTGGTGAATGATACAGTCATCAGCAAATAAGCGGACTGTACTGTTTACTACCCCATCATGGAGGTCATTGATGTAGATCAGGAAAATTATGGATCCCAGGCCAGTCCCTTGGGGTACCCCCGACAAGACCCTACACTATAAAATGATGCTTGAAAAGGAACGGGGTCCCAACGTCATAAAAAGGTACTTTATTTTAATAATAAATGTGTTCCAATCATTATGGACCACATTTTCCTAGCTATATAATATAGGCCTAGAGTGGAACCGAAAATGTGGTCCCAACGTCATAAAAATAGCGTCCCCCTATTCTAAAGGATTACTGTAATATACTTTAATTTCACGGGTATGAATTTTCGCGTAAACCCGATTTTTGACTATTTTGCGGTCTTTTAATCTCACGTAAAAATAATTTTGAACGTTGATTTTTTTTTGTCTTTTTGTTGTCGCGCCGTAACGACTGTCACCACCCTTCCCGACCAGTAGGCCTAATCACTATGACGCAACGTCGTCGGTATAAACATAATGCATGGTCACCAATTAACTGGAGGGGGGTGACTGACCATTGAGGCTAATGCACTTGACATGTGCTGTTCATTAACCCTATCGATCCAACAGGTTATCATTTAATTATTATTCTGCTGCTGATTTACTTTATGTGTCGTTTCAGTGAAATATGTCTATATATATTTCACTTTAATTTGTTTGATTGTGGGAATTTAAAATAGCTATATCTGTGCACATATTTGTGTAATATTTGCATAAATTTGGGAGAAACTATACTGTCACTGAACTCAGAAAACTTAGAAAAACACATGCCAAGAAAGCGTCCCTAACAACATTGAGTCTGTCCCTGGTGAACACAACGCGTTGATCCAGTATTAGAGAAATGCTGGCCCACTGTCTTCGACGCTGGCCTAGTATCACCTGAGCACTGGATCAACGTCTTGTGTTTGCTGGGTCACCACCCCTCAACTTGATATAGAAAAGATCAACATTGACATCAAGACATCTATCATTAAACCACTTCATGGCCGCTGGTTAATAGCAGTCATCGAATAAATCAAACAGAAAACATGCGTATTATCAAGGCCTTTGTACAAGCAAGTTTAGAATAAAATGAGAATAAAATAAAAGATATTGGTATCAAGTTATGTTTTTTTGTCATAATAAAAATATATTTCATATGTTGTCATTCAGCCGTTGTTTTTCAGTCATTTAAAAATAAGTCTAAGGACTTAAACTTTCACAAGTTAGCGTGACCATCGCACGAATGGATTACATAACCATGGTCGACTGCACAGCGTCAGTCACACCTTTCAAAACCCACTCCTCAAAATTCACGAAACACTAATGTGGTGAACAATATTTCGCTTGGAATGATTTCGCGCTCACAGTCCTTGCGTGAAATGCGCGAAAATTAATTCCATGCGAAATAAATGTATATTACAGTACCCAATATTCAAATAATTGCAGCAGGTGGGTTAACATGGGTAGTAACTTCACATTACCATGATATACAATTCTAAACCTTTTTTTTTAATTCTTTTTATTCAGCAGTTTTGTATTAGGCCTAGTTTAGAAGGTAATTTAATATTGGTCTCGAAAAACAAAGACTGAAAAAGGGCAGTACAAAATGAAATAATGAAATATAATCTTATATGACGCAGTTTCTTTTTGATCTCAAGACGAAAGGGACCTTCTGGTTTTTCATTAAATAATATTTGGTCGAACATAGGCCCTGGCATGGTCAAAGTTCAAACTTAGGTCAGCACACTTGCTTAGATACTCAGACACTCGGACGTAGCCATAGACAAAAATTCCGTCTCTAGCGTAAATTTAGAGAAAAGCCATGAGAGGACTGTTGCACAGGTTAACGTAGCCAACGCTTGCCGTGTTGTCCTTTCCGAGGCCGTGGACGGATGTATTTGCTTTATCCGAAAAATACAACATGGCGGTGACTGAGAGCGATCCCGACCCCAAGGTCCGAAAATGTCCATAACTTTTTAATGACTGTGTCTGTGGTCTGTGCGACCTCTGAGCTGAGCATGCGGGCATGGAACTGAAATGTTACTGATTCTAAAAAAGCTTTTGACCTGATTACTCCCCGATATTTTCTGATATGACAGTCCAAAGAAATGTCCCACGATTTTGTACGCAGTCAATCTGTGGCTGAAACCTGTTTCAGCCACTGGGTCGGGCTAAGCCAACGCCACATGTCATGTGGCGATAAGATATACATAATAAGGCACTGTTTTTTGGGCGATAAAGGCTCAGATCGGTACGCGTCGCCAGATACAGGCCGAGCCGAAGGCGAGTGCCTGTATCGGCGACAAGTACGGATCTGAGCCTTTATCGACCAAAAAACAATGCCATATGCATTGTATCGTACGACCACATGTAGAATGTACCTTTAAGGCTTTAGGCTATCTAAGAACCTTTATCTAACTGATAATTAAAATATTTAGACTACGATGGCAATGCGTTAGTAAACGTAAAAAATTCGCAACCGCAGAACGAATTGTTGACAAGTTTTGGTCGATACAAGAAGTTATCAGTACAACAAGTCTCGTGGGCGATAACACCTGTGGGAGCCTACGATAATACGGCGAAATAAATATCGACTGTTCGGGCTCGGCCCATCGGCCCGATCGGGTTCCACGTTTGCACACCACTGAATTATTATGAAATTATCTAGACTATAGATTATGTCATTTTATTTTCTTGGCAATCTTGCCTACGTTATGTATTGTTGCTACAATATCACCATCTTTTTCAATGATTCCTTCCATTATGATCTGATAATAACAGGTTAAATTAAGTTTAGACAGGAATCAAGTAAAATTTTGAGCGTTAATACAAGCTTTTAAGCGCCAACAAACCTTGTTTGTAAGGAGCGTTTCTATTGGTTTAAAAACTTCTAAGGTTTTGCCAGTTAGCCATAGTGAAACACATACTAAAAATGTAAGCTCGTGTAAAAAGTTGTTATAAATGTTTATTATTCCACAAATTTATATCTTTCTTTGTCAAAAATTCAAATGACTGGACTTAGACTAAAATTAGACTGAATTGTATTATTTGATTGCCATTTCAACATCATAAAAGACATAAGTCTTGGTAGTGTTGCAATAATCATAATGTGGACACTGGGCGATAATAAGGGCATGCAATTTGGGTGTAGTACTCGACACCCAGCTGACACACTCCACACATTCAGTTCAAATAAATATATATATTATATATATTCAGTTGAGTGACGACTACTAGACACTTGGACTGTAATTACTAATATATTTTAATTTATTTTCTGTCTAACATATCTTATGTAGACCCCTATCCTCCTCCCACTCCCACTTCTATACCCGCCGTCAGATTAACTTGTATCGCATGTTTTTCGCCGATTTCTCAGTCAATTCTCAACCGATTTTGATGAAATTTTGCAAGGACTATTTTCAAGTCACGCGGCGACTACCGTGAAATTTTCAAAAAAAAATATTATGTAGTTAAAAAGTTCGACCATTTGACATGTAGTAAATTTGAAATTACGACGTCCCTCTATAAACCAATTAAACTGGTTAAATTAAAGTTTGTTTTTAGCCCTGAATTGCATTACATGCCAGATGGTCTAACTTTTTAGCTAAACATTATTTTCCGATGAAAATTTCACGGTAGTCGCTGAGTGACTCGCAAATAGTCCATACAAAATTTCATGAAAATCGGTTGAGAATTGACTGAGAAATTGGCGAAAAACATGCGATACAAGTTAATCTGACGGCAGGTATAATCAATTTCACTTACAACCACCTGCCTGCCCTGTTTCTAGAGGGATAGGCAGGTGGACAGGTAGGCAGATAGGTACTTCGACTTCATCTATGTGTCCGCCCTGGCTCTACAGAGGTAGATTGGTGAGCAGGTAGGCACCTCAACTTCATCCAAGTGTCAGCCCTGTTTGTACAGTGGTAGGCGGGTAGAGAGGTAGGCAGGTGGGCACTTCAACTTCATCTAAGTGTCTACCCTGGTTCTACAGTGGTAGACGGGTAGGCAGGTGGGCACTTCAACTTCAATTAATCAGCTAAGTGTCTGCCCTGGTTCTACAGTCGTGGACGGGTAGGCGGGTAGGCACTTCAACTTCATCCAAGTTTCTGTCCTGGTTCTACAGTTGTAGACAGGTAGGCAGGTAGGCACTTCAACTTCAATTAATCATCTAAGTGTCTGCCCTGGTTCTACAATGGTAGACGGGTAGGCAGGTAGGCACTTCAACTTCATCTAAGTGTCTGCCCTGGTTCTACAGTGGTAGGCGGGTAGACAGGTGGGCAGGTAGGCACTTAATTCAACTTCATCTAATCATATAAGTGTCTGCTCTGCTTCTACAGTGGTAGACGAGTAGGCAGTTAGACACTTCAACTTCATCTGAGTGTCTGTTCTGGCTCTACATGGGTAGGCGGGTAGGCAGGTAGGCACTTCAACCTTATCTAATCATCTAAGTGTGTGCCCTAGTTCTACCCGAGTAGGCAGGTAGACAGTTAGGCATTTCGATTTCATCTATGTGTTTGCCCTGTTTGTACAGGGGTAGGCGGGTGGACAGGTAGACAGGTAGGCACTTCAATTTCATCTATGTGTCTGCCCTGTTTGTAGACGGGTGGACAGGTAGGCAGGTAGGCACTTCAACTTCATCTCTTTGTCTGCCCTAGTTCTACCCGGGTAGGCAGGTAGACAGATAGGCAGTTATGCACGTCAATTCCATCCATGTGTCTGACCTGTTTGTACAGTGGTAGGCGTGTAGGCAGGTAGGCACTTTAACTTCATCTAAGTGTATGCCCTGTTTTTACAGGGGTAGGCAGTTAGACAGGAAGGTACTTCAATGTTATTTAAGTATCTGCCCTGTTTCTATGGGAATAGGCACTTCAAATCTATCTTAGTATCTGACCTGCTTCTACAGTGATAGACAAGTAGGCACTTCCAACCTAATAATAACTATTATTCTAATAATCCCTGTCATTTGGTTAAGATAAAAAAAGACTAAATGACGGAAATCTACAGATTCCCGTTATTTAGCTCAGAGTAAAAACTAAATAAATGACAAAAAACTGCAGATTCCCTTCATTTAGATCAGATCGAAATTTAACTAATTGACGTGAAACTACAGATTCCCATCATTTAGTTCAGAGCAAAGACTAAATAAATGACGAAAAACCGCAGATTCTCTGAATTTAGTTAGGATCCAAATCTATCTAAATGATGGAAATCTACGAATCTCTGTCAATTAATTAAGATAAAAATCTAAGTAAATGACGGAAGTCTACATATTGGGGAACTACAGATTCCTGTCATATCGTTCAGATCAAAATCCAACTAAATGACTGAAAACTACAGTCTCCGTCATTTAGTTAAGAGTGAAAACTAATTGAATGACTGAAAACTACAGATTCCCGTCATTTAGTTAAGATCCAAATCTAACTAAATGACGCAAAAATACAGATTCTTGTTATTTAGTTAAGATTGAATATTAACTAAATGACCGGAAACTACATATTCCCGTAATTTAGTTAAAATTGGAGATTTAATAAATGACGGAAAACTATACATTTCCGTCTTTTAGTTAAGAGCGAAAACTAACTAAATGACGGAAATCTCCAAATTTCTGTCGATTTATTAAGATAGAAATCCAACTAAATGACGGAAATCTACAGATTCCTGTCATTTAGTTAACATCGGGAACTAACTAAATGAAGGAAATCTACATATTGGAGGACTACAGATTCCCGTCATTTTGTTCAGATCGAAAACTAACTAATTGACGGAAAACTACAGATTACCATCATTTAGCTCAGATAGAAAACTAACTAAATTGCGCAAAACTACAGATTCCGTCATTTAGTTAAGACCGAAAACTAACTAAATGATGGAAAACTACAGATTCCGTCATTTAGTTAAGCTCGAAAAGTAATTAAATGACAGATAACTACAGATTTCCGTCATCTAGTTAGGATCAAAAACTAACTAAATTACGGAAAACTAAAGATTCCGTCATTTAGTTAAGAGTGAAAACTAACTAAATTACTAAAAAATATAGATTCCTGTCATTTAGTTAGGATCAAAATGTAACTAAATCACAGACGACTACATATTTCCGTCATTCAGTTAAGATCGAAAACTAACTAAAATATGAAAAACTACAGATTCCGTCATTTTGTTAAGACAGTAAACTAACTAATAGTGATGGAAAACTACAGACTTCGTCATTCAGTTGAAATCGAAATGTAACTACATGGCGGGAAAATTACATATTCCCGTTATTTAGTTAAGATTGAAATCTAACTAAATGACGGAAAACAACAGATTCCCGTCATTTAGTTAAGATCAAAATCTAACTAAATGACGCAAAAATACAGATTCTCGTTATTTAGTGAAGATCGAATATTAACTAAATGACCAAAAACTATATATTCCTGTAATTTAGTTAAAATCTGAGATTTACTAAATGACGGAAAACTATACATTTCCTCATTTAGGTAAGAGCGAAAACTAACTACCGTATTATCCCTAATAAACGCACCACCCCTAATAAACGCGCCCCCCCTTTTTCATGTACCCTGTATATCCAGTCAGCTGGCTTGAAAAAGTTTACCAGACACCAGCCTGTCAACATGGTTGAGCTACGGTCAGCGTGTTGTGAGCGTGGGTGTAAACGCGGTATGCCACTGTTACATGTAGCCTAGTTGTTGTAAATGTTGTTTTAACACTGGGCCAATGTCGTACAGGTGGACCAGCATTGAATAACACCTGTGTGCGTTGGGTAATTAATCGTTGAGTTGTGTCAGAATAACGACAGCGTGTCAGGTTTGCTTATAACAAAAGTAATAACTGTCCATTGCACTAGCTCAGTGATCATTGAGTCAGACAGATTTACAAGCGCCCCTGTTAAATTCCCGGCGTTTTAATGCGACGCCAATGTATAGGGCCTACCAGTAGGCTCAATGCTAAGTAAGATTTGAGGCCTCTAATGACACGAAAAACGTCTGCCCCTGTTTATCGTGCTACGTCATGGTTTGGCCGTCAGCAGTTGGCATCCACTGGTTATCCAAATATGTGAGGTATGGATCTTGTTCTACTATAGTAGCGCCGAGACACAGGACTTGATACGTGCTTAAACCCAGACGATCCAACCATGGCATTGACACATTAATGCTGCTGCTGCTTTGAACCAATGTTATAGCGCACATGTATACATGATGTCCCTGCAGAGATGATACACCACCATTTGATAAATGGCAGGCTAAGGTTGGCAAGATTAGATGACGTCATCAGACTGGGGACGGTCTGCTGTGGCAGACATTCTGAGGCCTACACACTGTGTCAAATTAGACGTAACTTTAATCAGCTAGGCCTACGTCTTTTTAAAGCATTCATACAGTATGTTGCAGTATGACGCATTTCTATTATTCTAATCAGTAGTAATGTATCTAAAAACAAATACGATATTTAGATATCGTCGTGCCCAAATAAGATCATTCCAAGATGAATGTGATGGTAACCGCGTCGTCTCGGCCTATATAGCAGGCCGTGGCTGCATGAGGTGTCAGCCTGTGTTAACATACCAGTTACACCTGATGCCAGCGCGCACAAGTGGCGGCTTGAGAGTGAATGGGCGCTTGCACGTGCAGTGAGTTCTCACCAATGTCGCATGGCTTAATAACGGCGTCGCGGCCGAATGTGGCCGTGAAATAGAGATTAACATTTTAGTGCACATAATAAACGCGCCCCAACTTCGTCTCCGCGCCCGGTGCGTTTATTAGGGATAATACGGTAAATGACGGAAATCTCCAAATTTCTGTCAAATAATTAAGATAGAAATCCAACTAAATGACAAAAATCTACAGAATCCCGTCATTTAGTTAACATCGGGATCTAACTAAATGAAGGAAATCTACATATTGGAGGACTACAGATTCCCGTCATTTCGTTCAGATGGAAAACTAACTAATTGACGGAAAACTACAGATTACCATCATTTAGTTCAGATAGAAAACTAACTAAATTGCGCAAAACTACAGATTCCGTCATTTAGTTAAGACCGAAAACTAACTAAATGATGGAAAACTACAGATTCCGTCATTTAATTAAGCCCGAAAACTAATTAAATGACGGAAAATTACAGATTTCCGTCATCTAGTTAGGATCAAAAACTAACTAAATTACGGAAAACTAAAGATTTCGTCAATTAGTTAAGAGCGAAAACTAACTAAATGACGAAAAACTATAGATTCACGTCATTTAGTTAGGATCAAAATGTAAATAAATCACAGACGACTACATTTTTCCGTCATTTAGTTAATTCGAAAACTAACTAAAATACGAAAAACTACAGATTCCGTCATTTTGTTAAGACAGTAAACTAACTAATAGTGATGGAAAACTACAGATTCCGTCATTCAGTTAAAATCGAAATATAACTACATGGCGGAAAAATTACATATTCCCGTTATTTAGTTAAGATTGAAATCTAAATAAATGACGGAAAACAACAGATTCCCGTCATTCAGTTAAGAGCGAAATCTAACTTATTGCAGCAAAAATACAGATTCTCGTCATTTAGTTAAGAGCGAAATCTAACTTATTGCAGCAAAAATACAGATTCTCGTCATTTAGTTAAGAGCGAAAACTGACTAATTGACGGAAAACTACAGATCCCCATCATTTAGTTAACAGAAAAATCTAAATAAATGACCAAAATGTACATATTCCTGTTATTTGGTAAGATCGGAAACTAAGAGCGAAATCTAACTAAATGACGGAAAACTACATATTAATGTTAATTAAACAAAATGATAGACCTCTATGTTATCTTGGCAATGCCTTTTAATTTATTTTTTAAAGTAGTAGTCATTTTTGTTATACCCAGTTTTTATTTTGGCAATGCCACTTAACATGATTTTAGTTGTGTATGTCATACCATGTATATTGTCATATGATTTAAACAAATTAACAATCTTGTATATACATGTACATATATTTTTTTCATTTCTACGACAAATAAGTCTGTAATGACTTTTTTTCTGTCAATAAAATATCTGTCTGTCTGTCTGTTACTCAGTTTAAGTTAAGATCAAAATCCAACTAAATGACGGAAAACTACAGATTCCCGTCCTTTAGTTAATAAGGAAATGTAAAACCACATATTCCCGTTATTTAGTTATGATCAAAATCTAAATAAATGACGGAAACCTACATATTCCCGTCATTTAGTCAGGATTGGAAACTAACTAAATGACGAAAAACTACAGATCCCCGTGATTTATTTTGGATCGAAAATTAACTAAATGACCGAAATATACATATTCCCGTCATTTGGTTGGATAGGAAACTAACTAAATGCCGAAAATGCACAGATTCCCGTCATTTCAGATCGAAATGTAATTAAATGACGGAAAACTACAGATTCCCGTCATTTAGTCAAGTGCGAGATCTATCTAAATGAATGAAATCTACAAATTCCCGTCATTTATAGGCAAGGGCGAAATCTAACTGAATGACGGAAATCAGCAGGTTCCCGGCATTTAGTTTAGATAAAAATCGAACTAAATGATGGAAATCAACAGATCACCGTCATTTAGTTAAGATTTAAGTCTAACCAAATTACGGAAATCCACAGATTGGGGAACTAGGCATACAAATTGTAACAATGTTGAATAACAGGTGTCTAAATTGGGGTTTCGGGAATTAAAGGGTAGAATAAACATGCTGTCCTGGGCTGTTTACATGTGAACCACATGGTGGAGAATGTACTGCGACAAGTACTAATTGTCATACAGGAGGTCCCTTATTTCTGGAGGCCTGTGTGAGTCGGTTCTGAGAAACAGCCCAGGAATGTCAATGTATATCAAAGTAAGGATCTTGATTGGTGGAGACGTCATTTCACCACAGGAAGTGACGCGCCCGTCAGGATCCGCTATAAATGAAGGCGCCCACAGCCTTCGAGAGAAAAATGCCGTGACCAGGATTTAATGTGTCATGGATAAAACCCGTTTACATTGGTGCCGTGACCAGGATTTGTGTCACGGATAAAACCCGCTTACAAAATTCCTGTGATTCCCGTGATTTATTTCGAATCTGATACCAACTAAATGACGAAAAACTGCAGATCTCCTTCATTTAGTTCAGAGCGAAATTTAAATAAATGACGAAAAATACATATTCCTGTCATTTAGTTCAGAACAAAAACTAACAAACCGACGAAAAACTGATGAATCCCTTTATTCAGTTAAGATCGAAATCTATCTAAGGGACAGAAAAATAAAGTTTCCAGTCACTTAATTCAGAGCCAAATCTAACAAAACTACAAGCGGGGGCACATGATTATCTCTAATTAGACGTTTCTGTGGTCGAATAATGAGCATTTCCATAGTCATGAGCATGACAATTTAGCATGTTTTCATGTCCCAGTGACTAATTGTTTTAAATCTCAAACATAATTATGTGTTGCATGCGACGCTTTCCATCACATTTCAATAAACTGTGTTTTACAACAAATATGTCGATCGCTGTGTATGAAATGATTATACTATTAATTAAAAATTATACAGGTATTGTTGGTATCTAATTGATCTAAAGGAATGAAGTTGAAGTGCCACCAGTCTACCCGACTACCCCTCTACAAACATGGCAGACACATAGAAGAAATTGAAGTGCCTACTTGGCTACCTGTCTACCTGCCCACCCGGGTAGAACCAGGGCATACACATAGATGAAGTTGAAGTGCCTACCTGCCTACCCGTCTACCCCTGTAGAATCAGGGCATACACTTAGATTAGGTTGAAGTGCCTACCTGCCTACCCATCTACCCCTTTAGAATCAGGGCATACACTTAGATGACGTTGACGTGCCTACCTGCCTACCTGTCTACCCGCCTACCAGTGTGCAAACAGGGCGGACACATAGATACAATTGAAGTGCCTACCTGCTTACCTGTCTACCCTACTACCCTTGTAGAGCTAGGGCAGACACTCAGATAAAGTTGAAGTGCCTACCTGCCTTCCTGTCTACCCGTCTACCACTGTAGAAACAGGGCAGACACTTAGTCTTAGATGAAGTTGAGTGCCTACCTGCCTACCCCTGTAGAACCAAAGCAGACACTTAGATGCAGTTGAAGTGCCTACCTGTTTACCCGCCTACCACTGAGCAAACAGGGCAGTCACTTAGATAACATTGAAGTGCCTACCTGCCTACCCGACTACCCCTTTAGAATCAGGGCATACATTTAGATGACGTTGAAGTGCCTACCTGCCTACCTGTCTACCCGCCTACCACTGTGCAAACAGGGCAGACACTTAGATGCCATTGAAGTGCTTAACTGCCTACCCTGTAGAATCAGGGCATAGACTTAGATGAAGTTGAAGTGCCTGCCTGTCTACCCGCCTATCCCTGTAGAACCAGGGCGGACACTCAGATGAAGTTGAAGTCTACCCTGTCTACAACTTTGGAAACAGGGCAGACACTTGGATGAAGTTGAAGTGCCTACCTGCCTACCTGTCTACCCGCCTACCACTGTAGAACCAGGGCAGACGCTTAGATGATGTTGAAGTGCCTACCTGTCTACCCGCCTACCACTGTGACAACAGGGTAGACACATAGATGAAATTGAAGTGCCTACCTGTCTACCCGCCTACCCCTGTAGAACCAGGGCGGACACTTAGATGAAGTTAAAGTGCCTACCTCCTACTTGTCTACCCGCCTACCACTGTGACAATAGGGTAGACACATAGATGAAATTGAAGTGCCTACCTGTCTACCCGCCTAACCCTGTAGAACCAGGGCGGACACTTAGATGAAGTTGAAGTGCCTACCTGTCCACCCGTCTAACACTGTAGAAACAGGGCAGACACTTAGATTAAGTTGAAGTGCCTACCCTTCTACCACTGTAGAATCAGGGCGGACACTTAGATGAAGTTGAAGTGCCTACCTGTCTACCCGCCTACCCCTGTAGAACCAGAGCAGACACTCACATGATTAGATGAAGTTGATGTGCCTACCTGACTACCTGTCCACCCGCCTACCCCTGTAGAACTGGGGCAGACACTTAGATGAAGTTGAAGTGCCTACCTGTCTACCCGCCCAACCCTGTAGAACTGGGGCAGACACTTAGATGAAGTTGAAGTGCCTACCTGCCTACTTGTCTACCCGCCTACCCCTGTAGAACCAGAGCAGACACTTACATGATTAGATGAAGTTGATGTGCCTACCTGTCTACCCGCCTACCCCTGTAGAGCTGGGGCAGACACTTAGATGAAGTTGAAGTGCCTACCTGTCTACCCGCCTACCCCTGTCGAACCAGGGCAGACACTTAGATGAAGTTGAAGTGCCTACCTGTCCACCTGCCTATCCCTGCAGAAACAGGGCAGGCAGGTGGATGTAAGTGAAATTGATTAGAAGTGGGAGTGGTGGGAAGAGGATACATAAGATAAGTTAGAAAAATAATAAAATAAAAATATATATGTAATTACAGTCCAAGTGTAGTAGTCGTCACTCAATTGAACATGTTGAAATATAATATATATATAATATTATAATATAATAATATAATAATAATATAATGATATAATATAATTATATATATATATATATATATATATATTATAATGATATATAATATATAATATATATAGATTTATTTGAACTGAATGTGTGTAGTGTGTGAGCTGGGTGTCGAGTACTATACTAGCCGTGTTGTCATCTTTGAGGCCGTTGATCGGGGTATTTGCTTAACCCGAAAAATTTAACTGAGAGATGAATATTTAGCTGTGAAAATCTTCATTTTAGAAATTGTGAGATAAAAATAAATATTTCCCAAAGAAACGTCCATGGTGCCCCGGGGCATGTCCATGGTACCCCATCCATGCCCATGGTGCCCCAGCATGACGATTGGTTTGGTACAATTGTAGGTTTAGCTAGCTTCAGGTAGAATTTTCCATTACATTCTTGCCAGCATTTGAGAAATCCGAAGAGGGACATCATTCTGGTTGGAAAGGCTACCATTAGTTCCCAAGACCGCATAAGTGAATCCCCGCTGGGGAAAAGTGGCATGCACCTGGGATTTTTTTAATTCATTTTCTCAGGATGCATATTTAGAGCAAGAATATTTTCATTAAAACTGGTCACTAGTCAGAATCTGCACAAAAAAAAACATGATAAAAAATAACAAGACTACATTGTGTTGAAGGGACTAGTTCAGGCTGAAATCATCAAAAAATTGGTGATTTTATTTTGGCTTATCAATATGACCATTATAACATGTTCATAGACTAGAACTGCAAAAAAAAAAAAAAATTGTGCTGCGCATTCACCAGTTAGGCTAGATATAGAGACAAAATTCTGATTTCCTATTTTTGAGAACTATGTCAAAAATGAGAAATTCTGAAATTTTGTCTTTATATCTAGCCTAAATGGTGAATGCGCAGCACAAAAATTTTAAAACTTTTGCAGTTCTAGTCTATGAACATGTTTACATCATATGGTCATATTAACATGATTAATAAGCCAAAATAAAATCACAGATTTTATTATTATTCTAGTCTGAGCTACCGTATATCCCCGCGTATAGTGCGACGCCATGTATAATATGAGTTCAGATTTAACATGTTTAAGGCCTCTGATGACGGGAAAAACGTCCACCCCTCTGTATAATACGACCTCAAATTTTAGATGTCGGTAGCGTCCCGGGCCATCTAAATGTGAGGCTTTAATAGTATCGTATTCTACTAATGACGCCATGACACACCACAGATACCTGCATACACGATGCTCCATGACGGGAACAGCGGCAACAGTACAGCTCTGCAAAACCAAAGGGCAGTATCTGCTTACTTGTAGAGTAAGCAAATATGTATTTTCATTTTCCACAGCAGAGTGGATATCATCGGGTCTGTCTGGTTTGGGGCACACATTGAGGCCTGCATTAGCTACATATACACACAGATTTTAAAATATTTATATTTCGCCGCAAATTTATATTATTTTAATTTATCTATTACATAGACCATATTTTAATATCGTCGTGCTCAAATAAGAACATTCCAAGATGAATTATAAATGCGATTGTAAAACATTTTGCAGACTAGCCGCATTGTCTAGACACAAAAGGTGTTTGGCTGTATAAGGTGTCAGCGTGCCGCGCTCCGTGAACTACAGCTAACAGATACCACCATTTGCCAACTGCCGTATCAGCAGTGGCAACGACGGTAGACGCTAATGTTATCCCAGCTATATGGATAATCTGAGGCCTACACATATAGAATTTGAAATAGGAAATATAATCAGTGATATCTTGTTATATTTTGTCTACGCATTCTCTCATTCCAATACATCTTAATAAAATATCATGTTCAGATAGGCCTACCGTCGTACATGATAGAACACTCCCATATGAAAGCAATCTTAGATTATATCATTAATAATATAAATGAACAGGTCAGGAGTGTTAATTGGTTGCAGACTAGCGGCGTCATTTATCTGCCCGTGGCTGTCAAAGGTGCCACGCGCGTCTTTGCCTTTTGGCGGGACGTGAAACGGGGGCTAGCCCAGCAAACACGACACGTTCACCCAAGGCTAGAACAATGTTGTGTTAGCGTCGCAGACGGTGGCCCAGCAATGTACCAGCATTGGGTGAACGTCTCTTGTTTGCACTCACAACAAACACACTTAATGTCAAATGCTGCTTTTGAATTGTTGGGCCAGCTTCGACGACACTGTCCTAACTTTGACCCAGTATTGCCATGATTTCTTATAGTGTATCGTGCTACTAGGTGGAAAGGCACAGTCTAACTGTTGTTCTTGTTGAATAGGCCTGCTTACCAAACATGCTGACTGACCTACGTTTACAGATACGTTTTACCGCTAGAGAATTCACCGCTAGAGAGCTAAAAAAAATGTATTAAATTCTACATCTATGTATAATACGAGGTGCCTTTTTGTGACATGAATAGCTAAGAAAAAACATCGCATTATACACATGATACAAGGGGATATACAGTAGTCCCTTTGAAATCAAGAATAATAAACTAAATACAGTAGGCCTAATTGGGTTTAGTCTATAGTTGTGAAAATAGGGACAAGTAGTAAAATTCTGGATATTTTCTGGGTGATTCGGGATGCAGGAAACAGGGTGAAAAATCGGGGCTGTCCCGCCATATTCGGTACGGTTGGCAAGTATGCCATTATAGCCTGTGGTCCATGAAAAAACAGAATCTCCACTAGTTACTATGTGATTCTTAGTTTAACTTCGCTGCAAGTAGCTTAAAGTTTTTAATGTACAGTAAAATCCCGTTATACCGCGGTAGTTGGGGTCCAAGAAACGGGACCGCGTTATAAGTGGATCGCGCTATAGCGGGACGACCGTTCTACCGCTAATAGTCAATACATTGGGTCTATATATATGGACACGCAAAACAGGCGGTGATACCAGGCGGTGATAGTCGCTGTGCTAGTATGTACTAGATATTTCAATGTTTAAAACATACATGTACTACTTTGGTCAATAAAACTATCTATTTATCTATTGATATAACAATGTATTAACACTTGCGAGCTATGATGACATCTTGTGCTCCGTGAAATCACTCCATGTGTAGTTAACAGATTGAAGGGCGACATTGGGCCGGAATGGAAGGCGCCACGAGACACCAAACAGATGCCGCCAATGACGCGGTGGCCCAGCATTAGAACAACATCGCACTGATGTTTCGCGCCGACCATATTCACAGCCACGTGCATTCCAGTGCCTCAGAGTGTATACACGTGAAGATAATGTCTGTGTTTGTGTGTGCGTTGTGTTCTTCGTCTTGTCTGCTTAACTTCAATCCTGGTGTTTGCCATTGACTATTTCAATGAGAATACATCCATAACATTTGTTTTTTAATCTTTATTTGGCAATGTATCAACGATTAGTCCAGGTGTTTCGGGTTGAGTTAAATGTAATGTGTGTGACACATTAACAGTGCCATAGTGTGCACAGTGTCAGCCTTGATCTGGCATAGCCACGGCGGTGTAATATGATCGTCATATATAGCGCTGTATAGCAGAATCAATAATACCACGATATACCAGGATCGTAAAATAGCCTACCGCTGTATAACAAGGTTGTCATATAGCATGGTATAACAGGATCATCATAGGGCCTATGCAGCGGATCGTTTACTTTTTATTTCATTTTGAAAAGTAGCAGTCAAATGGTCAATCTGAGGCGTCGTTAGTAGTCGCGCCTGTCTACAGTGTGGCCGCGAATATGGAGGTGTGCAATGATCACTGCATGCATGGATGACTGGTTAGCACATGTGAACGCGCACAAGCCCTTTAACGCAGACTCGCGCGTGATCAAGACAAAAAAAACAGGCACTTTTAGTTAGCAGGTCGAATTTAACCAAAAAAAAAACGAATATACCTGGAAAATCAGGGTCTATGCGCGGACCGCGTTATAACCGATATCGCGGTGTAACGCTTCGCGTTATAACGGGATTCTACTGTATCAACAAAATCCATGTATCCCCGAAATTTACTTTTTACCACCAAAAATATATATTTTACCATAGCTTACAAATGCCTTGAGGTATCACATTATTTTTCTGCTGAAAAATCAGAGTTCAAAAGCATTTCCTAGAGGGCTCTATTGTCAAAATTGGACAATGCACTTTGATTATATAACTCAACTATTCAGTACTTTTGTACATTTTTTTGTGATGTGCAAGTCTACCAAAGGTAGTTAGCCTACATCACAAAAAAAATTGTTCTATAAGTTATGCTGACCAGGGTTCCCCACAGAAAAAAAGTCATCTGGTTGTTTTCTCAAAAGTCTTAACTTAGCGCGCGCGAGCAGCATAATAAAGTGTTTACTGTTGCGTGCGCGCGATAAAAAAATTCAAGATTTTTTTTCAGTAAGACAACAAAGTATATAATGTATTATTGGCAGTGTTTACTAAATACAATTGAGCATCATTTATCATTGACATTGTTTATTGAACACTTTTAATAGCTTCATTTAATAATTATATACATGTAAAATCACAGAACCATAGCCCATAAAAATGAAACCACAGAGTCATAGCACAAAAGAGTTATAGCACAAAGTCACAGAGTCATACCACAAAAGAGTTATAGCACAAAAGCTTTAAAAATTTCAACCTACAGGGGGCCATCCAACAAAGAATCTTAAAATTAGGATTATCTTAACTTTCTCTTATTTGCATTAGAAAAGTTAAGATCATCTTAACTTTTCTAATGCAAATAAGAGAAAGTTCAAATGATCTTAATTTTAAGATGTTTAGTGGAATGGGCCCCTGGTCCTCTGGGCTGTAAACTTGTACACAGCTGTTCAAAGCAAAGTCCATCTGAATGTTAGGGCCCTCAATGGGCAGTCTCATCAGAGCATCCAAGGAGTCACAGTGCTGCAACTGATCGCTAGTGCCAGTCCTGACAGCTGGTTGTCCCGCTCCTCCGTGTCTTGGCAGAGTGCTGAAGTGCACGTATCAGTGTTGACATCGATGCACGTGGCAGTGTGGCCATCCTGTGTCTACTCGGGGGAATCCATCTTTGGCAATACAGTAATAGTAGCAAATATACCACATATGCACATAACAATCAGTAATTTTGGCATAGTCCACGAGGGGATCATGGTAAAAAAACAATTTTGATGGATTTTCATCCTTAGGGCTAGGAAATTTTCATTTTTACTCTCGGTGCCCCCCATGAGGAAGCGTAGGGCATACGTGTGGAAGTAACTGTCGGAGATAGCTGTGACGATGCAATCAAGCAGTACAAAGAGGAGTGATGGCTGGCTGCTGTGTCTTGGATTTTTAATGGAAACCAGGACACAATACATTTTGAGGGCATGGCGTCACTTTGAGGGCATGGTGCCAAAAATATGGCGGTGTTGGATTGAAAAAAACATATAGGTAATTTTGGAGGGGACTAGAAACAGCAGTACCCTAATGACATCGCAAGGCTCTGACACAGTGACCTCCATTTTTAAATGTAATAGTTCCAACAAGGTTTACGCCTGCTGAAAATGGCCTAGTTTTCGTAGGCATTTGAAATATTTGTGTCAATTTCATGGCATCCGAGTTTTTCGGTAGGCGGTGCAAATGTCGTTTTTACACAGCTGGCTGTGGAAACAAAATGGCGGTCAGTGCGACTGGGCCTCGCGCAGTAAATGAGTTAGGCGGCCCAGTCATACCGGGTAAGACAGCAGATGGCTGAGCCATTATATATTGTCAAAATCAGGCCACTGCCATTGACTGTTTCACGGGCTATCACCTGATGATGGCAGATGATTTTGAAGAATTTTTTTTTAAATCCAGTGTTAATCAACCTGTAGGCATACGCATGACTAAATGTTTATTTACATCATCCTGCAGGGAATATTTTGTTCAGTATCGCGTAGTGAACAGCTATGCAATTCTGGCCATTTGTTAAGCAAATTTGAAATTGATTAGCGAAAAATTTATACATGAGTAATAAAGATGAAATGGGAATGAGAGCTTGAAGAAAAATAGGTATATTTTCCTTCAATGTACTTGGTTCAATTATTATATATTATATAACTTGTTTATTGTACTTTTTCTGTAGATGGATAAATTATTAGGCTTCGATTTCTGGCGCCAGCGTCTCAATGGTGCTAGGCTGGTTGTAGCTCCGATGGTTGACCAAAGTGAATTGCCTTGGAGGTTATTATGCCGTCGATATGGAGCTGAATTATGTTATTCTCCCATGTACCATGCTTCTGTCTTCACACGAGAGCCTGGTTACAGAAAGGATGCTCTGGCAACATGCCCAGAAGATAGACCACTTATTATACAGGTAAAATGGAATATTATAACTGATGTCTCAACAAATGTAGCTTGTCTGTACAATGTGTACCTTAACCCTTAAATCATTTAAATATTTTTATATAAACCTCAGAGATCAGAGGGTTATTTGCAACTTAAAATTATCATAAATGTTTTAATCAGCTCTTTGGGCTTCATTTGAATTCTCATGTTATGGATCTGCGGCAATTGTAAATATTTTACTCTGATGCTGGGATCAACTTTTGGACGTCAGATTCTCTCCCCGCGCCCGAATGATTAACATATCATCTGTAGCTCAATGTAATATCTTATTTATATCCCACAGCTCTCATGATCTCTGGTAAAAATGAATTTGCTGATAAGCATGGTGAAGGGCCAAATTAAAGAATTTATCTTTTTACCAACTTGTGTTTTGCTACCATAGTATAAAAACATGAGGCATACAAGCAGGATGACCATATACATAATGAGCTAGTGGAGCTCCTTTAGTAGTGATTTTTAAAATTATGGCAATGTTTTGATCACTACATGACTATCCTGGCTCATGTATTTTTAACACCCACCAGTGAGTGCATGATAAGGTAAATGATTTAATTATAGCATTTATCATGTTTATTTCCCAACTGTCATTTCTAGCCCTGATCATATTTATGCTATTGAGTTGTATTCATTGTGTTTCTATTGTCTGTTATAGTTTTGTGCTAACAATCCTGACACATTGGTTGAAGCTGCCAAGCTGGCACAATCACATTGTGATGCCATTGATTTGAATTTGGGATGTCCACAGATGATAGCAAAACGGGGAAATTATGGTGCATTTCTACAACAAAAGTGGGATCTTGTTCACGATTTAGGTATATTATTGCTGTTGTATGAGCATCTTTCTGACAGCCAGGCTCGCTGCTCTCGAGGTCTCAGACCGAGCCTTGCTGAATCAGTGTTATCATCCACCTATTGGGGTAGGGAGGATGATTTAGATATTGAATATTCATTATTTTTTCAACAAAATGCCAACCTAATGTTGGCCCATTGTCTGTGACGTTGGCTCAACATTAATCCAACCCTGCCGCTTGTAACGTCTCGTGTCTGGTGAGATGTGGTGGGAGCTGTCTGTGATACTTCCTGTGAAATTCTCGGCCACCAGTCATGTGCTGCTTAAAGCAGGGCCGGCGTCGGAGACAGTGGCCCTGCATTAAAGCAGCACTCATGCCAGAGGTCAAACTTGGGTCAAACAGAAAAAATCTTTCTTGAAAGTCCCCACTCCAATAGATGGTTTTAACACTGATTCAGCAAGGCCTCGGTCTACGACCTCGGGAGAAGCGAGCCTTGTGTGGGAAGATGTTGTATGACTGGCTTCAGTAAAATAAAATAACTCTATACTAAATGATTCCGATTTGTACAGATATTTTACCATGGTTGTATATTTCAACCATTGCAACTACTGTATTCCTTCTCAAATATATCATGACTTTCTTTGGGTGAGGGGATTAACAGAGTTTTTAATAGTTGTTGTACAGTGTTGTAGTTGAGGTAGTTTACAATAAAACTGATCACACACAACCAGCTTGTATCATGCAGCTGCTATGCAACAGTTTGACCCTTGTCCTGCTGAATTGCTTCAATTGTATTTTCCGTCATTTGAAGCTGGAATTGCTAACGCAATTCCCAGCTTCAAATGACGAAAAATATTACTATTTATGAAAAATAGACATGTCTAAAATTAAATTATTGGATCAACTAAGCATCTACAGTACTAAATACTATTTTATCAAAATTAAGCGATATATTTATTGATCTAAAACATCCTTAACCCCGTATATATCCGGTCATAGCAGGACAAGGGTTAAGGGTATAGTCACTGGGAATAAATGTTATTTTATCATGGCTTCTACTTTTTGTCCATTATGGTATCACCTCACATATATATGAGTGTAGTAATTGACCTGTGTCTATGAATATTATACAAAATATTTAAGAAAACAGAGTCAAATTGTTACCAATATTTAGTAATTTTATCATAACAATCAACAATATAAATTATATGATGTTTCAGTGAAGAGATGTGCTGATGAGCTTGACGTCCCTATTACTTGCAAAATTCGAGTTTTTGAAGATGTAGAAAAAACTGTGGAATATGCACAAATGCTAGAAAAAGCAGGATGTCAGGTAACTAGCAAAGTTCTGCTCTTCAACCTACTTTTAGAAAATTAGGCTTCACCTTCTGAGAAATGTCATCATTTTTTCATTTCTAATAAGCTGTGAATTGCTAACTGTCAATGAAAATAACCTAATTTGTAACTTATAAAATTGAAACTCTAACCATTTTAGTTTCATAGTTAGAGGCATTTGCTGGGTAAACTTAAACTTAAAAATGTTGCTTCTTTTTGTCCAACTATTGATCTGTAAAATATTTCACATTAATTGTGGCCAGAACAAAAAAAATAGACTTAAATTGGTATAATTTACAGATAAATTATATTTATGGTATTTGTTTATATCTCCTATATCTTTTCAAATTATGTAACAATTTTCTCTTCGATTTTTTTATCATTTGTTTAGTTGATTAAACAATATCAGTAATGCATAATAATGTAATATGCATTTCTGACAATATCTATGATATTATGTACCATTGTTATATTCTTAATGATTGTCAGTAGTTCTATTATCCTAAATTATAAGTTTTATTGGTTAAGCTATATTATTTCTTAAAATAATTTCTGTGTGTAGGCTCATGCATTGTAGCTACATCTGCTAATGGAATCGATTTATATGGAATCTATTTATATGATGTTTGTCAAAACATTCACTGGACATCTAGAGCTTTATACCTGTGATTACATGTGGTTTTATAAACTAATGTGAACACTGAATTTCTTGTAGCACACCACATCTATGTAACTTAAAGGGGTGTGGCGGTATTAATTGTCGGAAACATACAGAACTTGCAGCCATATCTGTTGTTATCAGTTGTAGTTGATGTTCACTTTTTTCACAAGCTTTATTATTGCCTATATCCTGGGATTTACATTGTATATTTCAGCTTTTGACAGTGCATGGCAGAACAAGAGAACAGAAAGGTGTGAATACTGGGCTGGCGAGCTGGAAACATATCAAGGCTGTCAAGTAAATTGTTTAACATTTGAGGAAACTTAAAAAAAAAACAGATTAAATACAATCATTGCGATACTGGTCTTTGAGCTGGCGATTGAATGATGTTGAGCTGTTGAGAAGAGAGATAGATGAAGCTCAGTGAGCTACCTAGTGATTATTATACCTGAAAAAACACAACAAGTCAAGGTTGATGTAAAGATACCGATTGTCAGTAGTTTTATCTAGCTGCCATCACATCTGGGAAAAATTCTCACAATTTTCAGTACCGGTAGATATAATGGCTCACAAGTTAAAATTATGCATCCTCTATTACTCACCGAAATCTTTTTATAGAGCTAACAATCTACCGGATCCATGAACATTTTAGAGTGAGTTGGTTGATCAAGGTCTCAATCGGATTAAAAAAAGGGCATTTCTCTTGTAGGCCTATGTGGAGGCTACAATGAAATGATCAAAAACAATTAAAATTTAATCGCATCTTATGGGTTCACTTTCCATTTTCTTTTTTATTGTGGGGTTATTTGGTGAAATTTTATATTTCATGCCCTATGTGAAACAACAGAGTTGAAATAATTTACATTATATTGCAGAGATAAATTGAAAATTCCAGTATTTGCTAATGGGAATATTTTGGAGCTGGAAGATGCAGAAAGATGTATGAAGGAGACTTGTGTGGATGGAGTAATGTCAGCGGGTCTGTATTCATCGCTCTGCATTTAACTATATATCTGTACATGTACATGCTACTATAATGTCTCAGTGTTTCATCTAGGATTCAGAAGGGGCATGGCGCCAGCGATCATTAGGGGCACCTTATCATGCCCGCCGGGCAACCAGTTGACTCAGTTGGGCATTTCCAACACCCACCCTCCCCCATTAAGGGTACAAACAGAATCAGTTAAATGTGTAGACATCGCCAGTTATTACCACTATGTACACAAGTCGTTATCAGGTATTGCGTCATAGGTGTGAACGCGAGACTTCAGTGACTGGGGTGTTTTCCACTGTGACAATGACCTGGCTGGATTAAATATGACGTAACAATAGTTCAATGAGGCACTTCACTGTCTGAATATTAGAAGGGCAACATGGCGCACACGAAGGGCAACATGGCGCACATGAAGGGCAACATGGCGCTCACAAAAGGCAACATGGCGCTGCGCCATGCTAGAAATGTCTAGATGAAACACTGATGTCTGTATGTCTACTATATGTATGTACAAGTTTTGATCTGTCTGTACAAGGTATTTTCTATCTGCACGATTTCTTATCTATCTGAATAGGGTATTAGCTGTGTGCACAAGTTATTATCCGTCTGATGTATTAGCTGTGTGCACCAGTTATTATCTGTCTGTACAAGTTATTAGCTGTGTTCACAACTTTTTATCTGTCTGTACAAGTTATTTTCTATCTGTACATGTTATTATCTGTCTGTACAAGCTATTATCCGTCTGTACATGTTATTATCTGAATGTACAAGTTTTTATCTTTTTACCAATTTGTGCAGACAGCTAATAACTTTTTATTAACCTTGTTAAATGTACAAGTTATTGTGTTTATCTGTTTTACTATTATCAAGTTGATTGTTTTTTTTTTGTTTAGAGGGGAATCTGCACAATCCTGCCATATTCAGTGGTAAACATCCTGTGTCCTGGGAAGTCGCCTTGGAATATTTAGAACTGGCGAGAAAATACCCAGCAACTAAATCAGCTATTAGGGGTCATAGTTTCAGAATGCTGCATCATCCGTATGTTTCATCATCTTCACATGCTTTGAATACATATTTTCAAATAACATTATAATAATATGATTCAATAATATTTTATATTTTGTTACAAATATTTATATTTGCTAATCATATGCACATACAATTAGCAATGTTTGAAATACAAATTAAAGAATTTTGCTGTCAGATTAAATTTTTTTATTGTGATTTTATGCAAGCTACGCTTTGTATCCCAAATTTTATAATAATAGTTGACTATACTTTAGTGCTATGAATATGAGCCACTAGGTCATAAGCAAGCAACTATTTGACAACTTTTCTAAATATTTGCCGGCTTAGATATGTCGCATTCTTATGTATTATAAACTCCACCATATTTTGCACATGAGTATTCATATTCATATACGATACATAATGATATTACATTTGCGCAGTTATTCAAGAAAAATATAATATTATGATCTGCTGTGAAACACTATATTCACCCTATGTGATATTATAGGTGTTTCTGTCTGCTATATCGATCCAACATATAGCTGGCCAAGATTTGACATTCTGTGTTTGCTGATTTATCACAAGCATTGTTATACAAAAAAAACCTTACTTTTTATCAGGTTATCTAAACACAAACATCTGCGTGATGTGCTTGGCAATGCAAGAACTATAGATGAAATCATCACAGTTGTGAACGATCTGAAAGATATATGCCAGGTATGTTAGCCTGTTTTAACCTCAGTCCTGCTAAATCCTCATATACTTATATATACCGTTTCTAACAAGTTTCAAACCAGAAAAAATAACACTGAAAATGATGGAATTGCTTTTGATAGATCCTCAGTACATGAAATAATTGTATTTGTGGTCAGTTTATTGCATACTCCTTTGAAACTGGAATAGCTAAAACAATTTCCAACTTCAACTAACAAAAAAAAATCATGTATGATTAGTTTCAAAGTCATCTAAGAAAAATAGTCGTGGAAAAGTCATGAAATTATATTTTCAGATCTCTGTAAGAACCCTGTATTCGATGAACTGAGCATCCGTCACAAACATCTTTACTAATTTCAGTGACGTTTCATGAGGTTTAAATCTGGCTTGAAAACTGTATATATACGGGCCTAGCAGTACAAGGGTTAATATACAGGTCTAGTGTGACAAAGGTTCACACAACATCATCTGCTATCCGTCAATATCATATTAAGGCAAAGACTACTTTTCAAATATTTTTGCACTCCCAACCATAGTTGCATGTAATTAGTAATTGGTGCATCGTCGAGGACAGTTTCATTTTGATGTCCTCAAACATATTAGTGTGACAATTTCTAGATTCACTAATGCTTCAGTTTTATTATTTCTTGATGGTAATGTAAGCAAATTTAGGTGTATAGATCCAAGCCTATATGACATGACATTAAAGGATTTAATTCTTTATAAATACGCATCACTCTGCTTATCATGACATTGGAAATGTATTTGTTTTGTAACTTACAGAAATTTATGTCTGCCACAGTGTCAGTATAGTTGGGGGGGGGGGGGGTCATCACAACATTTTTTTGTCTGCCTGACCAGAGTGACCATCATTAAGCAGCCTCTGCTGAGGCGGGCTGCCAACTGTATTCCACACGGTCCGCCGCCGCCGCAGTTATTTGTTGTCGAGATAGCTACTAATTTATCAAGTTCTGCTTACTCATACTTCACACAGCCATCACATACCACTGGGGAATTGTTTTGGTGACATTTTGATCCCCATACCATCAACCCTTTAATTAGCCTACTATGGCCACTAATGAAGAAAAGCTCGTTAGCGCATATCAGGAAAAAGTTTCCATCAGATCTTCTTTTAATTTGGCAAATATGTTCAGCTATTTCAGCCAATGACCTGATTAACTGTTGGGAGCAAACAATTTTAAAATGGCCATTTAGTGGCTATCTTGAATTTTAATAATTTTATGATATTCAATTCACTAAAAAAAATGCAAAATAGCTGGACCATGAATATAAAACAAAATGTAATGTCTTACACAAGGATAACCCATGACAAATTTCACAGTTATAAAATCCAAAAATGCCACCAGTCGGCCATTTAACATTTTTCTTCTCATTATGTCGTCAAATCTTGCATGATAACTGATCTATGAACTTCTGCTTTCCATACTTCACATAGCCATCAGATAACACCAGGGGATTTTGATTCCCATATCATCAACCATTTAATTACTATGGCCACTAACGAAGAAAAGTTCGTTAGGGCGTTTCAGGAAAAAGTTTCAATCAGATCTTTTAATTTGGCATATATGTTCAGCTATGTCAGCCAATGACCTGATTTACTTTTGGGAGCAAACAATTTTAAAATGGCCGTTTAGTGGCCATTTTGAATTTTAGTAATTTTGTGATATCTACTTAACTCAAAAAAATGCAAAATAGCTGGACCATGAATATAAAACAAAATGTAATGTGTCACACAAAGATAACCCATGACAAATTTCGCAGTTATAAAATCCAAAATGGCTGCCAGTCGGCCATTTAAGTTTTTTTTCTCATTATCTCGGAAATATTGCATGATAGCTGATCTATGAACTTCTGCTTCCTCATACTTCACATAGCCATAAGATAACACCAGGGGATTTTCGGTGACATTTTGATTCCCATATCATCAGCCCTAGGGCCACTAGCAACGAAATACTTGTTAGCACATTTCAGGAAAAAGTTTCCAGCAAATTTTCTTTTTATTTGGCAAATATGCACAGCAATGTCAGTCAATGACCTGATTATCTTTTGGGAGCAAACAATTTTAAAATGGCGGTCTAGCAGCCATTTTGAATTTGAGTAATTAGCTCCCGCCGTCACCGTAGGTGAGACGGAGGGAGCTATGGATTCTACCTCCGTTTTTTTTTGGCCTCTTCTTTTGTCTATAACTTTGTAAGAAAATAAGCTAGGATAACAATTTTTGGTATGTGGGTTACTTCCAGGTGGATAATGGACAGGTTAAAATATTTTAAATCTGAATTCAATACGCAAGGTCGCAGAGGAGAAAATGATGATGTTACGGCGTTGGGCCGTCCGTAAACAATTCGTTTCCGGAGCATATCTCTGAAAGTACTTGTCCGATTGTCTTCAAATTTTACACACAACACCCCCAGGGGGTCTAGTTGTGCCTTTTGGGGTATTTGAACTTTGACCTACTTCTGGTTCAGAACTATGACCTATTTAGACGTTTTGACGCGCACTTCGTTTCTGGAGCAGATCTCGAAAAGTACTGGGCCGATGACAGTCATATTGCACATACATGTTCTCTAAGGTTCCTAGTTGTGCCTTTTCAGGTTTTTGGACCTTGACCTTGAAGTTGACCCAGCACTTTGACCTAATTTATAACATCGGTAAATCCGACTGAAAGATTTTGCGGAATATCATGAAAACCGCTCAAGATAGCTACACCATTACTATAAAACAAATTATGAGGTTTCAGGAGAGGATGCATCTTGAAAAATTTCAAGTCGATAAAATTAAAAATGGCCGCCTATCGGCCATTATTCACCTCGACAGGCCTGATATTGTGGAATATCATGAAAACCGCTTAAGATATCTACACCATTACTATAAAACAAATTGTAAGGTTTCAAGAGAGGATGCATTTTGAAAAAATTCAACTCGTCCAAGTTCAAAATGGCCGCCAATCAGCCATTACTCACTTTCACATGGCCGTTATATGGTAAACCGTGCTAGATGGCTAGACCATTACTATAAAACAAAATGTGTGATTTCAGGAGAGGATGCATCTTGAAAAAATTTGACTCGTTAAAATTCAAAATGGCCGCTTATCGGCCATTATTCACTTTCACATGGCCGTTATTTGGTCAACCGTGCTAGATTGCTAGACCATTACTATAAAACGAAATGTGAGATTTCAGATGAGGATGCATCTTGAAAAAAATTGACTTGATCAAATTTAAAATGGCCGCCTTTTCGGCCATTATTCATTTTCACATAGCTGATATTTGGTAAACTGTGCTAGATGGCTAGACCATTACCTGATTACTATAAAACAAAGTGTGAGTTTTCGGGGGAGGATGCACACTGAAAATTTTTAACTTACGAATTCAAAATGGCCGACAATCAGCATTATTTACCTCCATAGGCCTGATATCAGGTAAACCGTGCTAGATAGCTGGACCATTACTATAAAACAAAATGTGACGTTTCGAGAGAGGGTGCCTTTTAAAAACTTTCGACTCAATCGAATTCAAAATGGCCGCCTATCGGCCACTATTTACTTTCACATTGCTGATATTTGGTAAACCGTGTTAGATAGCTGGACCATTACTATAGAACAAAATTTGAGATTTCAGGAGAGGATGCATCTTGAAAAATTTTGACTCAATCGAATTCAAAATGGCCGCCTATCGGCCACTATTTACTTTCACATTGCTGATATTTGGTAAACCGTGTTAGATAGCTGGACCATTACTATAGAATGAAATGTGAGATTTCAGCTAAGGATGCTTTTTGGAAAATTTCGACTTGATCAAATTCGAAATGGCCGCCTTTAGGCCATTATTCACTTTCACATGGCTGATATTTGGTAATTCGTGCTAGATAGCTAGACGATTACTATAGAATGAAATGGGAGATTTCAGCTGAGGATGCATCTTGAAAAATTCTGACTCGTCTTGTTTTGTAATATTTACGCAACTCAAAATCAAAGCAAAATAGCTGGATATAGAACAAAATGTAAGGACTCACACAAGGATAACCCATGATGAATTTTGCAGAAATAAAATTCAAAAAGGCCGACTGACGGTCATTTTGAATTGTTTTTTTCTCATTATCTCGCAAATGTTGCATAATAGCTAAAGCTGTAATATAAAGTAAACCTTGTGAAAATTTGCTGATCTATAGCAAACTTGAAATGGACGACTGGCGCTAACGAAGGGCTGCCTTCATGTGCGTTTCCGAAGAACTCTTTCTAGTTTCACTGAGCGCCCACAGCACATTTAATCGCTCTAATTTCACTCATTTGGTCCCTTAACCTGGCCCTCTCACATAGCCTCATGTTTTGCCTGGCTTTTTGCTGGTCGTGTACAGAGAACACTGTTTGGCTGGGTGCCCTAAATGTTGTGAGATTCTGTGTCTGTGCACAAGTAGACACTGACACTAATATTCATGATGTTATCTAAACATTATTAGGATATGTACATCTATTAATCTAGTGCATGACAATGTAAAAAAAATTGAAAAAGTGAATATATTATCTATCTATCATTTTAGGAGGATATTGCTGCATATGAGAAAGACAAAAGCAGCCTTGGTGAATCAGAACTTTCTTATCCATACTGGCTGTGTCAACCATATATTAGACCAAGGTACAGCTATGTTTTTTTAAGAAAGTCTGGGAGGGGAGGTCCGAGGCTTAACCTTCGTCTGTGTGTCGTGTGTGGTATAAGTGCAATAAACTTGTTAAAAATGTTTGCCAATTAAAAAACAATTACACATGTGTCTAAGCCCCCCCCCCTGCCAATATTTCAAACAAATTTAGAGATGAGGACTGTTCCATTATTTTTTTGTGGGGGGCTTGCCCCGACGACCTTATCAACTTCCATAATAATTTTTGTGGGTGGGGCCATCGGCCCACCCACGTTATTATCGTGGTCCAGAGAAATATTTGGGACAAAAAGTGACGTCACTACATTCATAAAACCGGTAGACAGGCGCATTTCATTGATAAATCGACCTCTTCCCCTTAGATTCGTGGAGCATATATAATAACCCAGACGCTATAGATAGCTTCTTCATGTGGTTTCACGTCTCCTTAAAAGATTTTGGCAGACGGTCCCTGTTGTCTTTCCTACACACATAGTGATCACGTTGTGCTTTATGGCCATATTTGGCGTTAAGCTGACTGACAGATCATGAATATTTATCATAAGGGTGGAAAATGAGGTCAGCTTGTCTGTATTAACTAATCCCCAGCAGACGTTCACCCAAAAGTTGGTTCAATGATGTGCTAGCATCGCAGACGATGGGCCAACATTAAACCAACATCAAAGAATTTTTGCTGGGTTACTGTAGGATACAAGAACAAGAGGTAATATATCCCAGTACAGACAACCACTATGCGTTGATCCCAAATTGTTTGGCCTACAAGGCTTTGAGACTCTGGGAGTAGTCTCGTCAACTGTGGAAAATCCCGTTGCACATAATTTTATCTTCTCTGTCTCCTGTGTTTGTATATTAAACACTCCCACGTGGTCTCACGGCGGGTATATTGCCTATACACATGTGCCTAATCATAGCACGCTTTGCAAAGCCAAAAAGTTGTTCCTGCTCACTTGTAAAGTAAGCAGATGCTGCCTTTTGTCTTTACAAGGCAGTTGCAGTGGGCCTGTAATGTATGCACAACATGCTGATAATCTACTCTTATTCGCCAGACTGCTGGACATACAGGCATCCCAGCAAACACGACACGTTGACCCGTTGGATTAATGCTGGCCCAACGTCTGAAATGCTGGCCCAACATTATTCCAGCATTGGGTCAACGTGTGTTGTTTTCTGGGATCACAACTGATATACATGCTGTCGCCTACTGAGAAAACACAACTCATTAATGCTGGGCCAGCGTTGTAGATGCTGGACCAGCGTTAACATAACACAGGGATTGATGTAGGATTGACAAGGGGGCATCAGGCATCAGCACTGATCAGTGATGAATGATATTACAAGAAAACGTCATCTGCCGGTAACATTATATATAACACGATGATTGTCTCAGGGGAAGTTGCCAGGTATACATCTTCACATCAGTAGGGTCGACATCATGTATATTAAGTCAGGGTGGTAATCATGGTAATACTTAGCTTGCCTACATCATGTATACATAATAAGGGGTGCTAATACGCAGAATAGGCTAATGGCCACTAATCGGGTTTTTAAAAGTTTCAACCCAGTCACAATGGACCACAATTGAAGGTATCCAAGCAAGAACATGCTAAGTCAATTTAACATGTAGGCTAAGTCCTATACGGTTTTTGATCTGTTATATAATTATTTCAAGTTAGCATGTATGGTTGCAATAGTAATTGATGAAATATACATTTAGCATAGACTTTCTATCTAATGGGAACTAGAATTGTATCACTTGCGTTCAAACTCTTGTCAACTGCAAGGAACAATGTTTTACTTAAATTAACTGTGTACATTGAAGTGCTAACTGAAATTAACATGCTCGTACACGCAAATAATGTTATGCAAAGATGACACGTTATTTGCTTGAAAAGTGTGGGCCTCATACATATGTCATGTTAGTTTTTCACCTATTAACCTGCTAAGAAGCCTTCACGTTTTTATCTCATGTGCATGACACTTATCTGAAGGTCAAGTTCGACTTTTAGTGACCTTGACCTAATTTCAAGGTCACCAGGTTATGGAAAACAAAAAGACTTGTAAGCGTGGTGATTTCACAACGCATTGATTTAGGGCCACATGTGCATAAATTTTAAATTCTTGATGTTGATTGATAGAGACAACGACTACGGGTCCTGCCATCAATTGATGGCTATTTTTCTGTCAATACAAGACCTGACACTGTCACCATGGAAGTTGCAACTGAGACTTAAAATTCAAGTTTAATGCAGACTGCTAAATATCTTTTAGTAACGTGTTCATATAATTATTTTTATGGGTAAAATAGTGATATGTATGAATGATAATATAATTTCATAGTGAAGTATCCCATATCTGCAAAAATTGATGTTCAAGACATGCCACCCCTTGCCATGCTACTTGATAACTGTGGGGTATATGACTAACATAAAATTGGCACATATACAACCTCAGTCAAGGTGAAGCTGTGACAAGAGGATGATCAGCATTTAATTATTCATTGATATCAGTCTTAATATAGACAAAATAAGCACACAACATTCCTCGTTCAGTTTCTGTTGTCGCCGTTGCAAGGCGTGTGTTACGATCATCAGTAAAACATCACAATTTTATTAAAATCACAGATTTGATACGCATATAAGGGTATGCCGTCATGAGCGAGTATGCCATTCTGATCAATCAGAATGACACACCCTTCTAATTGAATAATTTGTAGTATTTCAGAATCCTCCCTTTGCCCCAAACACATCAGGCCTTTGGCCCTAGTTTTATGATGCATGTATAAAAAAAAATTTGTGTTGGTTCAATTGTGTTTCAATGCATTACATTAAGGCAATGCATGTACTACTCAATAGGCAGAGTTGCGAATCCAGTTTAGTACATACCGGTACAATTTTTGGACAACAAACCCTTTAACCCTTTCAAGCCTGAATTTACCATTGTCATCTTCATCCACTACAAGCCGCGAATTGCTGTCACAATTCTCGACTTATAGTGGATGAAGATGATTTAACCCTTTCACCACTGAAGCCCGTTTTTATGTGCTGAATGCCATAGCATTCAGCACATAAAAACGGGCTTCAGTGGTGAAAGGGTTAAAGTGAGTGGAAAAGTGAAAAATATTGCCATGTATTGGTAAAATAGTTTCATGTAAATATTCATTCTAAAACCCATAGTTGTAGGAATATTAAGTATGTTTTCAGGGATGTGAAATGATGCTTTAATGCATCGTGAGGGCTTAAATGGTTAAGCACAAAAGTAGTTATTTACACACTTTAATATTAGGCAGATTTCGATAAAAAAATACATGGCTTGACTCCCCCCCCCCCCCCCCTTAGCTATAATTAAGTTCACCACAGCCATTTTAGAGCATTCTTTGTAAGCATGATACACTCCTCAATATTAAACCAATTGCGCTTAAAAAAATTACATGTGTCCATCTCCCCTTAGCTTGCTCGATTTCAAATATGATAGTAATTGGGGTCACCACTTTCGTTTTTACAAAAACACAGATATTTATTGTAAGCACAATACTCTACTACGCACAACACAATACCTAACCAATTTCTTAAACCGATTGCTCTATTTTGTCCATGAGTCCAGCTCTTTTATAGCTCAGTCAAGTTCAAAGATGACAGCTGTTCCATACTAATTGGGGGTGGGGGGGATGAGCTGGATGGTGTAACTTTTTTATAAAAAGATCATTTAGAATTATTGCAATAAAATCATAAGTGCTCTGGTTTCTAAACGTGTTTTTGAAATTATTTTTATTGTTTCACTGTTGTCTCAATGTTTTTGTCAAAATTATTGGAACACCAGGTGCCATTCCTCTGTGTTTGCTAGTTGCACTAGATTATATAGAACTGGAACAATTATCTTTATTTAAATATCATTTATTAATAAGTAGGATGACTTGTCAATCTGTAGAACTGTGTAAAAAGAGATTTAAATAACTGTTTTTAATTGTATTTTGTTTTTTCTGGTTAACATAAATTGTATTAAAAAGTTGTGACAGTAGCAGATTAATTAAATCTAAAATCTAATTTTTCCAGCCCCGATGAAGCTGCTGCAAGATTACAAGAACTTAAGCGGCGACGAGAGGAAAACAGTAATAATGAAGGGCTATCTAGGAAACAATTGAAGAAAATGAATAAAAGACCAAGGGTGGGGAAGAGACATTTCCCTCCCTGTTCCTGTGGTAACCCGAAGGTGGGCTTTTATGCTTATGTTTTTGTACATATATCAATATATGGTTTCTCATATCAATATATGGCATGTCATTTGAAAAAAGTTTAGAATTCTCAAGATATCAGCTCTGTGTTGTTTTAATATTGAGCCAACATCTGCTATGCTAGACTAGCATTAAAATGACATGCCGAATATATTGTAATAAACGCCCATATTCCGATAAATGCCCACTTCCCTCCTTTCAAATAAAATCCATGATGATGGTACACTATATAGACATAAAAAAGTAATTTAGTAATCTCCCCCCCCCCCTTGTATTAACACCATAAATCTGACATACCATATTTATTAGAAAAAATACGGTATATCATATTTATGCATCTCTGGGAATTATTCATAATACTGTGTTATTCGAAAGAAGCTACCGTAGTGTGGTATGCGATTTCAATCGATTTAGGCCCTTGAGGATTATAAGCCCCTAGCATGATATATATCAACTAACTAAAGTAAAGTAAAGTTCTCCACTTCCCACATGTTTAGAGATGTACGCTTATGTGATTAAAGTTACTACTCATCATATAATATCATAACTGAAGCCTCATTGTCATTGTGCTAAGGAAGGCTAGTCACGGCAGCAATATGAATGGTTATTTACAGTTAATTGTAATAATATATTCACATGCTGCTACCATAGTAATACTAATAAATACCTGTATTATGTCTACTTAGGGTCTTTTTTTAACATTATTTTATGTCTGTTCTGTAACTTACAGTTTTATGTTTTGATTGTTGAATTATTTTTTTACTTTTTTTTTGGCAGGGTCTAAAATGTGAATTCAACTTTTGCAAAAAATGCTGCCGTGATAGAGCATCAAAAAGTCCAAAGAATTGTCAGAGTAAGTTTAGCTAAACATGTTCTTAAAAGATCCTCAAGCTGTGTAACTTGACTGAATAATATTTAACTATCATTTTCAGGCCTCTGACAAATTTTGGTTGATAACCTGTTGTGATCCATTCACGCAAAAATGAGGTCATTGCAGACTTTTTGTTTAAAAAAAAATTGAATTTTTTTCAGACGTTTCAAGATTTGACACACTGGAAACTGTAGGACATTTTGTGGATCTAAATTGATTATTTTGATGTCATTGCATTAAAAAGCTGCAGATTTTTTTATTTCAAGATCTGATGTATCTGTATTCGTGCTTTAAATTGTAATGTGGGTGCCACAGATTTGAGTCAAAATGTATCTATTTCACTCGTTGGTAAAACAATCTATAAGTAATATCACATATATATATTTAAGTTAATTGTTTATTATACTGATATGTGCCTATACATTAACTTTTTTTAAGTCTCCACCCACTATGTGGTGGTGGAGACTTATTGTTTTTGCAGAGTCCGCCCGCCACTGCAGCTGCCGCCACTTGTTTCTGCTCTCACTCAAAAACCCCTACTCGGATTATTTCCAAATATTTGCAGTATGCATACTGGCCCTGGGGAATTTTTTTGCGTTTTTCAGTTTCTTCAACAAAATCCAAGATGGCCGCCAAAATCCTATGGCGCACGCTACAGCTTGAACTGCTTCATTGATTTGTTTCATGTTTGGTTTAAAATAAAGAACTTACCCTGGCCGTGAGCTGAATAGCTTTTGGTGTGATTCTGATAATAAAAACTTTGATTTTTTTACTTTTTAGTATTTTAGCGGATATTTCTGTTCTGCTCATTTTGGCCATCATCAAAATTTGGTAATATAGCCATACACCCCTACTTGGATTATTTCTAAATATTTGCAGTATGCATATTGGCCCTAGGAAATTTGCCCTGTTAATTTTTTTCAGCGTTTTTCAGCTTTTTCAACAAAATCCAAGATGGCTGCCAAAATCCTATGTCACTCTCTAGAGCTTGAACTGCTTCATGGATTTATTTCATTTTTGGTTGAAAGGAATAACCCTACCCTGGATGTGTGCTGATAAATTTTTTGTATGATTATGATAATAAAAACTTATATTTTTTTACTTTTGGGGATTTTAGCTGATATTTCAGTTTTGCTTTTTTTGGCTATTATCTAAATTTTGGTAATATGGTTATACAGCTCAAACTTTATCTTTCGTGTATGCTCAGTGGCCCTGAGAAAAGAGTCAGGAGAATTGTTTTTTTCATTTTTTCGACAAAATTCAAGATGGCCGACGAATCACATGTTACTTTGAAGAGCTTGAACTGCTTCACCGATTTGTTCCAAGGAACTTACCCTGGCCATATGTTGATTAGATTTTGGTGTGATTCTGACATCACATTTTCATGTGGTTTACATAAAAATTTGGTGACAGCACTGTATTTCTCTATAATTAATGTACTATGTGGGGCGGGTGGAGACGCAAGCTTTGCCCCTTGGGCAAATCTAGTTAAATACATATTTTTTATCATACAAAGCACTCTACCCCACTTGAGGTTTATAAATCAGTTTTCATTCATTTAAAGCTGGAATTGCTAACACAATTTCCAGCCTCAAATGACAAAAAACTATTTATATTTATGAAAAATAGACATCTACATGTATAGACACATTGAAGTATTGGATTACCGGTAATCTACCAAAAACTATTTAATCAAATTTAGTGGTATGTCTATTCATCTAAAACATGCTTGCAATAGTATAGGGGATGATATATGGGCATAGCAGGACAAGGCTTTAAGCCAAATGCATCAAACTACTATAATTTATAAAGTATGAGTCTTCGCCTCATAAATAGTTATGCCATTTTTTATCCTGATTTTTTTGTTTTAAATGACAATAATTTTGATAAAGTATTGTGTTATTTGCAGCTCATAGAATATGGATTGAATTCAAGAATCAATTTGGTCGTTTTTCAAAGAAAGACGGTAAAGTAGTTGAAGACAGTGCAGATAGTGCTGCTACAGATACGACTACGGAGTCAGAACATTGTGATACATCACTGATAGAGCGGGATATAAAAGACGTTGTTGGTGAGGGACAATGTACAAGTGAAAATAGACTTGATAAAGCCACAGAAGAGATCCCGGGTGATGAACCTCACAGCAGTAATGATCAGAGTAATGTTCAACACGAACCAATACAAACTGATTGACCAACAAACAGCCAACAGAATCTTGACAGCATACAGATATAAAGAGTTACTACTACTTTAGCCCTTAGAGCACTGATCTATTTTTCAAGTTTCAAGATAGAAGGCATAGTTTACTGTGAGCATCTGTTTTTGGGGGGCTATACAGGGGCTAATAAAGACACAGTATGTCTACTGCAGTCGACATCAGTGCTCTAAGGGTTAACATAATTATATATTGTCTATGAATTTAAAAATTAACCCTTAAAGCACCAACCTATATACCGGGTCACTGTATAATTTTTAAAGGTTTGGGGCACGCTGGTTATTCACTCCAGTATGGCCTGTGACCACACTAGCACACTTCTACAAGTAGGCCAATAATAAGGTGAGCCGGATCTCAGATATCATGAAAATGCAAACTTACTAAAAAAGGAAATTCAAAGATCATCTAATTCAAAAGATCCCCAAAATTTATAGAAAAATAATTTGTCAATTAAAAAATAACTAAATTAAACATGTTACTCCATAGAATATATAAAAGTCAGTGCTGTGTAACTATGCATGACCCTCAGGACTCCAAGTTGGGCAGGACTCTCTCATTTTTACCAGACAGAGTCCTTCCGTCACACTGGAGATCAAGTCCAAAATTGTGCACTGCGTATAGGCCTACATGTAATTTCATTTTTCACTGACTTGAAGTTATGTCTCACTGCAGTGATTCCCATCTTCGAATGTTTAAAAATTACTTGATAATTGGTACTATTTGAATTGCAGCGTATTGCCGATCTCACAAATTTATTGCTTATTTCTTCTTCAAATTTTCTTGTTTGAAAGGACAAATAAAAAGGAGGGAAACAGCATCTTCAAAATGGGTAAAAATTACTTGATAATTGGTACTATTTGAATGAAAACAGAATGCATATCTTGCGAATTTATTGCTGATTTCTTCTTCAAATGTTCTTGTTTGAAAGGACAAATCAAAAAGTTAGGAAACAGCTCTAGATCTGATTAGCACTTTAACCCTTAAAACGCTGAATTATTTTTGTATAAACTGTGGAGACTAAAGGTTTTATTTTACTTTGATATCATCATAAATGTCTTCTTTAGCTCTTTCTGATTCATTTGAATACCTATGTTATGGGTTTACGGCCATCATAAATATGTTGATTCTTACAGTGTTTGGGGATCGACTTTAGTCGTCAGAATCTGACGTCTGCAGACGTCAGATTCTGACGACTAAAGTCGATCCCTGCACTGTAAGGGTCAAGGGTTAATGTATATTTTTAACTTGGTGTATGTTTGAATCAGTTTACACAGTAAAATATGATTTTAATTTTATATTTTAATTGAGTACTGTCTACACTACTCTGATTATATTAATATGGCATATTCAAAACAATTGTTTTAAAGCTAATGTGATGTATTTAATAAAGGGTGTTGAATAAATTGTTTTAAATTCATTGTCTGTTTAGTTCAGCTGATGTAGGTGATTCAAACAACAGAACAGACAGTCAGTTAGAGAAGAAATTAATGGATTGTTCCTTGGTCTGAGGCACACCTCTGGTAAAAGTTTTATGCAAGTCCGAAAGATTCAGATAGTATAGTAATCGCCAAAATTTAATGGATTAGTCCTTGTCCCGAGACACGCCATTGTTAATGGTTTCATGCAAATCTATTTAAATTGACTTTTTGTGGGTGTGGCTCGCCCCAGCCACCTTATTATTAACTTGGTCTCAACACAGATTTGTGACAAAACGTAACGTCACTGTTCCAGGGGTCGCTTCAAATAATCCGAATACAATTTAGAGAATCTTCACACGATTTCACATCTTACTGTACAGACATTTGAAATGGCCCCTTGTTATCTAAGCATGTAGTAGACCTCTGCCCTATTTGGCATTATTTGTCAGAGTGCTGGGTGATGATGAATATTAATTAGTCTTGGAGAATGAGGTCAGCACCTCAACAGTCTCACTACCTGTCCACAAGCCCACAATCTCAGCAAACAATGATGTTTTAATTTTGGCCGCTGCTGAAGATGCTGTGCCAACATTTAAACCTACCTGAAGGTATTTCGAAAATTATAAAAGTACACGAGGATGCTTTGATTCCTACCAGCCCACCAATTATAATGTCATGTGATTTTATTTAAGCAGATACTCTCATAAATTTCATCTTTCAATTATTAGACCTCTAGACTGTAAGTTCATGGTGAAATAGTCTGTTTCCTGTATACAGGGAATTGGTGGTGAAAGATTTTTTAAGGAACTCACCAGTGTGGGGGGTGGTGGTGTTCTTGCCGCACAAGACAACACTGAACACATACCCAGCAACCACGATGTATTGACCGGATGCCGATACAATGTTAGGTCAATGTCATAGACAATGGGCCGGCATTAAATCATGTTGCAAGTCTGGTTGAGACGTCTCAGCAAACACCGGACATTGAATCAAAGGAATTACTGGTGGCAAGCGGCAGCATTGATAATATCACAAGAGAAAGTCATGTGACACGATCATCATTGTATGGAAGCTGCCACAGCATCTTCACATAAGTAGGGTTGCCTTCATCATGTAGGGCATATAAGAGGTGATAATAATTAGCCTAATGGCCACCATCTGTTTATGGTGAATTTTCAGCCCAACCACAATGGGATACAATGAAAATGCTGCTACGTCAGACAGCTATCACAGCCGAGTGCATCTTGGGCAAATAGACTTCAATAACCAGAAAACACGAGATGTCCACCCAATGCTGGGTTATTGCTGGTTGCGACGCTGACCCAACCTTAAACCAACATTGGTTCAACATATCGTGTTTGCTGGGTAATACCACTGTCACAATGTAAATTAAATGTCTCATAGCATAGGCCTTAGCTGCTTTTTTGTAATACTTAGGCCTCTGTCACCACAAAATGTCGAACACGTCTGTTCACTGATTAACGTTTTCAGTAATCGCTTCACAATGTAGGCCTAATTATGCTAATAAACAAGATTTTCAAAAATATAATTATGCACTATAAGGACTAAGCTGAACTATCGTTGACCTAGTTTTAATGTTGGCCTACATGACACAATCTTTTTGTAGCGTAGATGCTTAGGCCTACTAGTATTGAAAGGGCTGCTTAAATAATCGTAATGGTCAAAGCACAGAGGACAATGAAGTCAGTAAAAACGATAACAAAGTCACAGATGCTATAGGCCCCTATCTCATAAACCCACTATAACTATCTGTTTCTGTGAATAGTTTCGTGTGCACATCTAAAGGTAAAGAGGTAATAGTAAACTAGCAAAATTGCGTTTTTGTCCAGTATATCTTTGGCTATTCCATTTAGTGCAGCTCCCAAGTTTTTTTTATCTGGCTTAAACTTTGGCTACTAGGCCTACTTTTTTTTAGGTCAGATCAGCTGATGAGATTATCACCCCAAATACCACGAGATGCCAAAAATAGCCAGAATCCACATGATGGTATAGTATATTATTGTCTGTGACGTTGGCCCAACAGTGGCCGAACCAACATTATCGGTTGGATGCTTGATTTTAAGGACAAGAGGACGGAAAATGTCAAACTCATTTGACTGGTCCCTTCTCGTCACCAACGTTTTATAAAACTATAGCTCACTGGACAACAGATGAAAAACAACCATTCAAATAAGGCTGTTGGTCCAGTGCCATTTCAATATAGCCTAATATTAGGCCCAACTGTTAGGGTAGGACCATAGGGCTCATCCCGACACCCAAAACATAATGAAAATAAAATTAAATCTTACCAAAAAGGATTTAACCATGAACATTGGTAATCCAAGCTGTAGATAGCAATCATATTGTAATGATCTTATTTCATTAATTCTTTAACACCCAATTTTTGCACACGATGTTTATTAAATACTATCATCTTCTCATAAACTCGCCCACTTTGTTGATTAGCTACACATAAGGAAATGAAATGGTCACATGTATTGTCCATGTGACGGTCTCGCCACACCCAGGGTTCTGACACCACCCGTGAACACGGGATAAATAAAAGGGGCGAAAACGGACTCGGTTGATATGGAGTTTCAACAAAGTTAAGGTTAAAATACTGAATCAACATGTAAATTCGTTTACACTTTTTATTTCAACATATATACAGGATGCCTCTTAATTATTCAATCTTGTACTATTTAGTCTGAATAATTATATATTTTCCTCACTCTACATTCATGAGCAATAGCTAAAAAACGTATGCCAGTCCAGAGTGACTGAACTTTCAGCACATGTTGATGCTCACTTAATTAAAATAGCCATAAGTGCCAGGTCCAGAATAACTAGACGCGAGTTCAGATTGACTCAACTTCAGCACTCAAGCCAAACCTCAGCTAGAATCACCAGCTTCAATGGTTACTGTGTAAGATGTTAAAACACCATAAGCGACAGTCTGCTACCTATAAATCATATACGAAATTTATACTAAATGTATTACTAAATTTACTATCAGAGCTAGAGTCACCAGCTCTATAAACTCCTGCTTTATACTTAATAAACAAAAAGAAACGTTTGCTTCTACACTTTTTCTATATCTCTCAACAATATCTCTAAACTCCTCTATAAACACTACCCCTTATAGCATAAGGAAAGAAGCAATGACTAAATTATCCTTGTAAAAACGTACACTCCATGATTAGCACCACTAAAATTAGCAAGCACACAAACTATGTCACATCTCCAGGTCCGCCATATTACAGCCACTTATTAGATACGAAGGTGAATATACAATTTAAGGGTCATTTAGTGTCTTTTTTTGGCTATTCTGAGCGAATTTATGCATTGTGTGGGTCCGAATTTTTTTAATATCGTCCTATGGGCAATATGATAAACTGAGAAAAAAAAATAATTCAATATCTATGACGAATATTTTTTTATTCAACATGCAATGTGCTAAAATACACGAATTTGTACACAAATGCAATGTCTCCCAATATCTAACACCTGAAACATAGACTGTTTTAACATGGAAGATCTCTTGGAAATAACTTAACCCCGAGTTATTTTGTAGTGCAATTGTTATGTTCAACGGAATTTATTCATATACAGACATGAACTCAATATAAAAAGTTGCCAAGGATACATTTACTGAAGCTTTTTAGCTGTCTCACGCAAACCGGTCAACTCAGCGACGCCAGTGTTATTTAAACTCCTCAAATTGTGGTGTGATACCATTCAATTACTTTGATATATGCAGAGACAGCTGCAGAGTCCCAATATTTTGATGTAGGTGAAATATTTGTAAACATTCAATCTGAACTGCTACTTCATAACCAAAACAATCACCCCTGAAGCGTATTCAATTTCTGTGTCAACTCAGAAACGCTCATAATTTAGGAAAATATCATTGAAAACATGTTAAACTGAACAATGTGCTTGATAATGATACATCTATTTTAAATACATTAAAGATCCTTTTATGTTGTCCGTATTCAACTCAGCAATATTATTATTCCGATCAACTCAGCAACGTTTATGAGTTGATCACTCAACTCAGAAACGTTGCTGAGTTGACCAAATTTAGCTTTCTGTCTCACTAATGTAATTAAGACTAAAAACGTAACTCTTTAAATGTAAAATGCAATTAAAAAATATGTTTTTAATTAAATTAGACTGAAGAGTATTCGCTTATGTAGACATTTTTACAACAATGAAAAAACGTTTCTGAGTTGAAAACAAAAACGTTGCTGAGTTTACGTAATTCTGCTTTCTGTCCCCCTTTTTGTAATTAAAACTGGGAATTTTAACTCCGTCAATGTAAAATGCAGTTAAAAAGAAGCTGCTTTTGATTGAATTAGAATGAGAGAGTATTTTAGAAGTTGTTTACATAAATAAAACTACAAATAACACTTAGTTAAATTTCTAAATCAAATTTACCCTCATTATATTGGCATGTATGTATTGTACAATGGCCTTCGAAATACATTTTCAAATTAGGCTTGTTATGATCCCATTTCTTTTTTGTCTTTATAATGATGAACCAATTTTTTTTCAGAAAATGGGGCTCAAGTGTTCAGATATCTCGTAGATGCGCTTAAAACATGACTTTTACGTGCAATTATTGTGCTTTGTCAACTCAGAAACGATAATGTCAAGTCAGCAACTATATAATTTCACAATAAAATCACTGTTCCGTCTTAGCAATTTTTATTTCAAAAATAAATACTAACATATCACTAAACTATCATACAAAGCAATTTTTGATCTTTCAAATTTGAAAATGATCAAATATATATATATATAATTCGTTGCTGAGTTGACATTTTATTTTTACGGTCCTTCACAAAAACACATATTTTTTTCAATCTGTTCGAGATTAAGCTCTGATATTTTAAATGTGTATCACATAGACCCTACCCTCAATATCTGACCCTAGTATATATAATTTGAAGCGACTTATTTTTTTCAAAAATACAGATTGAAAGACCCCTTAAATTGTATATTCACCCACGAATGAATCAGATTCGAATCAATCAGATAGAAATCATTAGCTAAAAAAAACCTATTAAATCAGCCTGGTGTACTCCAAACCTCACATTACCCTCTGTTTTAAAAACGAAATGTCCTCATGAGTCACATTAATAGCAATGTACGTAATAAGCGAAGAACCAATCTATAGTATGTGAGAATGAGTAAAAAAACCAACAATTGTACATATTCGGCATTTACCAACTTTTTAATAAACGTTATGCTTTTATAACTTGGTTATGAAGAATCACTTCAATTCAATTACTTAAGAAATATTAAACAACAAGACAGTAAGCCTTACATAGATATAAAATAGTGAATCACGAGTATCCGCAGGATGTGAAAAATTGATTTGAGCTGAGATAGTAAATCAGATTCCGTAGATCTACCAGGAATCACCCGGTGTCCACAAAGACTAACCTTGTTTCAGTACATATATTTCTCAATGCGATTCGTGGGGAAATCCTTTATTGATCTTTCATCTTTCCTTCTACATATACACCATCAAATTGAAGTATTCCGCAAAGTTTCTTAATTTATTGGCTTTAAGGGTTTCCGAGTTTCATGGCCTTCCTCATCAGAAGGGACCGTTCGTAGGCCACCCGAGCCGGTCCTTGCTAGTTTCCCTGCTCGGTGACTTTTCTCCACCTATCAGCTGTAGTTGAGCACTTATTGGCAAAATGTCCAAAAGTCCCGCACTTGAAACATCTACAGTCAAGCTTATTTCGTGGAAAAACTTTCTCTTTGTTGTTATTTTCTAATCTGTGCAGCCTATCTTCAATAGTACTGAGCTTATCTAGTACGGCTTTCAATGATTCATCTTTTTGTGGCGTTAAAGAACGAGTATTCACTTCTGCCTGCCGGAATCCCACTTTGTTATGGTGACCAGAAAAATTCTTGGATACATTTTGACCTGGTAATAACCCCTTTTCGTTTATTCTGGCAATGTGGTTTTCTTCAGCATCACTTGATGTATCAAAATTCCTAATTAGTTTTTCTTTGTCCTCTTCAGAATCTTCTTGAGCAGCACGTCCAACACGGTGAGAAGTATTCTTCATCTTCCTGTCTTGATTACAATCATTTGAACTATGATGATGTGTGGCCTGCATGTAAGTGACAACATCATATACTGCTCGGTCTATGTCTTGAGGTTCCTTTATGTACCCAACATGAAAACTTGCCTGTTCATTTTTAAGACCATCAAGAAATCGTCTGAGAATAGCTTCTTTTCTAGTTTGTTGATCTCTTCTAGCATGTGCTTTGTGATATAAGCGTTTCAATTCAGCTGCGTATTCTTCAACAGAATCACCGTTGTTTTGATTTCGCTTGCTGAATAAAGATCCAAACCTCTTTGGCGTTTCAATTATTCTGAAACGTGTCTTCAATTCTTTCGTTAAGCTGACATAGTCTCTGCGGGTTTGTTTAGACAATTGTCCAAAAACAAACTCTCCAGCTTGACCTTGCAACTTTGGTAGTAGTTCATCCAGTCTCTTTTCTTGATCCCAATTTTTACGCGCCGCCACCTCATCAAATCTGTTAAATCAGATTTTCCACGACTCTTTACCAGTAAAAGGAGATAATCTTACATGGCTCTCAACTCTTCTATTTTCTCTTTGTCTGTGGCGACTACGGTGATTGCTGCTCTCGACACTGATGAATTCTTCAACATCAGACTCTTCTAAATCAGGGGTTGAACTGCCACTGAAGATTGGTGAACGATTACGCCTGTTCTTTGATTTGTTGAATAAATCATCCCTCTCTGGCTCATCACTGGCAGAGTTTTAATCTTGCGTGTATTTCTTTGTTTTGAGTTGCTCAGCAACTTTCTTTACCGCTTCTGCAACTGCGTTGTCAACTTTATCGTCTAGGCTTTTAAATAGCTGAACTGCTTCTTTGATAGATTGTCCTAATTCATCTCCCTTGTTGTGTATGGTACCTTGAGCAAAGTCATTGCCCTGAACAGGCTCCATTTGATGTGTGTCTCCACCAGAATTGTTTCCAACAAAACGTTTTGCTCGAACATCTTGTAGTTGTGATTCATGTTTTCTACGATAAATGTCTCTCTGTGCAGCCCATCTGTCTTGATGTAATTCAGAACTCCTCTCACTGCTGTGTCTCCTTTCGCGGTATCTTAGTGGTAAGGATACAGGACTGCTAGTCTTGTGAGATTCTGGTGTTGTATAGTATGTTTGCTGCATAGTTTTACTCGCACCAGAAGTTTCTGGTTTATCATTAATGGTTGCACCAAGCAATGTGATATCTTCACCAGGTAATAATTCACTGCTGGGTGAGGTGTGTGCCTTCTTAGCATTTGAAGTACCTTTTCCCCCTATTTTGAAATCAAATGTTTTGAAGCACTGACCAACTAAGAATAGTAACCTCTTTTAAGGCAGTCTTTACAGAAAAGTAGGAATTACCCACTGTTAAGATGTAGCCAAAATAGATTATAGCAGAGTATAGTAATAAACTATATATACAGAATACTATTTTACCAACTACACAATAGCAAGACTAACCCACTAGTGTATTTACTCAACTAGACTAGTTTTAATAGAAAAGCACAACAAAAATCATTCGCTCAAACTCTTTGACTAATCTACTAAAACTAGTTTAGATATGTTAAACAAAAATCCAGCTCAGCAAAAATTATTTGCTCACAGCTTGACAATCAACAACTTATTTATTAAATTATTATATTATTTTAGATAGACAGATACAGCAAAAAATCATCTGCTACGACCCGTCTGTGGATTATGGACAACTAGTGGGGGCTCTTAAGTCAATATATGAGATGAAGTGTGCACTTCTGGATAAAATTGTGAATTTTGGCACACAGATAGGTGAGATCTTCCTCTACAGGAATTTTGCTGGAAGCAAGTTGGTACGTCCATTTTTTGGTCGCCATTTTGGTTTTCAAAATGGCCGCCACTTGGGACCTATATTCAGGAATATTTCGAAAAGGAAGACACTTAGAGAGCTCATAACAAGCTGATTTTTTTATGAAAGACCCCTAGAGGTATCTAGATTAACATAGTAAACGTTTTAGAAAATCCTTCACAAGCACTCTGACATATTCAAGATGGCGTCCAAGATGGCCGCCAGTGTGTAGTCATATTTGATAAATAGCGTAAAATGATCGATTTTAGCTCAATTTTCTTTTGTAATACACCATTTCAAATAGTTTCATGGTCAGTAAAGCTATATAGACTACTCCCAGACATTTTGAAAACATATTTAGCCCTTTTATCTCAAGAGGCTTATTAACGAGCGCCTCTGTAGTCGGGGCTCTGAAGTCAATATATGTGATGAAGTGTGCACTTTTGGATGAAATTGTGAATTTTTGCACACATGTAGTTGAGGTCTTGCTCTACAGGAATTTTGCTGGAAGCAAGTTGGTACGCCCAGATTTCGGCCGCCATTTTAAATTTCAAAATGGCCGCCACTTGAAATGTATATTCTGGCCAATATTTTAAAATATAAGACATTTCAGTGGCTAAGCGTGTGTTTTTCATGAAAAAGTAGGTGGGTCGTCATAATTCGCTCAGAGTATATTGTGGGCCCACCCGCATGCGCAACATTATCAACGTTCACAAGAGTGGGGTCCGCCGCAATGTCAATATGATGGTTCAGTGAAGCAATACGACTCAGCTGCTTTAACTGGTCAAATAAATACTACATAGACACTCTTCGAAAGATGTCAGATTTTTGTCGCAAAGTTAAACCATTGGAGGCCTGGGTCTACATGAGATATTGACCTATTCATCATTTTTATCATCCAGGAACGACTCAACTACATGCTGGATCATATCATTACAGATTTATTTGAACCGCCCCAGTGTTTTTTATTTAAATTTCATATTGCACCACAAAAATCTATAAAAGAGCACTGTTACAATTGAACTAATCTAACTAGATGGCCTTATTATTATTTTTACAACAGAATATTATGAATTATGACCTATGATATACACCTGTTTAAATTCTTAATTGAATTGTTCAGTAAATTCATGTTATCTTGAGACTAGTGGATGTCATAATGCTGAGGCTTTTTAAGTTGTAGGTTTTTAATTATGACGTCATAGATACCTGACGTATGGTAATTTATTTGTTTTCTATTTTGTTTTTAACATGGTTAATATAGCACTTGCGATTAGGGCAGATAGTCAGACCTAGGCGAGTTGTATTGGAATACATTTCTGCATTCAACAGTTCCTTCATGTTAACATTATCATAACAATTAACGATGCTGTTTGTTGAAATTTATTTTACATATTTCACATACCTGAATAGGACAATGAACTTAGAGCACTAGATGATATTTTCATCTATACATAGTGTGGGGTATTAGCATCATTCCCTGCTTACTGAAGGAAGTATCATGGAGAATAAAGTGTCCTTGAATTGGAACCTATGCTGCTTGTGTCAACAAAATACTAATAACGAGGAGCTCCGGTGCCCTGCCAGCCAGAAACGATTTCATTCTGCATATGACACTTTAGAAAATGACCTCAATGATCTCAAGAATGTGGGTGCTCTTCCAAAACGTATGGAGATTTTTGATTCTGCTAGTATGCTTTCTAACAGAGCTGTGTATCACAAAAGCTGTAGAACGAGCTATAACCAAGCTGCTGTAAAACGAGTTGAAATGAAACTGAAGAGAAGATCTCAAGAACAAGATGGAGTAAAGGTGCAAAGTCCTAAAAAAACTAGATCAATTGTCAGTTCTACCATTAGTCGAGCTGAACCAGAATGCATCATTTGTAGTCAGATTATCAAGGATGAGACTCTTCATAAAGCTTCATCTGACGCTATCGATGCAACTATGAAGGCATGCGCAACGAAAACACGAAATACAGAACTCTTGGCCAAGCTGGCATCTGCTTCAGACTTGCATGCTATGGATGCCTATTATCACAGGGCTTGCTATTTGAGTCTAAGGAATGAGGCTAGATCTCTGGAGAGGTCTGTATCTGCAACAGAATCTGGGATTGGAACTATGTTCAATCCACTTGTAATTGCAGAGTTGACTGCATATATAGTTGACTCACAGCGTATCTTCCCTTTGAGTGAAGCAAAAACTATTTACGTTGAAAAAATGAAAGAGTTTGATAAAACAATTGATCCACAGAGCATTCATTCAACAAGGTTCAAAGAAAAGCTATTGAAGTTAGAGCCAGAGCTAGTAGAAACATGTCGAGGTAAGGGCTACTCCTCAATGCTGTGTTCAAGAAGAGCTGCTGGTGCAGCTGTCGAGACAGAATTAAAGTGTCAGACTGAAGTCGGTGACAATGATGCCCACATGATTGTTCAAACAGCTATGTTGTTGCGCAAGCATATTTTGTTTGACCAGAAGCCATTAAATGGCCATTTCAATAAAGATTCTTTGAAGTCACCTATTCCTGAATCTCTCCTGACTTTCATGAATATAGTACTACAGGGTCCTACCCGTAATAGTCATTCAGATGTCAATAGCAATGACACAGATCAAAACCAACAAAGATCTCGTGTTGCATGCACGTTATCCCAGCTCATAATTTTCAATACAGCAAAGATATCTAGACCTGGAACACAGGTGATGAGACATAGCAAAGAACGCGAAACACCATTCCCTCTTTATGTTGGGATAAAACTACATATCGAGGGGAAAAACAAGCACCTGATCAACACATTAGAGAAGCTTGGTATGGCAATCACATACACCAGAGAACAACAAATCAGCAAAAGTCTTGCAGCAGCCGTGAGAGAGAAAATAAGGATAAATGGTGTTGTTATCCCAAGTAACATGAGGAAGAATGTGTTCACTACTGCTGATATGGACAACATTGACCAACATAAGCAATCAAACTTGTCCAATGTTGAATTCCATGGCACACTGATTACCTTGACCAATCATATTTCACATGGAAACCCAGGTGTTCACATGGAACCACTTGACATAAGCAAAGGTGATCATTCTGAGAGGTCTCAGCTTCCTGATTACTATGCCATCGTCCCTCCAGCAGAACTTGATTATAACACTGATGTTATTCTAGAAAAGACTGACCAGCCGGTTAGACCTCCGAGTGACAGGATCCAATTAGCTAAAGCAAAAGATCTAACATGGATACAACATGCATCTGATATTATCCTGAGTAAAGGTAGTGATCTCGCTGATAAGGATAAAGTTACCTGGGCAGGATTCAATTCCAGCTGCATGCATGAAGAAACTGTGAAACCCAGAGCGGTAACTGGAGTCCTGCCAATGTTTCCAGATAAGGCAGCCTCTGTTTCAATGATCAAGCACACTATGTCCATCACAAACGATGCAATCCAGTTTCTAAATCCAGGACAAACACCTGTACTAGGGATGGATCAACCCATCTATGCTATTGGAAAGTTAATCCAATGGAAATGTCATGACTCACATTTGAGTGAAAACAAGTTTGTATTGATGCTCGGTGCCCTGCACATAGAATTTGTAATCGAAGCAATAGAAGGAAAAATAACTGAAGGCTCTGGCATGTCGTCTTTGGCCTCCAGGGCAGGCATTTTAACCACGGGACGTGCAGAGTCGTTCTCGTCACAACCAGACCACCATCTGAAGCGTACAAGGTACGTGCACCAAGTATTTCTCCTAGCCTTGGCAATTCTGGAGAATGAAGCTTTCATCTCTGAAGGTTCAGGCACTATGGATAGCTGGGAAAATACTATGAAGATTAAGTCAAGGATGTTTGCATACTGGTGTATGGTGATGGACATTGAATTATTGCATTGTCGATTTGTACGGTCCTTGCGTGAAGGTGATTTCCCTCTATATGTCCAGGTGATTGATGAATTTTGTAATTACGTCTTCACCTGGAACCAGATTCACTACTCCAGATGGCTACCGGTACATGTTAAAGATATGGTTGAACTTGAATGGAAGCATCCAGATGTTCACAGAGAGTTCATGAAAGGGAATTTTGTGGTACAGAAGAGCCCAAAGAAGTTTTCACTGATAGCTAAGGATCACAGTCATGAGCAGACCACAAAGATGATGAAAGGTGACCGAGGTGTATCAAACCTTTATGATTCCTCAAACACGCTTGAAGAACACATTTTGTCCTTACCTGAAAAGCTCAGAGTAATTGCTGAGTTTGAAGATGCAGTGGATATCAAAATCGATATGCCTGATATAGGCCACCATGAAGAATCAAGGAATCTTCAACACCGTTTCAGCAAAGATGTTTTATCTCTTCTAGAGGTAATGAAGACTCAGGGCAATCCCTTCCCAGATGATAATGGTCCTGACCTAATGACAATGGATACCCGTGAAATTATGGGTGCGGATATAGCAGATTATTTTATCCATGCAGTATGTAAAGGGGAAGAACTACATGAGACCTATGTTCACGACCGACTTGTCAATGGGTCTGTTGCTATAACAGATACTATAAAGAGGAATTTTGTCCCGACGTTTGTGAAAAGGGGAGAACAAAAGAAGAAGGAAAATAAAGTGTCCATGATCAAACGTGATGCTTCTCTTGTGACGCAATTGTTTCTTTCTGTTCAATCGAGACCAGACAGCGACCTGGACAATTTTTTCATGTATGAAAATCAGAAGGATCCACCTGCCCTTTCAGATGACGGAAAATTACGCTCCGGCAAGAAATCTGACATTCTGGAATGTCTAAAAATTCCTAAGGTTTCTGCCATACCAGAGGTGACAGCAAAGGTATTGGATGGTGCAGCTATAGTTCACATGGTACAGCCATCCAAAGCTCAGACATTCGATGATTATGTAAACCGCCACTTCATACCATACCTCTCAGCTGTATCACAAGGAAGCGTCAGACGATTGGATTTGGTTTGGGATAGATATCCTGAGGATAGCCTGAAGCAGCAGACCCACGATAAGCGAGAATCTGGAACAAAAGTTGCACGTACCATGGTAAAGGCAACAACTCCCATTCCAACTAATTGGAAAACATTTTTACAAAACAGTGATAACAAAATCAGCCTTTTCAGATATCTAAGCGAAGAAGTCACCCATGCCTCTTCTGGCATCCGCGGGATACAGCTGTATGCGACTAAAGATGACACTGTGTTAGTTAATGCAACTGTAGAGAGATCAGACGAAGATCTTCAAAATATATCCCCTTGTAACCACCATGAAGCAGATGGGAGAATATTTCGCCATGTTCTCGATGCCTCAAAAAAAGGACATTCTAGGGTAATGATTCGTACTGTTGACAGTGATGTGGTCATTATTGCTGTAAGCATATTTGACAATCTGGCCCTTCAGGAACTGTGGGTTGACTTTGGGACTTCAAAGCATCGCAGACAAATACCAGTGCATGTTATTGCTCAGACATTGGGACCACAGAGATGTTACACATTGCCTCTGTTCCACTCACTAACGGGATGCGATACAACCTCCTCGTTTTATGGTATTGGGAAGAGAACTGCGTGGGCAACATGGGAGAGCTTTCAAATGATCACAGATACATTTTCTACACTAATTGCGCATCCAGAAGAGTTCAACATCGACAGTGATCACATGGAGCTACTTGAAAGGTACATTATTTTGATGTATGCCAAGACATCAAATGCGTCACGTGTTAACGTTGCTCGTCGCGAGCTCTTTTGCCAAGGAACACGAGCACTAGATACAATACCACCCACACAACAGACACTACTACAACACATTTTACGTGCCCTGTATCAGGCATCGCACATCTGGAAGCAGTGTCTTCAACCACAGCAAAACCTACCCGATGCCACCGCCTGGGGATGGGTGAAAGATAAAACAAGGAACGTGCTTGTTCCTAAATGGACTCTCCTCTCAGATGCAAGTAAGGCATGTGCTCTGCTTCATCACTGTGGTTGTTCTAAAGCTTGCAGAGGAAACTGCAAGTGTTCAAGAGGAAGTCTGCGGTGTACACTACTCTGCAAATGCCAAGGAGGTTGTATAAACAATGATACAATCTAAATGATCTAACAATATGAACTTCAAGTGACAGTCACTTCATTTCTAAAGGTGTATTTTAGCTGTCATTTAAACTGTCTCACAATTATTCATAGAAATATGCAGTATATTAAAGTACCTGATCGACCCATTAGAACTGTTATTGGCGAATATGCAGATTTTTAACATGGTTATGTTACTAAAATGAAGTTTGTTTGAAGTTTACATCAAAGTGTCTTCACTTGTTATATTTTACTATGCTTTATGGTACTTTTCTAAGTGAACTATTGGTGGCGGCCATTTTGAAAAATTATTCATGTTTAATTGCCCATATACTATTGCATCCTGAAGTCTCTATTATGTGTTGAATTAAAATTTATTAACTTATGAAATGAAATATACACTGATTTCACAAAATGGGACAGATTTTTCATCAGTGGCTGGCCTGCGTTAACGCTGGCCAGCCCGTCATTAGCCCGGGCGCAAGCCCGGCGAGACAGGCGCAGAATTAGTTGCGCCCAGCGCATGAAATGGGCTCGAGCCCCCACACGGTTCGGGCCAGAAAAATATACCCGCCCAAATTCTACTTGGGCTTGCACCCAGTATACTGTGTGGCGGCTAACATGGATGCTGTGAACCATGTGTCATCTCGCCAGGCTGGCCAGGCTCGCTCTGGGCAAGACAGGGCGCGCTCAGCTTGACCACATTCAGCATCATCTGAACAGCTCTGAGTTGATCTAAACGTGCAATAATTGAGTGTCCGTACGTGTATACATGTAGACCTGTTGCAGTCCTCATTTATTTCGTCTTAGCCATTTAGCATTTAGCCTTTAGCATTTAGACATTATATTTAGTATCAGACAAGCAGTTCAGTGTATAAATTCAGAAAATGGGTGGTTTTATGAAGCTACGGTCACTGGAATAGGCCTAACTGAAGATGAAAAAACAGGCACCTGGAAAGTCAGGCTCGCCCGGCGCACCGGTCGAGCTTGAAACTGGACCAGACGAGAAGCGCGCCTGACAGGCGCTGACTCAATTCGCCGAGGCTCTAGATTGGCTTGAGCCCCGGCGATATGAGCGCGGCTCCAGTTATATGAACTTATACCAAAACGCACATTGCGGCCCGGCTAAACGATTTTATAACTTTGGGCGCATACATGCGAGCCCCAAATGGGGTGGGGAGAGAACATGGGGCTAGCCCAGGGCTAGCCTGCGTTAGCCGGGGCTAGCCCCACTGAAAAAGCTTGTCCCATTTTGCTAAATCAGTACTGTAGTTCTTTTGTTTACTTATATATCAAAATTTACAGGTTCCACATGGCGGCCATCTTGAAATTCAATATGGCTGCCATTTATTTTTTTAAATGTCATCCCACATGATTCACCAATCACAAAATTATGGACATTGCCACCGAAATGAACATTTTAGTTGTTCTACTTGACGAGATATAGCAGGAAATGGGTTGTGAATGGCGGCCATTTTGAAATTCAAAATGGTGGTCGAAAATGGATCCTGTCAGATTGCTTCCATCAAATTTCTTGAAGAGGGAGGTCTAAACTATATGTATGCCAAAATTCAAAATTTTATCCAGAAGTGCACACCCCATTACCTAAGAACCCCCACTAAACGTAAGAGAATTACTCTTATCAACATCCGCCTATCTAAGTACTATTTATACCTATGCTTTATTATTATTTATTTTTATAGCTTTAGATAGACAGATACAGCAAAAATGATCTGCTTATGACCTGTCTGTGGATTATGGACTACGTAAGAGAATTACTCTTATCAATATCCGCCTATCTAAGTACTATTTATATCTATGCTTTATCATTATTCATTTTTATAGCTTTAGATAGACAGATACAGCAGAAATGATCTGCTTATGACCTGTCTGTGGATTATGGACAACGTAAGAGAATTACTCTTATCAATATCCGCCTATCTAAGTACTATTTATAATTTTACATATTTGGAGCAATTTTTGGTTCGTATCACTGGATTTAATGTTAAGTCCCTACAGGATAATTTCAACTATCAAATCCCACTCTGACACCAAAATATGACGGTCTCGCCACACCCAGGGTTCTGACACCACCCGTGAACACGGGATAAATAAAAGGGGCAAAAACGGACTCGGTTGATACGGAGTTTCAACAAAGTTAAGGTTAAAATACTGAATCAACATGTAAATTCGTTTACACTTTTTATTTCAACATATATACAGGATACCTATTAATTATTCAATCTTGTACTATTTAGCCTGAATAATTATATATTTTACTTACTCTACATTCATGAGCAATAGCTAAAAAACGTATGCCAGTCCAGAGTGACTAAACTTTCAGCACATGTTGATGCTCACTTAATTAAAATAGCCATAAGTGCCAGGTCCAGAATAACTAGACGCGAGTTCAGATTGACTCAACTTCAGCACTTAAGCCAAACCTCAGCTAGAATCACCAGCTTCAATAGTTACTGTGTAAGATGTTAAAACACCATAAGCGACAGTCTGCTACCTATAAATCATATACGAAATTTATACTAAATGTATTACTAAATTTACTATCAGAGCTAGAGTCACCAGCTCTATAAACTCCTGCTTTATACTTAATAAACAAAAAGAAACGTTTGCTACTACACTTTTTCTATATCTCTCAACAATATCTCTAAACTTCTCTATAAACACTACCCCTTATAGCATAGGGAAAGAAGCAATGACTAAATTATCCTTGTAAAAACATACACTCTATGATTAGCACCACTAAAATTAGCCAGCACACGAACTATGTCACATCTCCAGGTCCGCCATATAACAGCCACTGACCCCTGAGATTGCAGACTCTATGAGTAACCACTCCTATATGACCCAAGGATCCCACGTCTGGGCTTCGCAGTATCAAAGTAGCCTTAACAACAAGCCATCAGTTCAGTATATTACTCGGCCCCTAGCGACTGATCATATTCTATACTCGCAACTAACTTACACCTCACTAATTACACTAACGAGGAAAGAACATTACACCTGAATACGGCACACACTCTGCCCTATATTGTAGCAAGGCCTCCAATAGGCAAACAAAAGTTTACCCGAAGACTATATATTATGCCTCCAATACTTCAGACTTACGTAATAAAGTTCCATATCCTCTTAAACTTATAAAAATATTAATCACACTTAACAGACCAGACTCACCAGTCTTCAACAGCTACTCCTTAGCTTTAACTGCTAACCTTTACTTTAGTCAATACTATCCCTTACTGCTAATCACACTTCTACTCACAAACTACTAATTCCCCTTTAAGTCTTATTCTTAGACTAATTTCACTTCTGTAACACCTAGACTACTTCCAATTTATACTTTATTTAACCACCAAGTCCAGATTAGATTAACCAATCTAGGCTATTAATTTTATTATTTAATTTAATTTATTAAAACTTCTTTTCCTGAAATTCTCTATCTAATTTAATTTATGTTCGGAATAACCAAACTTTGATAAACGTATAAGTTCAGACTCACCAAACAATATACCAACTAAATAAGATGAGTTCAGAATTACCAAACTCGAAAACAGAAAGCAAGCTGACGCTGAGTTCAGAGTGACCGAACTCGAAATTAGAAAGCAAATTGACGCTGAGTTCAGAGTGACCCAACTCCATGTAATACTGAGTGAACCCTAGCACCCGAAGGGTGCTGAGAGTGGGATTAAGGCATTCGAAGCTTGTATGAAAGCTTTCTCTTAGCCTATCCAAATATTTCATTAGTATATAATACTCATTAGAAAATGTCTGGTTGGCAAGGGAGGCAAGGAACCTGGAAACAGAAGCATTTTAGAATTTAATTAATTTTTATGCGCCCTCGGCGAACAGAGGGTCGCGGTGGTCTAAATGAGGTGTTGAATCAGCCGGTAGCTACCCTATATCTCGTGTCTTAACTCTTGAAATCTGAATGGGAAAGGCCGATAAAGTTTTAATTTTGACAGATCCTTTAAATGAACATTTGAGACATTTCTTTTATTAAGCCTATGCCTCTCGTGTACACTTAAGTTCACTTAGTATGTTTGACATACTTAAAATTGCGTTCTGAAATTTGGATCAAATGTGATCAATTTACCTCGTGTTGTTTGCCTGACTGTCTGTGTGCCATCGCCATACTCCCGCATACCCTGAGAAAGAACGTCAGAGTTATTAATTTCATTGAATTTGGGTGGAATGGTCTAAAAGGTGTCTAAAGTTGATAATTTGAGAAATAGAAAGTTCCTAGAAGCGTGTCATCTTAATTGTGAAATTAAGAAAGTTCGCTTGTTCTCTTTTCAGAGCCACCAGGGGATTTAAACCCTTGCTTTCACTCACCATGACAGTCCTCGCGGGGGGGTGACAATTATGTGGATTATCACCCCCTGCGATGACATGTGGTGAGTGACAACAGACTGTGACGTCTGTTGTTATCGTGACGCGGTGGCTGACCAACGCCGTAGGTGTTGGCCCGTCAACGCGTCAACTCTGTTATCACACTCACGAGTGCTTGTCAGCGCCGCTAGCGTCGCGCCAATGCCGGCTCAGCGTTGTTAGCGCTGGACCGACATTGGCACCGCGGTAGCCACACTGTGAAAGCACTTCGCTGTTTCTGTCACTCACGCTTGCTGCCAACGCTGCCAGTGTTGCGTCAATGTCGGCCCAACGCTGTTGACGCCGAACCGGCACTGACACAACTCTAGCCGCGTTCATACAGCAGTCTCAATTTTCATCATAAATTTCGGCATATTCTGATATTAATTTGTCCAAATGTGTTTTATGCCCTCTTTTAATTCTTGAAGCTCTTAATTCATTTTGAAGTTTGAAAAGATCTGAATGCTCTTTGAGCGAATCTATGAATTTATACGTTAAAATTTGGAATCGATCTTTGATCAGATCGATCTTAGCAATTTTATGAATATCTTCAGTGTGCGAAAATGGATCCAATTTGTAGGCTATTCTGATGGCCTTATTTTGAATGATTTGAAGTTTCTTGATAAACGTTTCTGACGCTCCTAAAATTACTGGAGCGCCGTATTCTAGTACTGGACGTATATAACTTTTATATAGTCTCATTAGTGTTTTGGGTTTACAGCCCCACTTTGAGCCGCTCAGGAGTTTGAGCAGACCAAGGCGTTGCCTTCCTTTCTTAGCGTTTTCATCTATATCAGCATTAAAAGTCAGTTTCTTATCTAAAGTTACTCCTAGCAATTTTGCTTGCTGTACTGCAGTGAGTTTTTCGCCAAAAAGTTCTAGTTCTATATTTTTCTTAGTTTTAAGCATTATAAGCTGCGTTTTCTTAGCATTTAGTTTTATTCTCCACTTGGAGCACCATGCTTCTAGGTCTGATAAAACTTTGGCTAGCCTATATTTAATTGTTTTTTCACTTTTAGCAAAAGTCCAAAATCCCAGGTCGTCTGCGAACTGAGAGACCCCTACTGTATTACTGTAGGGATCTATTGGAATATGATTTACATAGATTAGGAATAGAAGTGGGCTGAGAACCGAGCCCTGAGGTATGCCGGCATTAAGCGAAATTTTGTCTGAAGTCTCATTATTTATTTTGACTGAAATTTTCCTGTCAGTTATAAATGAAGACATTAATCTTACTATTTTATCTGGTAAATTTGTATTCATTAATTTATATCTTAGTCCGTTGTGCCATACGGAATCAAAAGCTTTTACTACATCTATAAAGATTGCAGCTCCTTTATGGTGACGGCTATGTGCTATGTGCGCATCATCAGCTAGTCTGAGAATGTGTTCCATAGCACATCTTTTATTTCTATAGCCTATTTGCCATTTATTAAAGAAATTTTCTTCTTCTAATTTACTGCGCATTCTATGAGCAATTATTTTTTTCAAAAAGTTTGCCTATGCAACTTAATAAACTGATTGGTCTATAGTTAGTTGGAATTTTATTGTCTTTTTTAGGCTTTGGGGGCATAATTCCTTGAGCTTCCTTCCATTTACTTGGAAAATACCCTATTTTTAGGCACTGATTGTACATAGTTTTTAAATTCTCAAATACTATTTCTGGACATTTTTTAATTATAGTGTATTTAATTCCGTCTGCTCCTGGAGCAGACCTACCTTTGGTCCTATCTAATTGTAGTTTTATTTCTTGAATCGAGATATCCCTGAGTAGTATACTATCGTCGCCATCTTCTACTTTATTTTCTTTTAGAGTTGAAAAAAGCTGCGATTTTTCATTTATAGCGTTATCTATTAAATCTTTAAATTCATCATCAAAAATTTCACCTGTGTGAGTATTATTAATTTTGCCTAAAGATTCAGCGAACGTGGTTGCTTTTCTAAGTCGTTTTGAGTTAAATCACCATTTCTTTAATTATTGGCTTGGATGCGCCGCCTGATTTCTTACCATTAATACTATTGATAGTTTTCCAAAATTCTTTAGAGTCTTTAGTTTCGTCTAGTTTTTTAGTTTGCTGATTCCAAAATTCTTCTCTATCTTTGTTTACTTGTTTACTTACTAAGTTGTTTAATTGATTATATAGAGTTTTATCCTCTGCTTTTTGCGTATTTCTAGCTAAGCGTCTAATTTGTCTCTTTAATTTAATTAATTTCATTGTTTCATTTGAGATAAAAAGTGCTTTATCTTTACGTTTTGCTTTAGGACACGCTTTATTTAGCCCTTCTTTAATTATATTGCTTATTTTTTCGTTAGCTAAGTCTAGTTCCTCTGGTGTTCCAGGTTCGAGTCTATCTAAGTTATTTATTATTTCTTTATTAAACCTGTTCCAATCTGTTTTTTCATATTGTAGAATTTCTCTCTGAAATTGTTTTTGAATTTGCGGTGAAGCTAAAGTTAAATGAACTGGCAAATGATCTGAACCAATGTCATCGCCTACATCACATGATTGGATGCGTGACGCCATCTGGCGGCTAACTAGCGCTAGATCTAGTAGATCGCCACCAGATGACGTCCCTGGTCTATAAGTTACAGTGCTGTCGTTAGTTATTAGTAAGTCTAATTCTTCAATTATGTTAAATAGAATGTCTCCGTTAGTATTTCCTACTTTACATCCGAAAAAAGTATGCTTACAATTGAAATCTCCGATAAGAATTGAAAGTGGATATAAATTAGTTATATGCCTGAAATTCTCTATGTTTGGTTTAATATCTGGCGGGTTATAAATAGTTGCTAATGCCACTGTCTTACCTTGTGATTTGAAGTTTATTGTCAAAAATTCTTCGTTAAAATCTGAAGTATCTATTTCATTAAATTTGATATCTTTTCTAATTAAAATAGCTACACCGCCTGCTGCTTGCTGCAGGCGCCCATTAGGATTAATTACATTTCTATCTTTTCTGATAATGTTATAATTTGGAATTCTGATTCTAGTTTGCTCTCTAAGTCTAGTTTCATTTAAAGTCACAAAATGTGGTTTATATTCATTTAAATAGTTAATTAGTTCAGTCCTTCTTTTATATAGTCCGTTAATGTTAGCATGAAAAATTTGAACGTTTTTAGTTGGTGGTAAACTGTTATCCATATTTATAAGTACTGTACTGTACTTAGCCCTACTTTAGTTTTTCCTACTTTAGTTAGGTTTTTACTGGTGAGTACTGTACTGTACTAGACCTAGTAAAAACGGCCCTACTTTTTCTACTTTAGGTTTAGGTTGTACTCACAAGTCTTTTGGAAGATGGAGTAAGTAGTCTCTGATGGTCATTAGGGAGACGTTCGCTCTGAAGGCCCAGTTGACTGATTTGCTGGCTATGTGTGGTACGTCATCTGGCTCCATCGTTCCTGCGTTCATGGCTCTGGCGTACAGGATCGTGTGGGCTGAAATAAAAAGTGCTACTCGAGTTAAATCATTATCTGACAGATTTAAAAGAGGTGAATCGGGTAACTCACCTCGTGCGGCCTTCTTGGGCCGCTCTGGCTGCTCAGCACGCTCGCTCTGGCGCTGGTGTTGAGCTGGCGCAGGTTTCTTGTTGGTTGCTTGAGTGCCACGATGTCGCTGGCCTTCTCTCTTCTCAGCAATCTTCTTCTTCACCTCTATTGCTCTAGGGCATCTTCCGTCCGACGCCAGGTGATCTCCTGTACAGTTGGCGCAGTAGCTGGCTCTGGCTGTACACTCAGCTCTTCTGTGGGGTCCGGCGCACTTCCCGCATCTCACGTCTCGCGCCTTGCAGGAGTCCTGGGCATGGCCGAATCGTTGGCACCTGTAACACTGCAGGATTCTGGTCTTCTTCTTGTACTCCTCCGTTCTGTAGGAGTGAGTACCGATGAGGAGACGGCTGTTCTTGGTTGCTGCCTCCATCTCTTCTTTTTTCTCGAACGTGACCTTCACTTTCGGGATGCCACGTCCTGATGATCTGTTGATGAAGCGCACCACCTTCACCTTCAGTCCTTGCTCCTCCATGATGGCTGCCTCTATATCTTCTTCTTCGGCCTTGATGTCGACGTCCTTCACAACTACGATGAGGGAGTCTTCGACCTTGGCCTCGGCTGACTTCTTTGGTGGCCTGAAAATCGCCGAAGTTCCTATGAGGCCGCTATCTTCTCTCTTCAGGGACTCGTATATCTTCTTGGAGTCCTCTTCTGTTTCCGGGAAGATGAGCAGGTCCTTTGCCATCGTCCTTCTAGTCTCACTTACCTTGATGTTCATTTGTCTAGTCCACTTGATAAACGTGAGATGGCTCGTCGAGTAGACTGATCTTGGCAGGTTCACGCCGATGATTGGTTGTACCCTCTGCTTCTTTTCTTCGTTTTTTCCTGATGTTGCGGCCTTTTCTTCTTTTTTCTTTTGCTTCTTCTCTTCTTTCTTCGCTCTCTCCTCAAGGAGTTCAGTTCAGACTTACCAAACAATATACCAACTAAATAAGATGAGTTCAGAATTACCAAACTCGAAATTAGAAAGCAAACTGACGCTGAGTTCAGAGTGACCGAACTCCATGTAATACTGTGGAACAGGTGCTTAAATACCAAAGTCTACGTCACGTGACCAAAATTCCACAACACAGGCGACTTACAATATGCGCTCAAACTGAAACTATACATACAGTGATACAACAATGCGGTGTCATTTAATAGATTATGACCTATAGAATTATATTTAATTACAATATTTAAAAAGATAACTTTAATTTAGGAATATTTAATAAACTTAGCCGAGCTCCCAATTGTGGGACTCCCACAACTCCAGTCAGGTGAGCACTGGATCACCATAGCAACGCATAGCTGAACTGTCAATCGCCATTACTGAAATCCTTAGTAAATCCTCAAGTCCGACCAATTCCGGCCCAAATATATAAAAATACTACATTATCAATAAAAATCAATAACACTATGTGAATCTGCGGGATGTATTTGATGGAATTTGTACAATTATTATTCCGAATAGTTTACTAAACGCGTACAATGACCATGAATCGATGCATGAAATGCCGGCGAATCCAAGCATGACTGTGTCTGAGCGCGATATATAAGTGACAAACTTTGCCGTGTTCAGCGTAAATAGTACAAATAACAACAAATAAAATATTATTTCACAGATAAAAATTAGTTATCTTCAGCTACAAATAATTATTATACTGGAGCTTGCATTAAATTTCATGCGATTGGCAATCCACCGGCAACAGTCGTGTTGACAGTTGGTTGACAACAGGCTGAAAGTGACAGTCAAATCATGGCGGGGAAGTCCGGGCAAAATGTCAACATGGTAATTTTATTAGATACGAATGAATCAGATTCGAATCAATCAGATAGAAATCATCAGCTAAAAAAACCAATTAAATCAGCCTGGTGTACTCCAAACCTCACAGTCCAAAAGGCCAATCAACCCTAATATGCGGCTAATTTCAATATTGGGCTACTGTGTACAACGCTGGCCCGTCTTTGAAGCAACATTGGCTCAACGCCTCGTCTTTGTATTGAAATAGTTACATATAGGCTAATCCCTCAGCCCCAAACACATGAGGCCTTTGGCCCTAGTTTCTATTAATATCATATCTAGACCATGCATGATTTGCACCCTCAACATTATATTTATCATTAGATCAGATCTCGCTACCTTTCCCCCCCCCCCCCCACACATCTCTCTTGTGGAGTACGTTGTTGTCCAGAACATGTTTTCCATCTTTAAGCAGACATCACGTGTGTGTGTGTGTAGAATGACGTCAGTCTGGATTTATGACACAGGGGGGGGGGGGGTATCATGGTCTCAGACAGTGATAACATTGTACACTGTGATTCAGCAAACACGAGGCATTCACCCAATGCCGCTTCAATGTTGGCCCACCGTCTTCGACGCTGGCCCAAAATTAAAACAGCATTGGCTGAATGCCCCGTGTTTGCTGGACAGACATTTATACATTGTGTGTTTAACCCTTAAAACTCTGAAATATATTATATAAATCAAGATACCAAAGGTTTTTTTCATTTTGAAATCATGCTAAATGTCTTAGTTAGCCCTTTCCGCTCCATTTGAATACCTATGTTATGGGTATACGGCCATTATAACAGTTACAAATTTTACTCTTTCAGTGCGGGGATTTACTTTAGACGTCAGATTCGACGTCAGAATATGAATCTAATGTCGATCCCGGCGCTGAAAGGGTTAACACGTAGGAGCTGTGACGTTATAATGACTACTAATAAGCGTTGTATACGGTGGGCCAACAATAAATAAACATTGTTCCAAAGTCTTGTGCTTGCTGAGTCTATTGCCGAATTGTCGATAATAGTGTAGGGTCATATGTCAGTAAATGTGGTTCCGTGGGAATTGCAAGGTAATTCTTGACATCTATGTTCAATTTGAAGAAAAATTAATACTGAACAAAATAAAATAGGGTGTCATTTTCTTCTGAAGCAATAATTAAGGTCATTTCAATAGTCTTAAAGGTCATGACCCAAAAAACACGAGGATTTTTGAAAACGTTTGTAATTTAACCGTGTAATATAGCAAATTAAAGGAATTGGCAAGAATTAGTCAAAATTCATAATTAACAAATATTTTGAAGCTTTAAAGGTCTTTCCGGTCTCTTGAAGGTCATAGCCCTTGATTGGTCACCGTGCACCCCCCCCACCCCACCCACTACTCATCTACAACAACGTTTTTTAAACTTTGATATGTCAAAAACATGAAAATAATGATATGTTACCAGTAAAAAAATAGGGACGAATTATATATTTTGACAGCTTATGTGGGGGTACCCCCAAACCTGGAATTAGGGGTTAGGGTTACGCAAACGTCTGGCGTTGCAGTTCTAGCTTACCAATCTACACATGTAATATACCATATAAAAATACCTAAATATCCGTTCTACTGATGTATTGCATGATGCAGTGGATTAACAGTTATCTCTACACATCCGTTTTTAAACATTTTTTTTAAATAATCAAAATCGACAACAAAACAAACTAGTAAACATGGTCAATAGAAACGACTTAATAAAACATAATTATTGGCCATATATATATTTGACCTATGTTTTCTAAGCCCAGATGTGTATATTCTGAGTGGTATTTAGATGTGTACATTGCACATTGAATATATATTTTTAAATGTAGGACTATTGCAGACTTTTTTTCAAAATGTGTGTATTTATCCTGGGTTGAAATATAACACATTTAACTTTGCTCTGCAATTAAGTATATATTTTTTCGCTTGTTTTTACATAATTTGTGTGTGCTGAATTCGAATCTGTTGAATACAATTCTATGTTTGGTGTACTTCTCCTTTAAATAAGCAAAACAAAAAATGACCGCCAACACCACATTTTTTCTATATTGTTGTTACAAATTATTGCACGATTTCTGGTTTCTGCATGATTCTGGGTTGATAAATTGATGTCTCATGTTTTTCGATCAAAATGACCTTTATTTGACTTTCAAATTACGCCAACACACAAAAAAAGCGTTTTAATGCACGTGAACTATAATATCATAAACAACTTTTGTATAATGGAAATCTAAAAAATAGGCTACGTAATACGGCAGATTAGGTTGTAATGCATTCGAAACTGTGTTTAAGTGCAGTATATTCTCACATGCTTTGATGTGCTAAGTATTTAGAATGACATCATTATTTTAATAGTAAATATGCAAAACGACGTCCATCATGGATTTTACGATAACGTATATGTCAGGCGATGAACAATAAACACCAGAAATGCTTGTTTCGGCCCACAAGTCACACAAAATCAATAAATTGAATAATTCCGAGTGACAAATAAAAAAAAGGTTTAATTTACATTTTAATAGCCATTTTGTTTCTGTTCATATGAAGGTAAATTTCGCGGACATTTTGGATTTTTTCTTTTAAATTTACTCAGTAACGTTTAGTCTTAATCCACTATGTTACCACAGATAAGTCATATTATCGTCAACATGTTTAGCAGTAGGCCCCTATACTTATAGTAACCGTAAATACATAAACAGCTTTCAGCTGGATACTTGCGCTATATAAGATTTCATTCATTCATTCATTCATTCATTCATTCATTCAATTATTCATTCATTCATTCATTCAAAGACAAGAAAAAAAATTATCAAAAAATTGCAGAAACCATAAATTGTGCGTTTATTAGCGAGAACTATAGAATATATGGGGTTTTCTTAACATTTTGGTTGCCATTTTTGCTAATTTGAAGGTGAGGGTCTCCAAAAATATATAACGTTATCCGGCAGATTCGCATTCAGCACACGCAAATTATGTAAAAACAAGTGAATAGAAAAGCATACACTAAAATCCTGAGCAAAGTTTCATGTTTCAGATTTCAACCCACGTTAATAACCTTATTTTCATAAAAGGCTGCAATATTCTTTTATTAAAAAATATGTATGACATTTTTAAATATATATAAGACACATTTTTCAGCATGTATACACATATCTGGGTTTCGAAAACATAGGCCAAATATGAATATGTCCAAAAACTATCATTTATTATGTTGTTTTTATTAACCATGTTGACTAGTTTGTTTTGCTGTTCATTATAATTATTTTCTGATAAAAAACATGTTTGGGCGTATGTGGAGAGATCACTATTTACTCTACTGCAATGAGTGGTGTATTATTAGAACGGGAATTAAATTATCTGTTATATGGTAGGCTATATTGCATGTGCAGTTTGGTTAATTAGAACATCAATGACAGACGCTTTATTATAGGTAACTCTACCCTCTAATTCCAGACAAGTTTGGGGGTACCCCCAAAAAGCGGTCAAAATATAAAGTTCGTCCCTATTATTTAATGGTAGCATCTCATTTTATGCTTTGGACATAACAAAGTTTAAAAAAAAGTTAATGTGGGTGAGTAGTGGTGGGGGGGGGGGGGGGTGCACGGTGACCGATCCTGGCCCATGGACCAATAGGTATATTTGAAAACTTTGCAATAGTTGACCTTACATGACCTCCAGCGGGCAGAACATGTTATTTAATTTGTTTTTAATTTGATGATATTGTGGCGACCTCAATTTCAGATTTATCGCGGCCAAACTCGAGCCGGACGGAATCACTGATTGACGAGTTAGTCCTTCCGCCCGGCTCACGCCACGTGTGGCCCGGCCGCACTTTTTCATTCTGAACTCGACCTGCACAGAAGGTAGACGTGAGATCGCGTGAGTAATCGCCCCTGCCGCACCGGACCTAGTAGCACGATTATCTTCATTCACATGCCACATGCCCAACAATGTCAATGGTAACCCTCGCCACAAGTTCAACAATATTTTCTAAGCAATTTCGGTCATTTTGATGTGTTGCACGACTAGTAAGATATGTGTTTGAATAAATAAATTATATATTCTTATTTTGACCTTGGGATCAGGTCTTGACACAATTTATTTATAGGTTTTAGAAATTATATTGTTAATACCTGATCTCACACAACATTTTACGCTTTCACTTTCAATGGGTTATAATAGTGCTCATGTGATCATCGGTGACCAATCAGAAAAGAGATTTCTAACGCTCAGCGAAGCATCGCCGTAGCATCGCCAATGCTTCGCAGAGCAGTTCGGGAACATCGGCGATGGATCACGAAACCATCGGCGATATCATCACATTTAAAATATATCGCCAATGTCCACACAAGCATGTTGAAAACATCGCCGATGTGTCGCCGATGTATCTGGGATGTTTTGAACCTTGGTGTACCTCGCCGAATATGTTAGCCGACTGCTCGGCGCTGTTCGGCGATATATCGTCGATGGTTGTTGGCGTCGAAACATCGGTGCATGCATTGATGATGACTCGCGTACGTCGCCGATCATTCGCCGAACCACTGGTGCATGGTGGCGCTGCCCTGGCGATGCCTAAAATTGAGAATCGCGAGAGCATCGGGAGGCTTAAAGCGCCTCGTGGGACGAGCATAAGTGTCCCGGTATGTGTGACAAAGTACAAACACGTTAGATCTAATAAGTGAACAATCACCTCATGGCAAACATGGAAGCATTCACCCAATGCCGGTACAATGTTGGGCCACAGTCTGCGACGTTGGCCCAACATTGTACCGGCATTAGGTCAACGTCTCTTGTCTTGCTGGGTTATGTCAAGTCACGGTATAAACTCGGCTACAGGGCCCGTATTCTCGTACAGGTTACGATAAATCGTAGGCTTCTGATTGGTCGAGATGGCCATCTCGACCAATCAGAAGCCTACGATTTATCGTAACTTGTACGAGAATACGGGCCCTGGTGTATATATATATATGTGTACCTGGCAACGACATTAACACGTCAGTTAGACCTGAAGACGCCGAACAACCACACAGATCACTGGGCGAAATATTGAATAATAACAGGCTAAAAACATACATCTGAGACTGGAAAATAGGAGAAAGAACAAGTTAGAGACTCGGCTATAAGTGAAAATTAAATATTTATCTATAAACAAAACTGCCTGGTCTGAACGCGCTGAACAATCACACATGTCATACAACATGTCTGTGGTTGGAAAATAGGAGAAAAACAAATTAGTAACTGGTTTAAAAGTGAAAATGTAATATTTAGCTATAAACTAAACTAATGAATCATCGATATCGCCATGGCTACCGCGTCAGGTATGCCGGATAGATAGCAGAGGTTGTTAAAGTTAATAGAGTGTCCAATTTGTCTGAATGAACTTCAGGATCTTAGACTTCTGTCATGTCGACACATCTATTGTTATAAGTGTCTTAAAGACTATCAAGAGAAGGGAAACCATGGAAACGTTCTGCCATGTCCACAGTGTAGAGAGATGACTACTCTATGCCAAGGTTGTGTGAATAATCTACCCAAATTTTTCTTTATGAATGAATTGAAAGAAGTGGTCATGTCTGAAGAAGGAATAAGCAAGGATAAACCACAGAAACATGGAAGTGTTGTCTGTTCTACAGAGGATTGTGGTCAACCTGGTCTAAAATACTGCAAGCAATGTGAATATCTCTGTCAGCAATGTTATGATGATCATAGTAACTCTAAATTCTACAAAGCTCACCAAGTTATTCCAGCCAGTGAAGGTGGGGCATTCGTCAAGTCTAAGGTACCCCCTTACCCACCATGTCACCGTCACAAACATTATGTGATGGATTTGTACTGTCGTACATGTAACATGCCTGTATGTGTTACTTGTTCTCAAGGTGACCATAGAGGTCATGATTGCTGTGACCTTGATAAACAAGCCGAAGTATGTAAGACTAAACTCGAGCAGTTCTGTGAAGACACGGATGGACTTATTGTTGTTGTGAAAAAAGCTATAGATAAAACTAAATGTCAAGAAAAACAGGCTGAGGCAGACATTGCTGACGCATGTGATGCTGTAAAATCTACCTTTAAGCTAATGCACGATAAGCTAAATAAGGAAGAGAAGACTATTTTGGCAAATTTACAAAATGTGAGTGGATTTGTTAAAAAAACAATTGATGTCACCCTAGACAGCCAAATGATGACCCAGGCAAGTCTGGAAAGTCTGAAGAATTGTCAAGTAAAACTGGCTGAAAAAAATAGTGCTTACGATTTTTGTACAGTTACTGATTCTGTGCAAAGAGATGTTGAAAAACACTTTAGTAAAGAATTACCAGGCATTATTTGAAAAAATGTGAAAGTGAGCAAAAATCAATATGGTGAGTTACGTTATCAAGGAAAAGTTGATTTAGTGGAAGCAGTGGAGACAAAAAAGGTCGAGGTGACAGGTTCTGTGGCGTCAGATAAACAGGTAGAGGTGAATGAAGTGAGTAGGATCCGCTTACACGCCCAGAATAAGGATGTTGTACATGGTATGGTGGTGTACAATCAGCGTGTTTATGTTGTACATTATAAAGGTTTAATAGTGTACTGTTAAACACCTGATGGTTCACTCAGTCACAAGTATGAACACAAAGGTGGAGCAGATGCTATTATCAGAGGAATGTGCCTGATGATCGATGGAGACACAGCCATGCTGGTTGTCTGTGACACCAGTAATAACGCTATAGTTTGGATCAGACTCTGTGATGACGTCACCATGGATCACCACCACACACAACACCTTGATTATGGTCCTTATGGATCATACAATGACAGAGGGGATCTGATGGTCTGTGATCATGACAACTACAAGATTCACCGCTACACACATGACGGTCAAACACTGGCCGTCATCAAGCTGCCTCGTGACGTTAAGCCGTACTGGGTAACACGTCATGGTGATGGTGGTGACCAGTATGTCGTCAGTGACTGCAATAATTTCCAGGTTGTTGTGATTGACGGGGGAGGACAGGTGAAGACACGATACAAGGATGACATGCACAGTGTCAAACTGGGCTGGCCACGTGACATCATCACTGACCCTCACAGAGGTGTCCTGATTGCTGACTACCACCACAACCAGGTGCTGCTGCTGAGGAGGACAGGAGATGTGGTGAAGATACTGGATCAACACGTGATGCGGCCATGGAGTCTGTATCTGGACACTGACCATCACAGACTGTATGCCTCTGGCACAGACCAGCATAAAGTGCATCATTTGTTTGTATTCAACTATAAACTCCTGAAAGTACTCGCTATGAAAATCTCTAAACTGGACATGAAAGTAGAAATGTGATCATTTCTTAAATAGTACATGAAAAAAAAAAGGTATCAATATTTAAAAATATATATGATATATACGGTATATAATTATATACATTATGTTACTTATTCATTTCTCCTCATTTTCATTCATACCGAGAAATGAATTGCTGCCGCAATTCTCAGCTCGGGATGAATGAAAATGACCCGATTTTTATATAATAACCATATTTTATATCTCAGAAGAAAGTTGAGGACCTTGTTATTGTGACGGATTATATTTTAATCAAAGAATTTTATTCAAAATATGCTCTGATCTGTGGTATTATAGCATATGGTATAATGTATGTAAAATTTTATATTCGAGCATGTGGCATAAAACACTACATCTGGTATAAAGCGTGTGGCATAATGCATGTGGTATAAATCATATGGTGTAAGCAATTCGTTATAAGCATGTGGTATAAAGAACATGATATGAAACATGTGGTATAAAGCATATGGTATAAATCATATGGTATAAACCATGTGTTATAAGCATGTGGTATGAAACACAAGATATAAAACATGTGGCATAAAGCATGTGGTATAAATCATATGGTATAAACCATGTGTTATAAGCATGTTGTATGAAACACAAGATATAAAACATGTGGCATAAAGCATTAATATAAATCATATGGTATAAACCATGTGTTATAAGCGTGTGGTATAAAGTACATGATATAAAACATGTGGCATAAAGCATGTCGTATAAATCATATGGTATAAACCATGTGTTATAAGCATCTTGTATGAAACACAAGATATAAAACATGTGGCATAAAGCATGTGGTAAAAAGCATGTGCTTCAAAGCATTTGATATTAAGTGTATTATTTTACAGTCAATAAAATCACCCAAATATCTCTATTTAATGCTCTAGCTTTTACGATGCATTGGTGTCACCTATTATATTGTATATTTGCGAGATAATTATGTTATTTCGACAAATAATACTGCGGTAAAAACATTGCATTTAAATTTACTAAATGATTGCGTTGTATATGGGGGGGGGGGGAGGGAAGAGTTTTTGTTGGTTGCAGATATTTTTACCTCTGCAACATGATACTTTGTGAAACCCGTCTTTGTTTTCTTCGTAAATAAACAAAAATATTTGTCTTCTGATATAATCTGTCAACAATCACAAACTACGTGTGTAGTTAATAACTCGTTGATTCACTATAATTATAATATTTATTCAATAAAAATTGATAAATGAATGGTTATTTTCAATCTACAGCATTGTACCACCAATCCTATCTCACAAGGCTAGCAATCAAAGTGTCATATGTGTCACTGTCCTGAGTGGGACAGACGACACTCTCGTTGCTAGAGGTCGTTATGCAACAATAAATACATGTGCATAATGTTATTGACGGTGTTACTTTTTAATTTTTAATTATATTGAATTTTACTTTTTAATTGGTATGTCGATTTCTCTCTCTTTTTTAATTCGGTATCAATCGTATAAATATTTTGGCTGTCATAGCTCAATTTTATGCTCGGTTTTTGTCGTCCTGTCGCTTCTCGTTTTGCATATTTCTCAAAGATTCTGCCACTCCGTTATAATTTCTGGTCCTGAGGGACTTTACAACGCTGAAATATTTTTGTATAAACCATGGGGACGTAAGTTTTTGTTCAATCAGGGTTGACACGGTCATGGAAAATCATGGAAAACCATGGAAAATAAAATAATAAAAATCCAGGTCTGGAACAGTCATGGAAAATAAAAATGTCGCAAAAAGTCATGGAAAAGTCATGGAATTTTGATTTTTTACAAATATCTCTCGCATTTCCTTTGATAAAAAGCATGTTGATTTCGTTACACTTTTAGCATACAGCAATGATACTGACAGTCCACTTAGCTATAAACTAGTTTACATGTAAAAAACAGAAAACTCCCGGACCCCCTTGGGTATGTGGATGCGGGTCTGCCTTTAAACGTGGGTATAGGTCAAGCTGCTGTGTTGGTGGAGGCTGCACAGTTTTCAATGTACACTTTTTCAGTTATGAAATCATGGAATTCTTAAAAAAATGATTGTGGAAAGGGTGGAATTTCATCTCCAGATCTCACAAATGTATTGCTTATTTCTTTTTCAAATTTTCTTGCTTAAAATGACAAGTAAAAAATCGAAAATCAGCATCTTCGAAATGACTAAAAACTACTTAAAGGGACACCGTGGGATGAGACATTTTAAAATTTGAAAATTTTGAAAATTGTTCTATATGAAGCTATATAGCCTACTGATCATAACTAAAAATACAAAAAAGTCAGAATACAATTTAAAGCACCGAAAAACGGTGAAATAGTTATATTTCCAGGTCGTATATTGCCATGTTAACAAAACAAGTCAGCAATATACAGCACTTTACACCACATATTCCCACGTCTTGGACGGTGAGATCAAAGCGATCGCCACTAATTGGTGTCTTATAGTCAGGACATGGGAGGGATATACCTGCAACACTGATTGTCTGCCCAACACTGGGCCGACGTCATCAACATGTGGCCCAATGCTGTAGGAACATTCAATCGTCCTTTAGCAAGTGTTTAGGTATAAAAAAAAGTTTGTTTGGGTTTTAAGCGGATTCATTAAAACGTAATGCCGATCTTGCGAATTTATTGCTTATTTCTTCTTAAAATGTTCTTGTTTGAAAGGAAAAGTAACAATGGTAAACATATATAAACTTCATTAGCACTTTAACTCTTAAAGCGAGGATTTTTTTTATAAAAAACATGGAGACCAAAGGGGTTTATTCAATTAGAAGTCACCATAAATGACTTAGTTAGCTCTTTCTGATTCATTTGAATACCTATGTTATGGGTCTTCGGCCATTAGAAATATTTTTTACTCTTACAGTGCTTGGATCGACTATAGTCATCATAATCTGACGTCAGATTCTGACGACTAAAGTTGATCCCCGCGCTGAAAGAGTTCAGGTATAATGTATATTTTTAACTTGTTTTATGTTTGAATCAGTTTACAGTAAAATATGTTTTGGATTTTATATTTTATTCCTGTACTGTCTGTAGTACTCTGATTAAATTAAATATGGCATATTCAAAACATTTGTTTTAAAGCTAATGTAATGTACTTAATAAAGGGTGTTGATTAAATTGTTTTAAATCAATTTTCTGCTTAGTTCAGTTGATGTATGTGATTCAAACAACGGCACTAGAGAGTCAGTCAGAGAATAAATTATGGGATTGTTCCTTGGCCCGAGGCACACCTGTGGTAAAAGTTTTTTGCAAGTCTGTGAAATCCTGATAGTAGTCACCAAAATTTAATGGATTAGTCCTTGTCCCTAGACACACCATCGGTAAAGGCTCTCCCCAACCACCTTATTTATTACCTTGGTCTGAACACAGATTTGGGACAAAACTTGACGTCACTCCATTCATAAAACTAGTAGACAGGCGCATTTCATTCATTGAAAGGCCATTTCCCCTTAGTTCCAGGGGTCGCTTCAAATATTCTGAATACAATATAGAGCATCTTCACACTATTTCAAATTTTTCTGTACATAGTTTTAAAATGGCCCCTTGTTATCCACAGTAGACCCGTGCTATATTTCTCGTTATTTGTCAGAGTGCTGGGTGAAGATGAATATTAATTAGTCTTGGAGAATGAGGTCAGCACATCTACAGTCTAACTACACTACCTGCGCACGAGCCCACAATCCCAGCAAGGAAGAGTAGTTAATCCAATGATGTTTTAATGTTGGCCACTGCTGAAGACGCTGTGCCAACATTTAAACAACATCGGGTCAATCTCTTGTGTTTGTAGTGTCAACACAACCTCTTGTTAAGGAACTCACCAGTGCGGGGGGGGGGGGTGAAATTGGTCTTGCTGCACAAGACAACAGTGAACACATAGCCAGCAACTACGATGCATTTACCCGATGCCGATACAATGTTAGGCCAATGTTATTAGGACAACATTAAAATACGTTTCGAGTCTGTTTGAGACATCTCGGCAAGCATGAGACATTGAACCAGGTTTAATGTTGGCCCACCAAGTTAATCCAGCATTGGTTCAATGTCTCGTGTCAGCTGGGGTAGACTACATTATCATACACACAATGGGCTCAAGCACTCTCTGCTGCCAGACTGCTGTGCATAGGCTCAGGCTAAATGTTGGGCCAGCATTGTAGACGCAGCGTTCACACAACACAACGATGTGCTGTGTTTGCTATGTAATAGCAGCTGAGTCCAGTTCCAGGTTAAAGTGGCACATCTACTTAATGTTGATATAATACTGGGCCAGCGTCGCAGATGTTACACCAACATTAAACAAGTACCTATCATGAATAAAAGTTGCCATAACATCTTCATATAAGTATGGTTGCCTACATCATGTAGGGCCTATATAAGAGTTGAAAATAATTAGCCTAATGGCCACAATCTGTTTGTGGTGAATTTTCAACCCAATCAATATTTGGCTACGTCAGACTGCTATCACAGCCTATGGCATATTAAATCGTACGGAAAAAAGACTACAATAACCAGAAGACACAATATGTCCACCCAATGACGGGTTATCTTTGATTTAATGACTGCGATGCTGACCCAACCTTAAACCAGCATTGGTTCAACATCACCTGTTTGCTCGGTACCACTTCCACAATGTAAATTAAATGTCCCATAACCTAGGCCTTAGCTGATATTTTGTAATACTTAGGTCTACGTCATCACAGAATGTCAAACATTTCTGTTCACTGTGCCTATTAACACTAACTAACGTATTCAGTAATCGCTTCTCAAAGTAATGGCCTAATCAAACAAAATTTTCAATAATATATGCACTATTTAGACTACGCTGAACTATCGTTGACCTTATTTTAATTTTGGCCTGGCATAGGCCTACATGACATAATATTTTATAGAGCAGAAGCTTAGGACTACTGGTATTGAAGGGCTGTATAAATAACCTTAAGGCCACTTTGTTTAATTTCTCTGTTTTAAATATGTAATATAGTAATAGTTTATTAGCATTAGACATTACAGTCTGTGAGCATACAATACAAAAATAATAATAATACAAACACTGCTATATGTACAAACGATGTACCCGTCCAGAAGACGACAGGTATTAAAAAACTACAAATACATAGAACAGCCCGTTCTATATATTTGTGAGAATTGAGGAAAAAAAAGAACATAGTAAATTATTATGAGGATAACATTAAAAAAAAAAGAATAATAATGATAAATCACAAAGAATATAGAGGGTTTACTAAAAACAAAAATTTAGCTAGTTTTCTCACTGTTGGTCCATGAGTGGATGTAAATAAAGGTAATAGTTTAAACATGTTTGGCCGAGTTACAAAGTGTTTGGGTAGAATATGTCTAAATCTGTCAGATATTGGACATTCAAAAATACAATGGTATTCGCGCCAAGGACGCCACATGTACTACATAAACGTGCATTATACACTAACCTGTTCCTCCCTCTACTTAATAAAACATTGGGAAGGCTGTGGTTTTTTGTACGAAATTTTGTAAGTGCAATTCTGTGTTTATGTGGCATAGTTATATTTAAAAACTCAGAAAAAAACGATACATGCAAATCCTTAAACAACATACAACTCGACCTTTAGCTTATAATTCCAAACCATTGCTTTATATACTGGTCACACAATCTTTGCTTACACAAAAGTTATAAAATAAAGCTCACTCGCTACAAACTGTTCAGTCCACATGAGTCCAAACCCTAGACTGTAAATTAGACTTTTAACCAGACTTGCCCAATTTATAACACGATTATCACTTAGAGTTGCATTGTACAAAACATTATACATTTGTTTCACCAATGGGCATGCCTTACCGTTAACAATTTTCACCCAATATTTTAAAATTCTAATTTTCCTGTTGATGAGCATTGGAAAACGTCCTAGTTCTCCATAGACCATTTCATTAGTGGTAAAGTCTGGAACTTTGAGTAACCATTTACAGAGCTTCAAATGAACTCTCTCAACTGCTAAAGAAGTGTGGAATCCCCAAATTTCAGACGCATATAAAATGACCGGAGCAACAAGTTTATCAAAAAGCCTACATAACCTAGGAGCGCTGGGGTTCACCAATTCGTGAACGTCACGTTTTAAAGCATAGAAAGCACGTAAACCGTATCAGCAATATTTCTTTGATTACATGAACATTTTCCAGTGTATGATAAATCTATGCCAAGGGAATTGATAACATCAACAATTTCAAGGTTAGTGTCACCATAAAACCAAAAATCATTATGAGATAATACACCACCCTTCCGAAATATAACCACCTTTGTTTTGTTTACATTTACAAATAGTCCCCATTTAGTACAATAGTCATATAAACAGTCCAAAGAGTCTTGAAGACCTTTCCTATTAGCTGATATCAGTGTTGAGTCATCAGCGTATAAAATTAGACATAGTTTTAAATCACCAACTGTAACACCTTCTACACCCTTAGACTCCAAACAATATTTAAGATCGTTGACAAACATACAAAATAAAAATGGTGATAAACTTTCTCCTTGTCTAACCCCCAGAAAACTTTCAAATGTTTCAGAAGTATTTCCCATATATTTTACTTTTGATTTAACTTCATTATACATACTCCTAATTATATTTAAAATGTTCCCACGTATACCGGATGTAATTAGCTTAGACCATTGACAGTCCCTATTAGCATAATCAAAGGCTTTTCTAAAATCTACAAAATCTGTATAAACTTTACCCCCTTTCTCTGTTACCAGATTAATTAAACTGTGGAGTATAAATATGTTGTCAATGGTAAATCTTTTTTCGCGAAAACCCCCTTGCTCTTCAATCAATATTCCATAACTTTCAGCCCAAAATGTTAAGCGATTATTTAAAACTCGTGTAAATAATTTACCAAAAACACTCAAAAGAGTAATACCTCTATAATTATCCACTGCACCCTTGTTACCTTTTTTATGAATTGGTATAATGACACCTTCGGTCCAACTTTTTGGAAAGTGACCACTCATAAGAATAACATTGAAAAGAGCTGTTATTTTACTAGCTAATATTTCACATGTGTAGATAAAAAATTCATTAATGATTAAATCGGGCTCAGAACGTTTACCATGTTTTAACTGTCTTATCGCTTTTATAACTTCACTTTCTGTGATAGAAACATTCATTTCGTCAGTTGAATCAACAAGTACACCATTGTCATATAAACAAATAGATTCAAAAACATCATCATCAGCAATAAAATGTACATTTGCGGGATTACCAAGCTTTTTAAAATAAGTATAAAAGTCATTTACATCCAAACAATGGCTGTTAGTTGGTTTTCGACCTCTCAATAACTTCAAAAAATCACGCACATTTGATGTTTTAGCGTTAATTAGTTGTTGCGTTTTTGCTTGGGCAAATCTTAAGCGACACTGTTTAGCACATGCTGTATATCTATTTCTTGCTTTTACAAGCTTCGTCCGCGAATCGTCATATTTGGATATACGGTGTTGATTCAACATATTTAAAAAATCATGTTTCAGTTGTGTACATTCGTCTGTCATCCAGTCTGGTTTGCCACGTCTAAGTGAGTCAGTGGCTTTGATAGAAATAGTCTTAACAAAGAAGGAATCTGCACATTTCGTTATTATATCAGAAAAATCACTCACTAAGTTATTTACATCATTTGAGCTTAAATCTGTATCAATTTCGTTGAATAAATCTAAAAATTTTGAGCACATATCTTCTGTGTTTAAATTGGATAAAAATTGCACTTTGTGCTCGTCATCCCACTGATATTTGAAATTCATTCTTCTATTACAACTTTCCCTGGTGGGTTTATAATTTTCATTTGGTATTTTAATTACAAATGCAACAATACAATGATCTGAATAAACAGTTGCTGGAGTGACACAGAATGAATGCAATAAATTAAAGTCTTCTTCTCTACATAAAACATAATCAACCACACTACTACCATTAGCCGTTATACAAGTGTACTGACCTACCCCAGCATCGTCACCTACACGACCATTTAAATGACAAAACCAGCTTGCTTGCAAAATTCAAGAAGTAAAACACTATGTTCATTGGTCGGTTTAGTATCTTCCGATACTCTATCAGGTATTAACCGTTTATCAGTATCAACAATGTGGTCAAATATAACAGGACAATCATCTAGTTGGTTGGTGCGGGATGAATGAATCTTGATATTTAGTGTCAAAATCTACTAAATCAGTCAATATCTGATCAAAAATATTTCCTGAAGGTTCAGCTCTACTTGAACCCACGGGCGCTGCGTAACATAAACAAAAATACAAATCTTTAGCGATATTTAAAAATGTTTTTGACAGTTTAACCCATAGCAAACAATCACCAGTTGTCTTCAGGATTGAGAGATGTTTGTCCATCTCTGATTTATAATAAAGAACAAGTCCCACGGAGTCACGACGTGCCCTCGGGTGCTTAGTACGATGTACAGCCACGTGTTCACAGCCATCCAGGGATAAATCACTGAGCTGATTTGTCCACGTTTCACAAAGCATAACAATATCATACGATTTTAAAATATGTACAAAGTCAGTGTCTTTTAGTTTGTAGTTGCGTTTACTGGTAAGTCCGCGTACATTCCATACACCACAACGTAGACATCCCCCGTCAACAACAGTTTGAGCCTTCCGTGTATTTCGTGTAGAGGGGAAATACAATACTGTGAACAACCCATCATCCGGGGAAGTGACCTTTCAAAATTGTCTGAATTCGGGGATTACCCTATTTTCATCTAGAAATAGCAGCAAGTCACAAACATTTGCCACTGGGGCATACCAGAGGCTACATGAAGCTCGGCCACGCCGCGTAGTGTGGCTCTGGGAATCAGAGTATCCAATTGATTGATGTGTCAAGGTTAAATCATAATGTCGTAAACACGACTGAACGCGGTGGATGATCAATACAATAAGTTGTTCATTTCAAGCTTGTTCATATAGATTACCTGCATACACAACCGTGTACAAATATAAAATACCCAAAACACTTGCCGATATATAATCTTTGAAATGCCGATAATGCAGTTTTTAATTCTCAGATATGAGCTCTCAATATGTTTTTTCGATTAATTTCATCATTAGAAAAATAAAACAAAATAATACACAATTAATTTTTATTATAATAATGATGTACATTATCTCTGGGATTTAGAATGTATGTGCGGTCGTCCATGTCTACCAATGTAGTTTCTCGTAATAAGGCCAGTCGAATCTAAAAATTGTGTACGCCACAGGCCTACTTCTGGATGGGTATAAATATGAAACGTCATCCACTTTACGTCTAAATGCGTTCGTCATGGAATCTCCAGATGACGCGAATAACTTCTTATTGGCATAATGTTGTCTCGTTGCTTTGTCGTCATTACCTAACCTCCACAAATATTGAGACAACAAATTTACCATAAGCTGGTAAGTACCAGAGATAATTAAATTATGTAAACAAAGAACATGTAATTATTTAATTTATTAAACAACTCAATAATTCATGTGCTAATTCCCAACGTTTTTCACAACAAATGTAAAGAAATCACCAATTTGAACCTATATTTAAAGGAAGAATCCATGAAACATGAGTGGGTCGAGTAGGTAATAAGATGTAAAAAACGTCATAAGGGAGTAAACATATAACTATATAATTAACCATATATTTGGTTAATCTATGATATAACATAGGTTTTTCCCGAAACCTGTTGTCAAATTGACGAATAAATTTTACCCCGCCAGAATACATAAATTTCAAAATTTCAGTCTACACGGTTTTTAGTTGTAATCCTGCTGGAAAACTATATTTGATTTTTGCATTTTGCCAAACTTCTTTAATAAGGCCTATTAATTTCCGCTATAATTGTATTACTGTTAAATGAATATAATAAATACAATTCTACCGGATTCGTCGCGCTCAAACGCTACAAATGATAATAAATCAGCTAACAGTAGTGAACACTGTAATAGTAAATCATAATAGTTGTGTTACTCTGTACAATTCAATTGATTTTAAATAATAATTTTGAGTAGCATCGTACGAGGCTACACACTGACTTTCACTGTACCGTATATTTCATGCTAATATAAAGCATAATATAATGCATGCGTGGGTCTAAACATATAATTATAGCTTAATAATACAGTGTAATTATTGTCAACTGTCAAAATTCGCGGGACAAGGGTCCCCCAGAATGCAATAGTGCCCGTGGTTAGGCCAAGGCCCTATTCCATAATAATACTAGATATGCCTTTCATACCCAAAGCCTCAGTAAGAGCAAGTTCTCAAATTACAGCAAGTTCATATATACTTCAGCGACATCTATGAGTAACAATTCCATCGAATCATAAAGCCCTTTGTCCTGGATCTTAGCTGGGCCTTGCTTTGCAAACAATCTGACTGTATAACTGTGGGTATTTAGAAACAGGTTGACCTCACGCGTGTACCGACACCCAGTGAACACAACACATTTGTATGACTTTATACAATGTTGGACCAACGTCGAAGACGTTGAGCCGACGTTGTATAAATGTTATACAAATGTTTTGTGTTTGCTGGGAAGGAGGACTTTCTCTCAAACATTGTACATTACTGCAATGTTGGTTCAATGTTGGGCCAGCGTCGCAGACGTTGGCCAAACATTACAACAGCGTTGGGTGAGTGTCTCGTTGGAGTCGTATCCAGTCTAGTAATCAGGTTACTTCACCAACCACACTGTACTGTATGCTGAAGGCTTACACGCATGCGAGTTTAGAACCTGACTCTATCTTTAAGTGAGAATAATAAGGTTAATCGTATCATGGCGTGTACCGGCCCCTATGCACAATGGAATACGGGTGACCAGCGATTTTCACCGGTACATGTGTACCCGAAAATAAACACTGATCCGGCCAATTTTGTGCAAAAATGTGAGGGTTACCCTATTCAAAAACAATATACACATATAAAAAAGGAGACCTAAATGACATCGTCAAGGCATTTTTCAAAAGCTGTTAAATTCAGTTTAAATATAAGACAGTCATCAAACAAGCACGTTTATATTTGATGCGCAATCGATGATTGGATGCGCACTGTATTTTTCGGGCACAACTTTACGAATGGCAATGATTACAGACTCTGTATCGCACACAGAGTCTCTTATTACGGACTAGACAACCACGACAATTCTTGCTGTACAGTCATGTCGGCACTTTCGTTTTGTCTGCACTATTTCCATTTTTTTGCACCTTGTTATTATGCAGATTTATGTCCATTTACAAATGTATATTTTAATATTCTGGTAGGCCTACACATTATTACTCTTGTTATATTTGACGTTAGTATAACGTTTACCCAAATTTTACATGGATAACGAACCCTTGCAATACCTAAAAGGCGAAAATAATAATACATTGACCGATTTATTACAAAATCATAACAGTGAAGAAGAATTTGATAATTCTACCTTGAATTTTGATAAACACTCTCTTATTGTTGAGACACCAACAGTTGTGTTGCCATGGGGGTCTGGAAACAGTTGACTCACCGCATATTAACAGTGAAAGCTTTCCCAGCCAACACGGCACACTCACCAAATTGTAAACTATTGACCTGTAGTAACAGTAATAATAGTTTCAGAATGCAGTGAAATTAATTGAGTTGAGCAATGTGTTATGTTGGCTGAATGCATAACGGATAGCAGTTATTATTAAGCCATTGTATTTATGTATTAAGATGGGCCAACGTTGGGTCAGCAATGCCAGCGTTGGGCGCACTGGGCCGGCGTTGTGCCAGCATTGCCACTAGGACAGGTGCGAACATGCCTCATTATATCATTGATAGCAAGAATGTTCTGCCAAACAGACATTTGTGGATCCAGGGCACGGTTGGAAGACCATGAACAAGGTCTACAACGTGACGTCGGAAGCTACAGGTCTGCCCACTAATAATACAGATATTATTAATACAGATATTATGTGATCCTTATTATATCATTAAGTAGCTAGGTGTGAGTAGTAATTAGATTCAAATAAAAGGGTCGATAGTGGTCATGCAAACGTATCTCTGAGACCCCACCTTTAGAGGTAAAATGGTGGCAGAGATGAGTGTGAGCAGCTAGACCAAAGAATGCGGTTTTGGGATTGGCCCACTGTCCGCGACGTCGGACCAACATCAGTCTAGCATTGGCTCAAAGTTCCATGTTAGCTGAGTTACTTGTGTGAACACGGCTAGAGGATGGCACAGTTATTCTATGTTATACTCGGAGAAGTCTGCCAGTGCGCAGGCGCAGAATTTATGACATAGAGAAAGCCAGAGACAGAGAGCTCTGGGAGAGATGCGCGAACCACCATAGAGTAAGGACTGACTATTGTCTGTGAGCATGACTGTTATGACCATGATGTAAGTGTATCAATAAAGAGGTGAGAAGATGATCCTGACATGAGACCCAGCACAAGTGTTTGTTGTCAACAAGCCCGTTATAAAATCCAACGATGTTGGTGAATCTGGAATGCGTTAGATTGTTAAATCCGTGGACTTTTAATTGGACTCGCAGTCCAAAGTATTTTTCATTGGCTTGGTTGTTAGGATTATTCATTGGCGAGCTTGCCAGGATTTTTCATTGGCGAGCAGTTGCTTCAGGATAAGTACCTCAGGAGGAGTGCCATCACCTCAGAGGTATAAACAATGATTAAGCTAGGCAATCAGCTTAATTGGCGAGCTACACTTTTTATTGACAAACAGTGCTATCAGGATTATTCTCACCTCAGGAGGAGTGTCATCACCTCAGGAAGAGTGTCATCACCTCATGAGGTACGTAAAATGAATAAGTTGGAACCTCAGCTTTTCATTAGCTAACCAACATGATTATTATTGCCTCGTGAGGATGACAAGCAACTCAGGAGGCACGAAAAATGTACGTGGTATAACATAGCTCAGGCTGGAACCTGGCCAGTTTCAACATTCTACAGCTGGCTGGGCTAGTTTCGGGCAGCGCTTGGGAGGACAAAATGAAGGAAGAAAGAACAAACGAAAAGAAAGAACCAATAAAGTAACAGATTACAGACTTTGATGGCAACCTCTCTGCTGCCACCTTCGAATGAAGGGAATGTGTCTCTCCCAGTTGATCTTGCTACGGATCGGCTGCGATTCCTTCAATATGATTTGGCAAGTCAGTCAGATAAACTGTCAGCAGTAGAAGTCGTAGGAGTAAGCATGCATGGACTTACATGTCAGCGAATGTCGCGCATGTCGGTGAACGTCAACGTGGTGAGCAAGGTTCGAGTATTGGGCTCTGGTATACTCGTAACAGTCTAATTTAGCCTACGACTTGTGAATTTCGGACATAGCTAGAGATCGCCTCAGACGTAGATACATGTACTTGGCCAGATACGGCATTGGGCCATAGTGATACCGATGTCTGAAGCGAGGGAGGTGAACAATGATTTGATATCACTGCAAAGAGTGCTACATGTAGTTTTTTTCTGAGAGCAGGCAGGCAGAACGCTGGAAAAGGAGCAGCAGGATGAGTCAGAGTGAAACAGATAAGACATAACTGACGATTCACTCTTCAGGCCGATTAGAGACATAATTTTGGCAGCTGTCCCAACTTTACCAAAACTGAATCTCAACATGATAACCTGCCGCTGATGAATCACCGGACATCGTACCTGCTACAGTCAGCTGGACCCAACATTGCCGGCTGAGAAGTAACCCAGGAGGCGAATCACAGGGAGCTGAGGACCCCACTCTCTAGATTCTGCACCACCGAGTAATTAGCATGATTAATCACACAGGGACTAATCACGACACAGACCCATTGGGATTGGCTGAGGAAGGCGGAACGCCCAGGAATCTCTGCTAAGCCATTGGATAAACGAGTACATGAACGCCCCTCACGTGATTGTGCTACACACCCTCCTGTGCTCACGTCGTGTTTGTGCTCAAAACCCCTTGTAGTGGCCACACCCATGTGGCAGTTGTGTTAGACACCCCCCTCTCCCCCATCTGGAAAGTGAATGGTGCGATATACCATGATGACGTCAATAGACACTCACAAAAGAGGTATCAGTAACAATGTTATACAACTTGAGTGACAATTTTGTAAAATTTGACTGACAATTTTGTACCAATTGAGAGACAATTCTATGAAAATTGAGTCAAAATTGGGTGACAATTTTATAAGAATTGAGTTAAAATTGATGGATAATTTTGTCAAAATGGGGTCAAAATTAAGTTTGTTGACACTGTTACCTAAAGAAATTTGCTAGATAAGTAGCATTGATAGTTTTATGAAAATGGAGTGAGATGTGCTTAACAGTTCAAAAGACCTTGAGGCAACAATGGACACTCCGATCCGCGGGAGAGGCGTGGATTATTGAACTTCACAGGTCACGTTAAATAAACTGTTTGGCACGGATATTTAAATACGATTTTACATTACTTGACGATAATAGTAAGTTACTTGAAATAGTTTATCTATCAAGAACTGTAGTTAAAAAGAATTCAAGAGACTGTTCCAGACCGAACTTCGTAGTGAATTTAATGTACTGTTGCAGACAAACTGTTGTGGCTAATTTAATGAAATGTGGCAGATAAATTGAGTAAAAATTACTTTTAAAATGTTCACCTCACCGGTAAGCCAGAGACGTGTATTAGTTGGTAAAACTAGTTATTCTATGTCTATGATTAGAATAGAATTCGGGTAGCTTGTGGTGTTTGATCCACAAGGCAGTACGGGCGCCACACGGGAGGCGACCCCAGACCTGAGGGGTACGGGTCAGGGTCGTGATCCTGTAATGTGCTGGGAACGTACATAGTGCATCAGTGCATTGGAGGACGTGAGCTATGGACAGTGCTCATGGGGAGATACCGGTTCTCTGCCAACGTGCTAGTTCTCCGCCCATGAGCTGTCTCGGTCACGATCCTTAGGTGCTGCACTGGTACTTGCAGGTGGTACAACGGGGATGTTGTACCGGAGATGGATCGGTATGTATAGTGCATAAATGCACCCGGAAGGTGGCACATAGACATGGTTCATGGAGAGATACGCGCGTTCTCTGCTCCTGGACTGTCTTGGTCACGATTCTTGGGTGCTGCACTGAGACCTGCAGGTGGTACAACGGGGATGTTGTACCGGAGGCTTACGGGTACCACAGCGCGCCGATAGGCCAGGCGTGGCATGGTAGTCGAGGCGTCAGGCCGACGCCATGGTTTGTACGGGATAAGGTTTCTGTAAGGAGCCAGTACAAGCTGAGATAAGCCAGGGATAGCGCTGGTAAGCGCATGGCAAGAGAGCCATTTGTACCGCTGGTCAGAAGCCGTGAACGGCGCTGACGAGCACATGCATGGACGCGTGTCGGACAGGCTGAGCTATTATCATAAGCACGACGCCGCCGCTACGCAATTGCCATGCACACACTTATACATGGCGTGACCATGTATACATTGTTATATTATATATTTTGCTTGATATACTGTGCTAAATATTTTAATGTGGATTGCTGTGTGGATTTAGTTAGATATTGACGGACGTGTGCCGTCAGTGTGATGTGCTGAGACAGCAGCACATATCTCGTCAACGAAATGGTTGACGAGCTGATTGTTATTTTGACTTATGCCACTGATTACAATGTTACGACTGTCCTGACAGATGGATAAGACATACCACATAACCAGCGAAGCATGGACAATTAGAGGTGTCCAGAACCCGAATTATACTGTACCTGTTTGCTTATGAGTTGTCAAAAATCAACCGTTACAACTGAATTTATGCGGTGGACTATATATAATAGTGACTTCTAAAGCAACAGTATCTCTCAACAATAATTGAGACTTAGTGGCGCTTGTATAGTTGGAAGCCATATTAATTTATAAGTCTAATTGGAAGAAATTACCTAAAATTCATGTTTTACAGATACACCACTGTCCACCTGCACGGTGTGGGACGCCCACCGTGGTGGCTAGGGTGTTTCTTGGAGGGCATTAGCTGGTATTGGATGTCATAGAATTTACCGGTGACAAAAAATCTCTGTGTGAGTGAGTGAGACAGTTAAGTCGGCGGACAGGACATTAGTGACATCTTCTCATTTCCTAAGGAGAAGTGTGGTCAATTTAAGCGTGACCTGAATACCTGTCAGCTATACACGTATGGACACTAATCAATGTACGTGTGAACTCTTAATATGTTTGTGACTTATAATCAATATATGTGTGAAATGTAGTAACTAGGTGTATGGCCTATTATATCTACTGTCGTGTTAATCACACAGAACAACCTTTTTTGATATGAGTTAAAATGGGATTTGAACTTTAAGGGAGGGGCGTGTGTAAACTATTGACCTGTAGTAACAGTAATACTAGTTTCAGAATGCAGTGAAATTAATTGAGTTGAGCAATGTGTTATGTTGGCTGAATGCATAACGGATAGCAGTTATTATTAAGCCATTGTATTTATGTATTAAGATGGGCCAACGTTGGGTCAGCAATGCCAGCGTTGGGCGCACTGGGCCGGCGTTGTGCCAGCATTGCCACTAGGACAGGTGCGAACATGCCTCATTATATCATTGATAGCAAGAATGCTCTGCCAAACAGACATTTGTGGATCCAGGGCACGGTTGGAAGACCATGAACAAGGTCTACAACGTGACGTCGGAAGCTACAGGTCTGCCCACTAATAATACAGATATTATTAATACAGATATTATGTGATCCTTATTATATCATTAAGTAGCTAGGTGTGAGTAGTAATTAGATTCAAATAAAAGGGTCGATAGTGGTCATGCAAACGTATCTCTGAGACCCCACCTTTAGAGGTAAAATGGTGGCAGAGATGAGTGTGAGCAGCTAGACCAAAGAATGCGGTTTTGGGATTGGCCCACTGTCCGCGACGTCGGACCAACATTAGTCTAGCATTGGCTCAAAGTTCCATGTTAGCTGAGTTACTTGTGTGAACACGGCTAGAGGATGGCACAGTTATTCTATGTTATACTCGGAGAAGTCTGCCAGAGCGCAGGCGCAGAATTTATGACATAGAGAAAGCCAGAGACAGAGAGCTCTGGGAGAGATGCGCGAACCACCATAGAGTAAGGACTGACTATTGTCTGTGAGCATGTTATGACCATGATGTAAGTGTATCAATAAAGAGGTGAGAAGATGATCCTGACATGAGACCCAGCACAAGTGTTTGTTGTCAACAAGCCCGTTATAAAATCCAACGATGTTGGTGAATCTGGAATGCGTTAGATTGTTAAATCCGTGGACTTTTAATTGGACTCGCAGTCCAAAGTATTTTTCATTGGCTTGGTTGTTAGGATTTTTCAAAATGTTGCTTTAATGTCGGTCAACGTCGCAGACGTTGGTCTAACATTAAAACAACTTTGGGCCAATTTCTCGTTAGAATAGTATCTTGTAATTAGTTCAGTTGCTGATAATAATATAGTCAAAGTGTACTCTATAGGCTAATGTAGGCCTTCACCTGACCGTCCCACGCATGCCCATTTCGCAGTTGTATGTTTAGTTACACTGTGTTAACTCTCAGCTCGGGTTTGGTAAAACCTCTTTTATGAATACGCCCGATAGTGTACAATATGACAGTGGACTCAAAACGTGAAATCACTCAACTAATGCTTTGCTATGATTTTACCAGATTGATGTTGTTTAGTTATTATTAATTCTTAATCGTCATCTTACGCCGTACAACTGACTGACATCAGGTCACATCCAGCTAACGCGAGACGTTGACCCAATGCTGGGGTATTACTGGTCCTCTGTCTGCGACGCTGGCACAGCATTACACAAACATTGGTTCCCGACATTCCATGTTAAGACGCTGCTCCAACATGAAGCTAACATTGGTTCAATGTCTCGGCCGGGTGTACTGGGTATCCGTCCCGCTCTGTGCCCAGATATGTGTGTACGTTGTAGGCATATTGCTCTTTTGTCAACATAATAACCTAGTAAATATTATTGTAGGCCCTATATTTGGCGGCTGAAGGGACATGCCTAGGTCTAAAATCATCAAAAAATCGGTGATTTTATTTTAGCTTAATATGACCACTTAACAGTTAGGCTAGATATAGAGACGAAGTTCCCGTAATTCTTATTTTTGACATAGTTGTCAATAATTAGAAATCAGGAACTCGTCTCTATATCTAGCCTAACTGGTGAATGCGCAGCACAAAAATTAAAAAACTTTTGCAGTTCCAGTCTATGGACATGTTTACATCATATGGTCATGTTAATAAGCCAAAATAAAATCACCGATTATTTTATGATTTTAGCCTGGGTATGTCCCTTTAAAGGGCATTTGCATGGTGAACTTCTGTGAAGCTCAATAGCTTTGACCCGCAATGTTTTGACCGAATTATCTGATAAAATAAAGTATGGGGGGGTATTATATAACATTGCTTTCACCGAGTATCCGTTCAAAAGGGTTTCCGATGACGTCACTGCGTTTCACAGAATTCTGTGAAACACAGTGACGTCACTCGGTGAAAACAAGGTTATATAATACCCCCTCCCCCCATACTTCATTCTGTGAAACGCAGTGACGTCACTCGTCGGTGAAAACAAGGTTATATAAGAACCCTTCCCATACTTCATTGTATTAGCAAGCTCGGTGAAAACAAAGGAGGTCGAGGTCATTGAGTTTCACAGAATTCGCAAGTCGACCATTTTATTCTATACACTTTGCAGGAAAAGAGACGAATTTCGTACAAACCATGTGGAGTCGAGATAATTAAAAAAGACATTTTTGCAGAGTTTGCTGAGGCGAAGAACATAAAATAAACCGATTGAAAAATACTAAACACTTTTTTTATGGGAGCGATGGAATTATTTTTACTAATGCTGCTCTCAAACATAGGCGAATATGCTTGCGAATGTGCTTACGAATGAAAAGATTTGACATTCGCTCAAAATTCGCAGCACTCGCCGAGTATTTGTAAGCGTTTGTAACAAATTCGGAACGTTCGCAAGTCATTTTCTACCTGCTTACGAATATCGGCCAGTTTAGGAAGCGTCTCCTAAATTTCAGCGAATGTTGCGAATACTGTCATTCGCCGTCAATATTAGTGAGGATCGCAAGCCATTGGTAACGTTGGTAAGGCATTCGGAAGCACTTGCAACGTTCGTAAGGCATTTGCAAGGCGTTTGTAACGTTTGCCGTTTCCCATTCCTTGCGAATGTCTCACCACTGTTAAATTCAAGAAAACAATGAGCCCAGCGTCATATTCACTCCGTATTTATACCAATCACAGCCTCGTCATCAAATATTCGTATTATTCGTAAGAAAATGGCAAGACAATGGCAACGTTGGTAAGACATTCGTATCATTCATAAGTACGTTTGTAACGTTTTCAAGCCCATTTGTAAGCATTCGCAAGCATTCATAACATTCGCAAGGCAGTCGCAGCATTTATTCTTAAGACCATTTGCACCATTCGCAACGATTGTTAGCAATTCGTAAGGCATTGGCAAGCATTCGCAGTGCATTTACAACGTGATGAAAAATATGTTGACCAGAAAAAACACCAAATGCTAACGTACATAATAGGGAGATCATACACTAAAAAATGTCTTCGACGAAACAAAAAAATTGTCGGACGTTGATCACCAAAAAAAAAGATTGTTTTCTCTCGAGGGTAAAAAAAAAAGTTTGCAAGCAACACAAACTCTAAGCCCCCCCCCCCCCAGATATCTAATGGTGCGTCCCTTAATAGTATTTGTGAATTCAAAAATATTTTTCTTCCTAGTAACAGTTAATATAGTACATTTCTCAAAAATGAGTTTTAATCACCAACGTTGTCCATAATCGTATAAAATATTTAGACCATTCCGCAGTAATTGACAGTCGTTGGATATTGTGCCGGGCGGGGGCCCTAGGGTAGTCAGTGGTTAGCACCGATGCCTTTCACGCCAGAGTTCGGGGTTCGGTTCCCGGTCTCTGCGGTTTGAAAGAAACAAAAATGTTTCTTCCCCATCCACGTGTGAAAGCTAGTATTGTGGGGAGCCTCCGTGACCGAGAGGTAGCGTGCTCGGCCTCAGACCGCCAGGGTTCGAATTTCGAATCCTGTGTCTGGAGGACAGTGTCATCTCAATTATCTCACCATCCTCAGGAGGTTCTCCTGGCCCAGTTTAGCCTATATGTGCACAAAGGTGGCCTAAAGCCCGATTCATTTCATTTGGATATTGTGCCTAACACGGCGCAGTGTTGGCACTCGCTTCTGACGATCGACCGCCACGCTGCCATGCGGACTGGAGGGTCTTCAGCCAACGTTGGAACAGAACTTGTTCTTGGTCCTCTGGTGGTGCGATTGGATAGGCTGAAGTTTTTATTGTTGTTCAGACGCAAAACAATGATTGGACGTGATCAGAGTCGCTAGCTCAGAGTGGCCCGACGACTCTGAGCACGTCACTCGTAGTCCGGGAGCTAGCAGAAATTTGCATTACATCTCGAGTACAAAAGGTTTAATAGTTTTAGTAGGGTGAAAAACCTAACTTTCATGACCACTTTCTGGCTAAGATGTTTTGATGATTGATTTACCTTTCTTGAACCTTTTAAAAAATATTTAGCCCCAGTGTCCCTCGCAAAAATCTCGGCATTTTTTTCTAGAGGCGTAAATCCAAAATGGCCACCTGTGCCATTATGAAAAAATAACATTTGACATATAAAAGCTAAAAATATGAATAAATACACTCTTTTGGCTAATTCGACCACAAGGAATCCATTTCTGACGTCAGTTTGTTATTAAAACACATTTCTGACCCTAAAATCCAAAATGGCCGACAAATTTGGATAGAAGATTCATTTTTTTAAGCGAATTTGATCCCCTTGCAGGGTGGTATGAATGCAACAGCTAATATGCCTATATATGAATACATAGCTCTAAATAACAATCACAAATTACACTAAAAAAAGAAAATAATAAAATAGAATAAAATTCAGCACGTATATGTCGTAAATACAGTACAGACAGTGGGGGGGCACTCGATTTGTGGCAGCAATTACCGTGTGTTAAAAATAAAACCAGATGATGGTAAACAGAAGAGCATGACATATTCATCAGAATCTGAAGATTCAGAACATAGCCTGGCAGGAGGTGTAATCCAATACATATATTATATTTTCAGTATACTTGTTCCCTCGCTTCACGAGGCGGAGGCCTATATACGGCATATACGTGCTGAATTTTATTCTATTTAATTTTATTATTTTATATATTTTTTATTGTAATTTGTGATTGTTATTTAGAGCTATGCATTCATCTATAGGCATGTTAACTGCTGCATTCATACCACCCTGCAAGAGGATCAAATTCTGTTTCTCTTAAAAAAATGGATTTTCTATCAAAATTCGTCGGCCACCTTGGATTTTAGAG
>OZ024904.1:15710586-15722966 GCA_964017125.1 Flabesymbios commensalis | reverse complement strand
AAAATTTGTTTTATTTTGTCAAGTATAAGTAAAAAGTGATATGGAAAATAAACAGTTTTACGAAGCCCCAGAAGCGACATTTGCATTATTATTATTTTTTATCTCAATATATTTAGTTAAGAACTCAATATGACTGGATATATTGAGTTTACAACTCGACATATTGACTTTAAAAGTCGATATGTTGAGTTCACAACTCTATATAATCAGTTTACAATTCGATATATTGAGTCTAAAAGTCGATATATTGAGTTGATAACTCGATATATTGAGTTTAAAACTCGATATATTGATTTTACCACTGGATTTATTGATTTTAAAGTCAATATATTGAGTTCATAGCTCGATATATTTAGTTTATAACTCAATATATTAAGTTCGTAAGTCGATAAATTGACTTTAAAAGTCGATATATTGACTTTGAAAGTCGATATATTGAGCTTATAAGTCGATTTATTGAGTTCATAACTCGATATATTGAGTTTCAAACTCGATATATTGACTGTAAAAGTCGATATATTGAGTTTTAAACTCGATATATTGACTTTAAAAGTCTTTATATTGAGCTCATAACTCAATATATTGAGTTCATAACTCGAAATATAGAGTTTAAAAGTCGATTTATTGAGTTCTTAATTCGATTTATTGAGTTTACAACTCGATATATTTACTTTAAAAGTCGATATATTGAGCTCACAAATCGATATATTGAGTTTAAAACTCGATATATCGACATTAAAAGTAGATATATTGAGTTTACAACTCAATATATTGAGTTTACAACTCGATATATTGACTTTAAAGGTTGGGATATTAAGTTCATAACACGATATATTGACTTTAAAAGTCGATATATTGACTTTAAAAGTCGATATATCGAGTTCATAATTTATTATATTGAGTTTAAAACTCGATATATTGAGGTTAGAGCTCAATATGTTGACTTTTAAAGTCAATATATTAAGTTGTAAACTCAATATATCGACTTGTAAACTTAATATATCGAGTTGTAAACTCAATATATTCAGTTGTGAAATCAATATATCGCATTTTAAAGTGAATATATCGAGTTGTAAACTCAATATATTGAGTTGTAAACTCAATATATCGACTTTCAAAGTCAATATATTGACTATTAAGTCAATATATCGAGTTGTAAACTTAATATATAGAGCTGAGAACTCAATATATTGACTTTCAAAGTCAATATATCGAGTTGTAAACTCAATATAACGAGTTGTAAACTCAATATATTGAGTTGTAAACTAAATATATCGACTTTTAAAGTCAATATATTGTCTTTTAAAGTCAATATATCGAGTTATAAACTCAATATATCGACTTTTATTGGAAGGATACTTTTAAGAACATTATTGAAAATATAACAACGAAAATGATGATATTTAAAAACAAACATAGTGACGGTCATCTCTGAAATACATTGTGTGTACAATTGGATACTAGCATACAAAATATAAAAATACACAATTTTAGGCCCTGGATAAAAACTATTAAATATTGCTATACGAACATTAATTAAAACAAATTAATAGAACAGCCAAATATGACTTTGTTTGCAACATTTTACAAACAAGATTGCTTTTTGTTATAGAACTGTAGGATACTTCGAGCACAATTATATGTTTTTACCTTCTTTCAAGAGTGTTGGGCGAATTGATGCTTATGCAAATGATTCCATTATAAAGACACGGGCAACACTGTCCAAATGCTGCAAATATGTTGCTCAAATATTCACATATTCATGATCAAAAATCAATTGAAGCTGCATAATCTCATCCTGTAGAAATATAAAAAATTACTGAAGCCAATATAGAGTTGGAATTGACCGATTTATTTTCTTGTATTTTCTAAGCACTGTCTGAGATCAATTCATATCTTCAGCTGCTCTGTGTGCAGCAATAGGTTCAGCAAAATATGAATTATGTACTATAACATCTGATTATCAGACCAGTTTTAGATTACAAATTCACTTCCATATATCATGATTCATCATCTATCAGTTTTCTACTGGAAATTTTAGCAAAATATACATTTTGAATTTTTTTGAATTATTATTATTATTATTATTATTATTATTATTATTATTTTCATAATTATTAATATTATTATTATTATTATTATTATTATTATTATTATTATTATTATTATTATTATTATTATTATTATTATTGTTGTTGTTGTTGTTGTTGTTGTTGTTGTTGTTGTTGCTGTTGCTGTTGCTGTTGCTGTTGCTGTTGTTGTTGTTGTTGTTGTTGTTGTTGTTGTTGTTGTTGTTGTTGTTGTTGTTGTTGTTGCTGTTGTTGTTAAGTGCATTTATTATTCTTATTTCAAGTGATGTTTCAATTATTTATAGAAACATGTTGAAGCTAAAATACACTGTGAACAGTTTTATAAAATATTAAATAAATTTATTTGAGCCTCTGAGCTCGGAACGCCGAGTATTTAGTCAAATAAGAATTTACTAATTTTATTTTTTATATATGAAGAAAAATTACTGAGCAATAGTGGCTCATTAAATAAATTATTATAAACTTCGAAAAGAACAACAAAAAAGCCATATATAAACTAAATTTGTGAAAGCGGGGAAAATGTAGGCCTTGGTGATCTTATATGGTGAAAAGGCGTTGACAATTTAAATTCATGGATGTACAAAAATGAGAAGTCAGCCAAGAAAATCAGGAACAGATAATTGCAATAAATACCTTTGATAAAAACAACAGCTACGTATCGCTATCCTAATATGAGTGTCTCAGAGTCCAGCAATGGGGATGAGTAACTCGGATTCCCAGTAACTCGACTATACGGTCAGTGGATCGGGCATGGCGAATGGTCATTATCATTGAATACAGATCAGGACCGACATATCAGCTGATCCACGAATAAATTTAAAAGAAAATTAAGCCTACTGAACACGAGAATGCATTATGTCTTTCTTTCTTTTTTGTTTCCCAATAATTGTAGCTGCTGTTTCAAAATATGTTTTTTTTACTTTGATCAATTTATCCAGATTTTCCAAATATTGCGCAAAAGAGTTTTTTTTATTCGTGCCTTACTTCTATTATCTTTTAGATTTATTCAGAAGTATTTCGAATAATTATGGGTAACAAACCATTCTTTTCTCAAAGCATCTTACGATTTGGGTGAGTAATAACAATAATTTAGCCATTTTAGGATACCCTCACAAAAAGGCCCGTAAAAAAAGTTTCCGAATTTTTCTGGCTTGGGACTTTTTTTTGGTCATTGTACATATGCTAAAGAACTCAAAAAAAGCAAAAAAGCTTCTGTTGCAATTTGTTCCTATGTTCACTACTTTTTGGCTTAAATGCCCTGGACTACATCTGGCTCGAATCTTGGACGGCGGCTTTCGCTGATACGTTCGAACCAGATTGGCCTCTTCCACTTTGTGATTTCCATGGGACATACTTGGCAAATTTGTAATGGTAATCATGGTAATGTTAAAAATTTAAATTTTGTGTGAAACGTTGTCTATATCTGGTTCGAATCTTGGACGGCGGCTTTTGGTGATACGTTCGAACCAGAGTGACCTCCTCCACGTCTCGCATGCCATCAAAAAAATTCGTGTGGAACGCTGTCTGTATCCGGCTCGAATCTTGGACGGTGGCTTTCGCTGATACGTTCGAACCAGAGTGACCCCCTCCATGTCTCGCATGCCATTGTCCCACCAATCATTTTTCGCTATTTTATTTTGTGTTGTACAATCACATTCATGATATGAATGCTATAATAAAAATACAATTTATATTTGAATGTGCTATTCGTACTTTTAAGAACATATTAATTTGGTTTTTAACAATATTTCAGATATATGCTTAAATACACATAAATACTAATTAGAATTCTACCCTTTCCAGACTGTCTCTTTTACTACAATGAAACATTGTATAATAAGTTATATAGTTTTTTTATCTCTGGTTTTGGTGCAGGAATAATATTTACACAACATGGCATCAGTTTCTTTTTCGTTACAATTATTTTTAATTAATATGTGAACCCATAACTGAATAATCTATAAGAATAAAAAAATAATACACTTATGATGTACATATTCTTTAGTAGCCATAATGTTTTTGCAGTGTAAATCTATGTATGAAATTTTAAACTTTGTATTATAGTTTGTTTTATATCCTGTATAATATTTTACCATTAGTTTTGTACATATTTATATCATTGTTCTATTGCATGTGTGTAAAGAGGGCCCATTGCAAATTAGTACGATGTACTAAATGGACTACCCTCTATAAATAAAGTTTATAATTATTATTATTAACATTATTATTATTATTTTGGTTAAGTGCAAGTGCGATATAGCGTATAACAGATAATTAAATTCCCGTTCTAATTATATGTATTTTTTTTGCTGGTAATATCTCATTTCATATTTTAGACCTATCAAGGTTTTAAAAAAGTTGGTGTGGGTGAGATGCGGGGGGGGGGGGGAGGGGTGCACGTAGGGTGGTTGTAACCCATGCTCTATAACATTCACAAGAGACGGTGGGACTAGTAATCATTAAAGGTAAAGGCGTGGTTTCAACAATGATGTCGCACCATTTTAAAATGAGATTGAGACGATCAATCGGTATTTGCATATTTTTTGCACAATATTGGCCCAATCGCGTAGACACTCAGCCGACATTGCCCCAGCACCTGACTAATAATGTCACTTGAGTGAACAAGTCATGAAACAAGTATTTATTACTGTTCTGTTATATAATAAGGCAGTGGAGATATATTAAGACTGGCAGTGCCATAACTCATACAACGTTGTACCAAGGTTGTGTAAGTGAGGGTGCACATGGGTTAAAAACAAATCAGACGAACGGCGAATCGCCTACTCTTACGGTCCGAATATCGAGGATTTCAGCTTGTAAATAGTGTAAAAAACGAGCCTCAAACTTATATCTATTTTTATCTATATTTATGTCATTATAAAAAGCGAATAGCGAGGCCAAAAAATGGGTAAAAAGTGAACTGGAAAGAATCCATAATTTCCAGGACCCATGTCCACCCTCGTAAGTACCAAAATAAAACACTACAGTGACAGCGTGAAGACTTGTTTACAGTGATTTCACATTGCCGGGCCAATGTTCAAGACATCAGGCCAAGAATGTACCAAGAATGTACCAGCATGTACCGAGAAGTGAATAAGATTAACACTTGATAAAACAGTACTGTTCAAACAAATATGACCAAAGTATTAAGATGGGTAACACCACCCTTTAACTGCGGGACACTAGTATTATTTATATAGCATTATTAGAAATCATTTATTAGGCAATCCATCCCCAAAAAAATACGAATAGCTGCATGTAGGCTACATACTAAAAACAAGAAAAAATTAAAAGTAGACAAAATTATGTACACATAAATGTTAACAATATACGTCAGGTGTCTAGCAAACTGAACAACCCTATGTACAATATATGTTACAGTAAGTAAACGTAACAATTCACTCTTGTTTTAATGTCATCTAAACCCTGACACTATTGGAGAGAGTAATCAAAATTTAATATGCGAGCAGTGGTAGCTCGCCTTTCTTTAGAGGAGGGAATGATGTTACAGTGATGTGGTACATGCATTTTATTTCAAACTTTACTAAGAATGTTAGTACGGGTTTAGATCAGATAGTTGCGTCATCGCTTTCACAAGTCACACGCATACAATCACACACACTGCATCAAACACAGGGTGTCATCAGATGACCACTGGACCGATCAACCGTGTCACCATGAACACAGGTAATTAACATTAATTTACATGTCAACTCTATCAACCAAGCTCTTAGCCAAACAAACTGTGAACGCCAAATACAACAATGACGACCTGTAGGCTTTCACAATTGGACGCCACGTGTCTAACGTCCATTGGATGAAGGCTCAGGTGACGAGAGTGACCTCTGATATAAAAGGAACAGAGAGAGCGTCCTAGTCATTCGTATTCAGTATTCAAAATCCAGATTCCAATTCATTCTTTCGATTTCTGGTCGCTATTCTATTCTAAATTCTAGCTTTTTATTATCATTCTAAATTTGAGATATCTTGAAAAAAAATGAAATGAATCGGGCTTTAGGCCACCTTTGTGCACATATAGGCTAAACTGGGCCAGGAGAGCCTCCTGAGGCTGGTGAGATGATTGAGATGACACTGTCCTCCAGACACAGGATTCGAAATTTGAGCCCTGGCGGTCTGAGGCCGAGCACGCTACCTCTCGGTCACGGAGGCTCCCCACAATACTGACTTTCGATTTCTGTTTGCTATTCTATTCTAAATTCTAGCTTTTTATTATCATTCTAAATTTGAGATATCTTGAGACTGATTCTATTTAAACTTCATCTTCATCAAGAAACAGAGCATTAAACTCTTAACGCTTGGGCAATTTACATCTGGAGTTGTGTTGTTTATTTCATATACAATCCCGAGATCCCGCACGTCTTGTACACCTCAGACGTAACATATACAATATGCATTGTGTCAGGTCACCAGTAAGCAGGTAGGGGAGAGCGGGACTGGTTGTAAAGGGGGCAAGTTGTAACAGTGCACTTTGACCAAATTCTTGTTGCTTAATATGCACCCACTATGTGTCAATTATATCTTCTATAGCCATGTATTATTCTAATGTATTTCCATCCCATAATACCCAGGATTTTTTTAGAACAACCATATTGGACAGTAAACAAGGCGAAAAGTATTTTTTGGAATACAAATTCATTGTCACTTATCACGATGAAAAATACAAGAAACGATTTTAATTCTGGGAACGTATATAGGGACCGGGGAGCATAGGTCCAGGCAAAAATAGGGATCAGGTAACATAGGATCGGGGAACATTGAAACTGGGAAACATATATATTGAGACTGTGGTACATTGGTATGACCCCTTGTTCATAGTTTCATATTTTTTCTTACACGAAAGCAATCTTTATCTAGCAAACACGAGACATCGACCCAAGGTTGGGCCAGTATTGGGCCAACGTCGTAGACGGTGGACCATAATTCATCAGTGTCACTCCGTCATTCGAAATTTTTTATACTTATCATGGTTGGTTATACTTGTGAAGGTGTAATTATACCCCCTCGGGGAATACTTCCAAATTCCTAATACCGCAGTATTAGAATATTTCAAAAAACTAGGCAAATACCAAAATAATATTTTGAATACATTCCCTTCAGGAATTATTTTTATCTGATAGTCTAGCTGACTTTCTTACTATGCTGATTTACTTTTTATTCTTTAATTTCTGTTCTTTTTAATATATATACTCCAATACAGCATTTTTCAGCATGCCATTTTAAAAGACTTTTTTTTAGTATATTCTCTTACAATAAATAAATCTGTCCTGTGGATATGCCTGTAAATCCATAAAGAACATCGCTAAATGATGGTCGATGATAGGTAAATAAAATGACAACTAACAAAAAACCGAGCAAATCAGTCAGCTAAAAATATCGCCATCTTAAAATGTGAGACGTCATTTTAAGATGGAGGATGTCTAACACACCTTTTTTAATCATATTGTATAAATTACAGGTGATGAAAGTATTTTATCTAGCTCCCAACATTATGACATTATATCTTCATGTTTGATGTTAAATTCAAAAAAATATGGGTTTAACTAAAAATGCTAAAAAAAAGTTTTAAAAAAATACTAGCACTGAAAAAGACTAAACTTATTTCATTACCAAGTTATATACTGTCATGCATAGGCCTACACGTGTGAATGCAGTATACAACCATCCTTTATAGGCCTATGTTTCGGTTTTCCTGGATTCTTATAAATATTGATCGTTTTCAATCTGAAAATTTCGCAATAAATGGAATCACTGAAAATTTTGCAATAAATGAAATCATGATGAGCAGGATACACTACTTGATACAAAACAGAAAAACAAATTGGTGTCATCCCATGGAGTCACTTTAGCTTTGGCATAATGGTCTTATAGGCGCAGCAGCACCTGCCGCCCACGTGTGTCCACACATGTGGATCAACAAATACTCTCCCGCCTCTGACCAGTCCTCTCTCTTTATTTACTGGGTTCATTCAATATCTCACATGAGCTCTGATTAGATGTTTTCCTTTTGTGCTAAGGATACCGATGTTAGTGCATATTTATACAGTTTAGGCCAACTTGAACAATCAATATCTAATCCCCAGTACAGTGTAAGCAATACAAAATCATCGCTAGGGCTACATGCACCGACTGTAGACTTGACAAGCGTGATTCGTGATACTAAGACGTGTCCTGCTTTCTAACGAGCCGTCAACAAACGTAAATGACGACCTGTAATTCAGAGATCTCGCATATTTAACTATTCTAACAGTGTTCTTTTTTTCGTTCAAGTCTTCTATGAATAGCTATCGTACCATCTTGCAAACACATGTACGAATTCAGATATATTTAGTATGTACCTAGATAAATTATTATCCAATAAATCAAACCATTATTTCACCTTGTCAAAATATTGGCATCCAAATCTACGACATTCAACAGCGTATTTTGAAAGAAAGTGTCCTGCTTTCGAACAATTTCATTTTAGGAATGTCTTACTTTCTATGAAAATAAGAGCAAGTTGGAAAGCAGGACACTTTCTCAATATACTTTGTTGTATATCGAAGATTTAGAGAATACTATTTGATCAGGCGAAATACGGATTTCATGTATTGGACAATACAGCTATTTATTGACGCAGTAGGTTTATCAATGTTAAAATAAATTTAACAAAAGTCAATTTTCAAGCGATATTTCATGAGCAGCCATCTATTTCACTTTAGATACGCTGTACGCACCATATCGATTTTGTACAATATAGAATAGAATATCTAAGCAAACAATATATCACTTTTAGCATAGGCCTAGTTATATATGCGAAAATTGTGCGTTACTGGTCGTCATATGCGCTTATTGACGGCTAATTAGAAGCAGGACACCATGCTAGAAAGAGTATCACACATGACACCCTGTTGGAAAGAGTATCTGCATGACAAGTCTGAAGAGGGTGACATTCTTGAGCATTGAATTAAACATGTCAATCCGATTATAAATAAAACTCGATCCCTGCATCTGCACAACCTATCTGTAAACGCAATACCATCTTCACTCTGCCATGTGATTTGCGGCACGCAGCCATGCTCTGCGTGTATTAAGACTGGACTGGTGCAGATGACGCAATACATGCCTGCTCATTTTGTAAGGCTATTTGATATTCGTCTTTTTCTAATCTCCTAAAAATCAAGGCAATGCATCCAGTTAAGTTAATTTGTACATAAATGCAATCCTTGAGTTTGGTTATCGAAATATTGCATTGTATGGATTCTATCAATTGGGTAACATAGAACTGTGGGCTTACTGATCATCTCTAAGTATTTCTAAGTATCTGATGGTCAATTGTACTAGAGTGACTGGACGAGTAGGCTAATATGTAGAGAGGCCGATTTCATTATGATTAAATCACCGCCCATTGAGCATTTTTGAGCCGTCTGTTGATGAAAACAACAAGTGGAGATATAGGCAGCCTTATTATATGCATTATTGACCATTCATCCCCATTTAAACGTTGATTGGTGATATCAGTATGAATCGCCACAGTATCATCAACTGAAAAGTGGTCAGTAAATATTGAGATACTACTTTTAAAAGTTCGATAAGCATGATGTTATTTATATATAATTTATGTTCCTTTATACAAAAAATCATAATAAATTGGACATATAAAAAAACGTTGTAACGTTACAGCAACACATTCATAACATTTTATGAATTTCATGGAAACATAATTTATTTTATTTCATTACACAACCAATGAAACATCCCACTTAATTACAAAATAAACAATTATTAACAGTGTGTAAAACATGTTGAATATAATGAAAACACAAATAAAATCGACAGAACAATATTAAAAAATAACAGGTACAGCTGAACACTGACTTATAAATATGCTACATGTATTGCATGATTGAGCTGTTGATAAATAAATAATTAATATAATAATATAATTATGAGCAACATTAAACCGATACATTTTGTGCCAATGTGTGGCAGATCAGTAAGAAACGAATAAGCAAATACTAGTAATCAAATGTACAGGATCCCCGACAAAATTAAAAAATAAAACTTATGAAAAATATTTTTTTAAGTTGGAGAGGCTACTCCAATAATTAAAAGTGAAGATATGTTGTTTTATTTACCGATGGGTTAAAACATTAGTGTGCTAAGTGACATTTTTGGCCTTTAGAATAATAACCAGCTAAGTCATCTATAATATGTATAAAGTTTGAATTTATTCCAAATTCAGGTTAAAACAACAGATCAAGTCGACTTAACACATTGTTATTCTCCGGAAAAGGAGCACATATCAGCATAATATCTGTTCAACACAGGACCAAGTCGACTTGACACATTGTTATTCTCGTGTTATATGCTTATGGGCTCTGTTTCTGGGAGAACAATGGTGCAAGTGCACTTAGCGCATTCTTATTCTGAGACATGGGGAGACAACACAGGGGAAATGCCTGGACTTAGTTTATTGTTGATCTAGGAACAATCTCTGTATATTCTGTGTTCCTGGTGTAACAAAGCGCTAAGTCAACTTGGTGTCTTGTTGATCCCAATTTTGCTTCTGTAAATCACTTTTGCAGGTAAAAAATACTCTGATAACTTCACTTGATCTACTGTCAAATTCCAATCGCTGTGTGTTTCATCATTATAAGTCCAAGTCTACATGCTGATAAGTGGATTTACCAGACTGTAGTTCTAAGCAAAAAGATAAACACAATTTCGCCGTCAAGTCGACTTGACCCACTATTGTTTTGGACCATCGTTACTATCTTCAATATTTTATCAGGTATCAGACATCAATCATTTGGTTCAAATATACGTTTATCTCGTAAATCGTTCCATGCAGATGTTCACAAATACAATCCTTTCAGCTGCGGGGGGGGGGGGGAGGGGGGCCACATATTAGACGTCAAAATTTGGGATTCAATGTCTATCCTCGCACTGCAAGAGTAAACTATTTATAATGGCCGTAGACCAATAATATAGGTATTCAAATGAAGCGGAACGAGCTAACTAAGATATTTAAATGATGATTTCAAATTGAAAATCACCTTTAGTCTCCTTGTTTATATTAGAATGTTTCAGCCACAGGGGGGGGGGGGCAGGCGGGGGGCCTTCCATACTTGGGAGTACTGGGGATGTGCCTTTTTTGAGCTTCCAACTCTGGGCACCCGCTTATCATGTATTTTGCTGATTTTTCAGGCCATTATCAGGCGAATTCCATCACATTTTTCAGCCTAATAGCCTCAAAATGTTATAAACAAATATTAAAGAGCTTAAAAAGACCATGAAACCATGAAATGTATTGGTAGTGATTACACCATAAGTCGATCAATGAAATTCGGTGTTTATTTCTAAATTGGAACAGGCCTTTTTAGCCGCGAGGCGAATTGGGATAGGGTCAGGTTTTGAACATGCCAGAGGCACACCCCTACCCCCTAAGGCGAGTAACCCCCCCCCCCTCCCCGGAGTTTTAGCGTAGTAAGGATTAAAAGGTGTGCTCACAAAACAAGAGGGAGCAATCTTGACCGTTATAGAATTTCCTATTATTTAAGATATTAAATTTGACTATGTTATTTTAAAAATGTGTTATTTTTATTCAATATGAGTTTGGAAGTTGCGCTAGCAATTCACATTTCGATTAATGGAAATGCAAATGTGTGTTAGCCTTCAAAGTGTTAAACCAGCCAGCACAAAACATTTATATAACACTTGTGCAATGTTGGACCAACGTCGAAGACGTTGGGCCGACGCTGTGCAATTGTTATACAAATATTTTTTGTTGGCTGGGAATCGAGTCTATTGCCGTTTTTTAGTCTTCCTTTTCGTCTTTCAAGAAAAGAAAAATTGTATGTGAGATGTTAATTAAATTTAAAAATTGGCAGATATTTTGATTCGAATTTTACCAACTTGAAGTTGTTAGTCGCGGTAGCGAGACACAACTCCACGTGGGTAAAAAATTAGATTATACATTGTAGCGCTTCGAGGATTACCACGTTTAATATCATTGTATTGAACGTAGAAAATGATGCATTGTCAAGTTTGGACTTGTAAATGGTTCTGAGCATATCAGCTGAGCGACAATTTAAATAAGCCATTTTTCAAACGCGACGATGTGTTAAATATGTCACTTGACAAAAAAGTTATTTAACGTAGTAGGCCCCTATATATATTAGCCCTTAAAGTGCTAAAATACAAGCCATGGAGACCGAATGTTTTTTTTTAATTTGAAAACATCATGAATGTCTTAGTTAGCTCTTTCCGCTTTATTTGAATACCTATGTT
>OZ024904.1:15688086-15705586 GCA_964017125.1 Flabesymbios commensalis | reverse complement strand
TATATTATGTGTACCCATATGGAAATTATTGGGAACATGTTTTTCTAGCATAATTCACGTATCTGAATGCGATTGGCCATGTTTAGTACATAATTAGCATAAACAAAATGGCTGCCAAGTTAAAAACTAGTATGCTTATTTTTATATAAAATACCGGTAAGACCTACACTGTTATAGGCTTACATTGCTGTAGGCCCAGGCTTAGGCCTACCATTTAGATGTTTGGACTTAATTGTAACGTCGGGCCTAGCCGCCTAGGGGTATAGACCCAGCCTAGAAACTAGACAACATTGATTGCTGGGTAGGTCTATGTCTCATATGATCATCATTTGCATCTTTGAGCCTCTGTAGACCCGGTTAATTGTCGATAATGACACCTGCATTATAGTCCAGTCATTAAAGGCCTGAGGTTCAACAAAATTACTTCAAAAGGTTTGTTGGCAAATTTAAAATAATTAGGACATGTATTTTACAGGGAAAATAAGTTTACCAAAAATTTCCTTGGGGAAAGTGCCCAAATTAACATTTTTTTAAAATGGCCACCGAGATCACATGGTGAATCGTATTTTCTGCATTATCTTCACTTTCAATCATGGTAAAAATAACTTTCTGGTGTCCAAACCTGTATTTTTATGATCAGAGAATACATATGTTTTAATTAGCACAAAAATGTTACATTTGTTGAACTAAATTCCAAAATGGCCGCCAGTTATTACGTTTCTAACATAATATATGCACACAAACCTGTGGTGCAGTCAAGCTGCGCAAAATAGTTTCTCATGTAGGCACGTATGGTGTTTTTACAATGGAGAAGATTTATCGGCCCTAATAAAGGGGGGGGGGGGTCAATAAGGCTAATTGGGGTAAATAAATTTGGTTAATTAAAGTTTAAATGTCCATTGGAAATCCTCTGGACGAAGGCCTAAATAGATGCTTGTGCCAAATTTGCCGTTGACCCACCCATATTAAGGTGTTCTGCATAACATAACATTTATACTTGTTCTTGCAGTATAATCAGAGTTGGGGTCAATTCCGGAATTGAATGGGAATTAAGCTCAATTCCTGACTCAATTCCAGGAATTGGACTAGGAATTGGAATTGAAAAAAAAGGAATTGGAATTGAATTGAAATTGACAAAAAATGCCCGGAATTGATAAAGGAATTGACTTTTTTTATCCATGTTTATTTTTAAGCGCTATTAAACGCATGAGTGATCATCATTTTTGTCATTGCAGTAGAATTTTACCTGATCTATGTTGATTGATATGTGTATTAAAATAATAATAATAAACTTATATTAAAAGGTTTATTTAAGTTATGTGAAAATACTCATTTAAATAACTTATGGCCATCAAGAATAAATAAGACTGTGATGTGTAATATGAAAATAGTTGTAACAAGATGACCCTGCTAAGTTGAAGCAATTCAATCTAACTATCAAAGATTGGTGTGTGCGTATATACTTGTTATTTGCTACTTGTTGCTACTATACACCCTTGATTTACTCCCGCGGACTGAGGTAACCAGCCGGTAATAGTTTTGCCGAGAAGTGCGACTCATGACAACTCAACTAATGTCAACACCTACTGTATAGTGTTAGAGAATCACCATCGAGTGGCTGAATTATCATCAAAATGAGACGCCGAGCCGGCGTTGGTTTAATCTTGGGCCGTCATCGGGAACGACGGGCCAGCATTATATCAACATTGGGTCAATGTTCCGTGTTTGCTGGCTTAAAGTTCTAGAAATAATTGTACTATTATTTTATTAATGCTTTCCTTATATATTCGCGCAAGGATGATCAAACTGTTTAACTATCACTTTTGTGTCACTTAACAGCATTTTTTAACATTTGTATTTAAAAAGTAATGCTTGTCTCTTGGGCATAATTTTAGTTCTCGTATTTGTTATATTTTTGTCATTTGGACGTCAACAGTTTATAAAACAATCACGATTCATGATTAGACTTAGGTGAATGAATGGCTTAGAACATAACTATCGCTTGTCCTTCGAGTTGGTAGAACGAAAGAAATATCGAGACCTTGAAACGAATGCGTTTCCAATAGATGTTGAGCCAATGCTGATTTATTATTGGGAAAGCGCTGAAGACGGTGGAGCAACATTAAAGCAACATTGGGTTAACATCTAGTGTTAGTGGGAAGGAAGTTATGCAACGTAGCCAAGCCCTCTAATTGACCCTTTGATTACTTCGCTAATATGCCTTTTGTGCCCTAGAGGTTATCCTGATATATTTTCTTAAGGTATATTTATTCGCCAAACGCTAGAATTAGATATTAAAAAATAGTATAATCGGAAAATAAATAATGTGAATAATTGCATCAATTGAAATACAACAATAGATCCTACGTTGGTTTATTTTTAATACGAGTTTATTTGAGTGAGGTGTGGGTCGACACGCCGTAGCCTCCACAGGGTCAGACTTATCAGAGTTTCAAGTAGCACGGCCTGTCGCGAGACATTGTGTTAATTACACTGCCGTGTTGCTGGCAATTGTGGCGTAACAGTTAGTCTATAGAAATAACACGTTCACATCCGCGTCCACACGAGTACAGCTCCGTCATCAGGTATTAAAGATGTACTCCACCCTACTAATATTGAAGTTTAGTAAGTGTAACATGTTTAAATATGTTTACAAGATAATAAATAAAATGTATTTTATTTTATATCAGGTGTTATTATTTTATTTTATATCAAGTTATTATACAGCTGTTCCATGTGTATCAAAAGTCTCATTCTTAGGTGGAATTGATAAGGAATTGACTTTTTAGGAATTGGAATTGAATTGGAATTGACTTTTCTCAAAACCAAAGGAATTGGAATTGACTCAGGAATTGATAAAAAGGAATTGGAATGGAATTTGGAATTGATAAAAAGGAATTGACCCCAACTCTGAGTATACTAGATGATAATTTGGTAGCTGCTCATGTAAATATAGTGATTAATGGGAACATATGCAGCCACGTTTTGTTTTAGGTGCTGATGTGATTGGTGATTGCAGACAATATTGACCATGGAAATAAAACACTTATTAAGTGGCCAAGATGACTTTTGTAGTGGCTGTGATACGTTTTAAAGTGGCTGTGATCACTTCTAGAGTGGCCAAGGCCAAGATCACATTTGTAATGGCTGAGATTACTTTTTAAGTGGTTGCAATCACTTCTTCAGTGGCCAAGATCACTTGTGTATAGGTTTAGATGATTTTTAAAGAGCTTTGATCACTTATTCGGTGTCCAAGATCACTTTGTAGTGGCTTAGGTAATTTTATCAGTGGCTGACACCAGTTTTTTAGTGGGCAAGATCACCTTTGTAGTGGCTAAAATATGTTTTAAAGTGGATGTGATTACTTTTTCAGTGGCCAATATAACTTTTGTAGTGGCTGAAATAACTTTTAAAGGTGCTGTGCTCACTTCTTCATTGGCCATGCTCACTATGTAGTGGTTTACATAAAAATAACTTTCTGGTGTCCAAACCTGTATTTTTATGATCAGAGAATACATATGTTTCATTTAGCACAAAAATGTTACATTTGTTGAACTAAATTCCAAAATGGCCGCCAGTTATTACGTTTCCAACATAATATATGCACACAAACCTGTGGTGCAGTCAAGCTGACCCACCCATATTAAGGTGTGCTGCATAACATAACATTTATACTTGTTCTTGCAGTATAATAGATGATAATTTGGTAGCTGCTCATGTAAATATAGTGATTAATGGGAACATATGCAGCCACGTTTTGTTTTAGGTGTTGATGTGATTGGTGATTGCAGACAATATTGACCATGGAAATAAAACACTTATTATGTGGCCAAGATGACTTTTGTAGTAGCTGTGATACGTTTTAAAGTGGCTGTGATCACTTCTACAGTGGCCAAGGCCAAGATCACATTTGTAGTGGCTGAGATCACTTTTTAAGTGGTTGCAACCACTTCTTCAGTGGCCAAGATCACTTGTGTATTGGTTTAGATGATTTTTAAAGAGCTTTGATCACTTCTTCGGTGTCCAAGATCTCTTTGTAGTGGCTTAGGTAATTTTATCAGTGACTGACACCAGTTTGTTAGTGGCCAAGATTACCTTTGTAGTGGATGAGTTAACTTTTAAAGTGACTGTGATCACTTCTTCAGTGGCCAATATAACTTTTGTAGTGACTGAGATAATATTTAGTGTTGTTGTGATCACTCCTTTAGTGGCAAAGTTCACTTTTGTAGTGGCAGAGATAACTTTTCGAGTGTCTATGATCACTTCTATCGCGGCCAAGATCACATTTGTAGTGGCTGATATCACTTTTGAAGTGGTTGCAATCACTTCTTCAGTGGTCAAGATCACTTGTGTATTGCTTTAGATATTTTTTAAAGTGGCTTTGATCACTTCTTTGGTGGCCAAGATCGCTTTGTAGTGGCTTAGGTAGCTTTATCAGTGGCTGACACCAGTTTTTTTGTGGGCAAGATCACCTTTGTAGTGGCTAAGATAATTTTTAGGGTTGCTGTGGTCACTTATTTATTGGCCAAGATAACTTTTGTAGTGGCTGAGATAACTTGTCGAGTTGCTGTGCTCACTTCGTCAGTGAACAAGATCATTTTAGTAGAGGCTTGGATCATTTTCAGAGTGGCTGTGATCACATCTTCAGTAGCCAAGATAATTTTTGTAGTAGCTGAGATAACTTTTAAAGTGATTGTGATCACTTCTTCAGTGGCCAATATAATTTTTGTAGGGGCTGAGATAACATTTAAAGTTGCTGGGATCACTGCTTCAGTAGCCAAGATCTCCTTTGTAGCGGCTGAGATAACTTTTAAAGAGAATGTGATCACTTCTTTATTGGCCAAAATAACTTTTGGAGTGGCTGTGATAACTTTTCGAGTGGTCAAGATCACTTGTGTATTGGCTTAGATAGTTTTTAAAGTGACTTTGATCACTTTTTAGGTGGCCAAGTTCACTTTGTAGTGGCTTAGGTAACTTTATCAGTGGCTGACACCTTTTTTTGTGGGCAAGATCACCTTAGTAGTGGCTAAGATAATTTTTAAAGTTGCTGTGGTCACTTATTTATTGGCTAAGGTAACTTTTGTAGTGGCTGAGATAACTTTTAGAGTGGCTGTGCTCACTTCCTCCGTGATCAAGATCTTTTTAGTAGTGGCTTGGAACATTTTCAGAGTGGCTGTGATCACATCTTCAGTAGCCAAGATAATTTTTGTAGTAGCTGAGATAACTTTTAGAACCGCTGTGCTCACTTCTTCATCGGTCAAGATCAATATGTAGTGGGTTAGATGACTTTATCAGTGACTGACACCAGTTTGTTAGTGGCAAAGATCACCTCTGTAGAGGCTGAGATAACTTGTGATCACTTCTTCAGTGGCCAATATAATTTTTGTAGTGGCTGGGATAATTTTTAGAGTGGCTGAGATCTCCTCCTTAGTGGTCAAGATCAGTTTAGTAATGGCTTGGATAATTTTCTAGTGGCTGAGATAACTTTTAAAGTGTTTGTAATCACTTTTTTTGTGGTCAAGATCACTTTTATAGCTGCTGAGATCATTTTAAAGTGGCGGTGATCAGTTCTTCAGTGATCAAGATCACATTTGACAGATGGTTCTGGAGAATGTAGAAGTAATAGCAAACATTTATACCATATAAAATTAACATGAGCGAGAAATCCTGCTGGTATTCACTAAAAATGTTGGTACATTTTTAAATTTGGGTACTGATTGGGTAAAAATGTGAAACACGGTCAATTTTCCCGAGCCAAAAGAACAGGAGGCAAATTTTACATCATACCAAAAAAGTGTGTGATATGTTAAAATAACTTATTATTTTATTGTTTATTAATGCAACAATAGCCCTAGAACATGTTTGAAACTAAACATTTATTACATACGAAAATCAGCTGAGTGAAAAGTATGCTGACTATTTGAAACTGTATGACAAATAAGTAAAATTAATACCAACGTGAATCTCTCTTGTGCATGTGTCAATAATCGAGCGCAAAAGATTTCACATCCATGTGAAAGCCTGTTTCAGTAGCTTTCTATTGATATTAAATATATTGATATAGCCCAAACATTGACTACTCTGTGGACAATAATGTGAGATACCGTCAATTTTCCCATCTCCCTCAAAAATTACGTTAATCTACAATATCACTTACTATATAAATTAATATTATTTTGTTGTATTTTTTTTAAATGGGATGTATACACTATTCATGTATAGCAAAGTATGCATCGCCTGTCGAGATAAAATGTCAAAAATGGTCACCTTTCAACCATTTTGTTTATGCAGATTAGATAATACAAATGTGGAATTGAACTTTAAAATAAAGCTAATTTGATTTTCCATATCTTAATTGTGTTAAAAAAACATATTCCCATTAATTGTATAGGCCTACACGATAACAATGGCTATTTTTTACATAGTATGGTAGTGTATCTCCTGTAAAAATACCCGAAATCTTCAATTTGGCAGCCATTTCGTATATGCTAATTGGACAACCTAAAACTCAAAATTCAGCTTGAGATCCGGGCTAATTGTGTTCAGCGGACCTTAATTATGTTGAAAAGTCAGGTTCCAAACTTTTACTCAAAAATGCTTCTAGGATTCACATATCTCAAAAATTTGTCTAGTCTACAAATCGTATAGGGACCTGCATTTTTTTTATTTTTAACACGAACTTCAGGGTATAATCCTCAACGCTGTAAATTTTCACTTTTTAAATATAAAACTTCTGTATTTATATAAAATCGTGTATTTTTCATTAAGTTATTTTTATTCGCACAACAACTCATACCTGGATTAGATGGACGATAGTCAGAAAGCTGAGCGTTATATAAACAGTATTCAATTACATCATGACAATTTAATCATTGTATACATATAACATACTTTTGGTTTGTGATTGGTGATTTCCACCCGTATCTCAACTACAGTTTAAATATTAAAAATAACTAATAAGGCCCAGAGGGCTATGTTTTTATTATAATTTTACTGGTTGAAATGTGTGCACTGGTCACTTCAATAAACAATCACACATTTATTTGTCAACCAACGAGAAATAACGTATGTCAACACTTACCTGACATAACTTTTGTCTCGATTTCGTTCTGTATTTTCGGCAGGTATCAGCATATTTACATAGGCGGTTATAAAATGATTACGTTTTGTCCACCAGTGTTATGTGATGATTTTTATATATGATGTATTGATATGTCCACCGTGCAGCTGGTGTTATATGAGGATTTTTTTCTCTGTGTGTTGATGACCAAGATACACTCTGGGGGCGATGAGCCATCTCCAGCCTGATCGATAGTCGCGCATGTGACAGTCACACAAACAACAGGCTACCGAGCCGACACGAGACGTTCATCCAATGCTGGGTTACTGTTGGCCCACCATCTGCGACGCTGGGCCAGCCATAAACCAACAATAGATGATTGTGTGCTAGTTGGGAAAATGAGATGCCGGCCCTATAAATTACCAATGCTGGCCGGGCTGAATGTGGATATATCATTCATAACTCTCGAATCAATGCACGTTGCTCACTAGCCAGGCGGGGGTCCTAGGGTAGTGGTTAGCACCGCTGCCTTTCACGCCAGAGTTCGGGGTTCGGCTCCCGGTCTCGGCGGTTGAAAGAAACAAAACATGTTTCTTCCCCATCCACGTGTGAAAGTCAGTATTGCGGGGAGCCTCCGTGACCGAGAGGTAGCGAGCTCGGCCTCAGACCGCCAGGGCTTGAATTTTGAATCCTGTGTCTGGAGGACAGTGTCATCTCAATCATCTCACCATCCTCAGGAGGTTCTCCTGGCCCAGTTTAGCCTATATGTGCACAAAGGTGGCCTAAAGCCCGATTCATTTCATTTCATAGCTCACTAGCCAATGATTCCAAGGACAATCCACATTGATGATGATTGTTATTTTTAGTTGCTGGGGTGATGAAATATGGTCATGGGTCAGTGAATATAATTAACCCTTACAGCGCGGGGACCGACATTAGTCGTCAGAATCTGACGTCTAAAGACGTCAGACTCTGACGACTAAAGTCGATTCACACATTGTAAGAATAAAAAAAATTGTGATGGCCGTAGACCCATAACATGGTTATTCAAATGAAGCAGAAAGAGCTAACTAAGACGTTTATGGTGATTTCAAATTAAAAAAAACCCCTTTCATTTCCATGGGTTATACAAGAATAATTCAGCGCTTTAAGAGTTAAATAGCTATAATCGCATCTATAGCAGTTTTTAGCATTTTTATTCAACCGTCAAACAAGATAATTTCAAGGAAAAATTAAGATTACAATTCTTATATATGATTAATGTGATTTATGTAAACAAATTGTGAGTTTTCCACAACCTGTTGATAATATAAGCGTAGAAGGTTTTATGGGGGGGGGGGGGCAATTGTTCTTGCGTTAGGCCTACAAGAAAAAACATCGCACCACATCGTGAAGAAATGACCTGCTGGTCGCCAATTCACAGCAAACACGGAATGTTGTCCCTGCGTTGTGTTAATGTTGGGCAGGCGCCACAGATGCTGACCCAAAGATAAAACAGCTTATGGTGGACAATGTTAGTTGGTAAGTTATCAGGTTATTGTGTGTCGCACATGTGACGCGCGCACAGTGATCAATTTTTTGCTGTGCACTTTCTGCGGCAGTGGTCATTGCTCCCATATATTGATCAGGTTCTTGTTAGGAATGTGTGCTGCATAGCAGCTAGCACAGAAAAAGGTTGCATTAACTATAATTATTTTAAAAAATTGTAGCAGAGGAAAACAACTTTTACAACGTTGTTCACCATTACAAGTCCAAGTTTAAACTTTCAAATACAAACTCTTGTCTCGCTGAAGTTTTAGTTTTTATTTCATGCATTTCAGCATTCTGCTGAGCATGACCATTGTCGCTTTTAACTCTTTAAGCCCTAACGATGCATTAAAGCATCATATTACTTCCCTGAAAACAGCCTTAATTTTAATACAAGTTAGGGCTTTATAATGAAAATTTCCACGAAACTGGCTTACAAATACATTGCCATTTTCTTAAATTATTTAACCACATCAAATCATCTTCATCTACTACAAGTCGAGAAATGCGAGAGCAATTCGCGGCTTGTAGTGGATGAAGATGACAATGGTAAATACAGGGCTGTACGGGTTATTCCGTTTTTTTCTCCAATTAAATCGCTGTTAATAGGGAAAAAAAATCAGGTTTCAAACATCATGATTTGCAAATATTATGTCTCAGATTAAACAAATATAAGTAACATCACTTGAGGTAGTAACATTAGCGAGACATAACTTCAAATGGGTGAAAATGTAAATACTAATTTAGCGCTTTTAGGGTTACGCTAGAATCACCACCGGATTCTGCAGCTTCAAACCACTAAAAACAAAACTAGTTTGATTAATGACAAATATATATCTCCAAATTTGAATTAGTTGATTAGCTGAGGACATTATCAATTTCAGGTTGCCTAAATATATATGCCCCCTGCATGGCAAGGGTTAAATAAGCACAATATACTCATTGTCAGCCACAACTCTTCCCCTTGGAGTTAGAAGGTGCGAAAACTGCCACTTTGTAAAGTGGTATTTTAACACCTTATGGCTCTTACTGGCTGTTGTTTCATATGCAAAATTATATCTACACTTACGAAATGTTATGGAAATCATTGTAATATTTGAGTAATATCGATAATTTAGGCAATTTTAATTTATTTTTAGTAGTTCCTTCTAATGGGAATAGACGAAAATATTAATTGGTTATATATAGGCTACTGCCGAATTGATTTCCATCCCTCTAATTTACTAGTCCTTGTCGAGAATGCAGCGGGCGCAGAGATGTATTCTCAGACAAAGGCAATCACCAATAATAGATTCGTAGCCTATCACACTGAGTCGAGGCGATCAATGATAATATGGAAACCAATGTGTGTCCATACAGGTGCCATGCATACACATGATAAAGGTCTACCTGTTACTTCAACTGAATGACGGGTGAGGTTCAGCCGAATTTTTCACGTGGTCGCCAGGAAAAATCTTTCATTGCTTTAACAGGTACATTTGTACATACAAATGTATAATTTTGAAAGGATATTAGCAAGCCAATTAACACTTTCACGCCTGTATTTACAATTGAAATCTTCATTCACCACAATCCGCGAATTGATGTCGCAATTTTCAACTTGCAGTCGACGAAGATGACTTAAAGTGGGTGGAAAATAAAAAAAAGCTTATTAAACATTTCCATTACAATTTTTGTTCTAAAACCCCCAGTTGTAGGAAAAATAAATCTTTCTTCGGAGATGCAAAATGATGCTTTGATACATCGTGGGGTTTAAAGGGTTAAGGGACATTCCGCGCGGGAGAAATCGTTTCCAAGAAAAGCATAATACAAATTATTTAATTTAAATATTCACCCACCTGCAAAGTATTCGTATTTGTTTGATATTTGATGCAAACATTTACAATTGCTTAAATATACATTTCATCCCAAGCAAACGTGTTTGACGCTCTCAGCTACTCGCCTACACATCAGAGGAGCGCGCAGCGCGAGGGCTGACGCGAGATTATGCACAAGTTCTGGTATAAACCTTTTAGTGCCGCTCTATTTTCATTCACTCGCCTATATCTAGGTGCATCAGACTATTTATAGGTGCATCTGACCCGATGTAGTCCTGAAGATCCACTTGCACTTGTAGATAGGCTATTCAGATTACTACCTTAGGCCTACTGTATTTTATTTATTTTTGCGAGCCGCCCTGCCAGGCCAAATTACGGAGTGCAGAATGCTGTCATTCATATGAGGCCTCTCAAGTGGACCAAACCAGATTTGTTCTGTTGCAGAGTCTGAATACAAGGGCGGGACGAGCTCGCAAGCTCCTGCTTGACAGATGACAGCGTTATCCAATACAAAGGAATCCCCCGCCCAACTGAGAAAAAGAGCTTGGTAACGTATGTAGCATTCGGAAGAATAGGCCTACACATAGCTTCACCCTGTTTCATGATACCATGAACAATTTTGTCAAACGTCAATTACTTCTTCAAATAGTATGAACTATAAGATTATATCACCCCACATACAAATTATATCAGCTAAAACAATTTAGAGATGAAGACGTGATCTATAAGAAGCATAAATTTACACTTTGCAATTTTGGTTTCTAGTGCCAGAAGTTTTTATCGTGCTTTATTAATATTTACCAGTAGGCCCGGGTATGAGGAAGTTAATTTACGTGATATTGGATGGAATATATTACGTATATAATAACAAAATGTCAAAAAAAGCTCAATGGCGGCTTTCTTTAATAGCATCATTATATCAGTCATGAATAACACTTCACACCAAGAATACAAACAATTATTCTGATGAATTAATAAATAATCAATTGTCAAAACTGAATGAAATAATAATTAATGAAATAAATAGGAGCCCACATAAATACAAGTTTAATGTGGTACAAGTATACACTTTATACATTATCTCCCCCCCCCCCAATAATGACAGTTTGCATTCGTCGTGAGGAGGCAAAATATGGGAAATAATTTAAACCGATTAACTATAGAATCTTGGTTTAGCAGCCTTATCTTGATCTGATATGTGTATTGAGGCTGGAAGATATTCCCGATTCTGAAAAATAAAAAAAATATGTATATATTAAGGTACTATATAGCCATGTATGATTAAGCCATTGTCTCATTGACGAATACAAACCCTTTTCTAATTGGCAAATAAGTTCCTTACCAGATTTATATATTTTTTATTACTTTACATTATTATTGTTTTACAATGACAACTGCTTCCATCCCTTGGGAGTCGACATTACGATTACAATTCCTACTTCAAATGGAAAACAGCAAGTACGATTTTAATTGAAAATAGTTGGAATAGGCCTAATTATTAGGACGAAACACCAATTTTAATTACTTATAAGTTTAACATGTTTAACATGTTCTTATAATAGGTTTATTGGGTACATATAGAAACATGAATATGTGAGTTATACATCTATTTGTACGTACTTGACTGCCCCTGTAGGCCTTTTTAAGGACAGTACTTAGGTTTCACACATTTTTTGCCTCCTTTCAGAAGTGGTCTGGCTGGATTACATTCACACCTTGGTACACACTGCTGAGTACATATAGGATTGGGATCGGAACAGGTTGGGGTACAAGCACTACCACACTCATTCCAGACCTGTCCCCTGCGAACCTTACAACCATCTGGAATAAAGACAAACATAACAATATCAGGTTGGGGTACAAGCACTGACGCACTCATTCCAGACCTGTCCCCTGCGAACCTTACAACCATCTGGAATAAAGAAAAACATAACAATATCAGGTTGGGGTACAAGCACTACCGCACTCATTCCAGACCTGTCCCCTGCGAAACCTTACAACCATCTGGAATAATAACAAACATAACATTATCTCTGCATTGACATATTCACCATTTTACAATAATTTTTCTGAAAGCAGAAAAAAAAATTCGCTGATAGTGGTTCAACATTGGACCGGCATAGGGCTAATGTATTGTGTCGTCTGAGAATTATGTGGGATGAAGATGCAATCCAATATCTGATCTTTACATGCCATAATAACTAGACGAAGTGTAACTATATGTGATTATTGTAATGCTCGTTGGATTTTAGATATTTTCCTTAAAAAAAATAATCCAAAGAGGGGTCAGAACCTCCCACCCGTTATAATATATAATATGGAATCCTATCAATGCAAATATCTGTAGACAAGCAAAGACTCTTGAGTAACCCAACGTAGAGTTATTTGAAAATGAAATAGCAAGTTTATTCGGCCTATAGCTACTAATGTTTAAACCCTGGTTAGTAGGAATAGTGTGAATATTAAATGAATGAGGTTTCATGAATGATGTCTGAGGCCGAACACGCTACCTCTCGGTCACAGAGGCTCCCCACAATATTCAATCCTTACGAGTGAGTAAGGAAGAAACATTTTGCTTCTATAAAACTTGAATGCTAGAGCTGGGGACGAACCCACGATCTCCGACTTTCCAAGCAGGCACCTTTAACCACTACACCAGGGGCCAGTTTAAATAACCAGCTCAAACTAAGCCGAGCCGATATCATGCTAAATTTACACTTTTCAAATAGCAATTTTCAACACATCTTTGGTTTTTATTTCACATATTGTATCTATAAGAATTAGGCCTTCGTTATAATACACCCAACTAAACAGACACAGTTACTTACGACAGTTTTCTGCAGTCACACACTTGTACTTCCTTCTGTAAGGCCTATCTGGTGGACACTCACATCTTGGCACGCATTGCTCGGTACACATAGGGCTGGGATCTTTGCACGTTGGGGTACAGGCACTACCACAATCATTCCAAACCTCGAAGGTCTTGGGGTCACATCCTGTCAATCAAAACAAATAATAATCCCCATAATCAATGTTGAATCAGTGGTGACAACGTTCATTCAACGCTGATGCAACGTCTTGTGTCAAATGGGATGGTAACGACTAACAAATTAAAAATACATTTATTGATGAAAGTTACTAAATTCCTGTAGACTTTAGACAACATTAACCCTTTCATCTAAGATACATATGAAAAATATTGTTACCTGGTACAATCTTCAGACATCAAAATCTGACCTCTGTAGACTCAGATTTTGTACTGTGAGAGTAAATAATGACCGTGGACCCATAACACAGGTATTCAAATGAATCGGAAAGAGCTAACCATGACATTTATGATGATTTCGAACTGAAAGTCAGCGCTTTAAAGGTTGACCCAGCATTGGCCTCGTGTCTGGTGTTTATAACTTGGGTATAGCTTGTGGACTTACGTGGGGGAGTGACAGCAGCAGGTACACACACTTCTCCAACTCTTGTGAATCCTGCATCACACACACACTCCGCTCCAGGCTGACGATTCTCACAATGTGTGTTCTCGTCAAAACACATAATCGGTGGCTCCCCTGGTGCCGCTTCCACGCATTCATCCACATCTAAAACATACTTTCTAAATCTAGTCTCACATTTCAGATATTCTGACTCACATTAATCCTCATGACTGATTTTTAAAACGTTACACTATTTTATATATGTGATGTAACAAAAATAATGAGTTGATGGGAAATTGAATGAGAGATCTACACATATCATTCACCACGGTTAATGTGAATCTTACAACAGTTAGTCTAATTGCAAAAAAAATCGCCATACTACCCCTGACATATTGCAATGATTTCAATCTTTACACATACAATTATGCCACTGTTCTGTAATAACCGTGTTATAATTAGGTATACGTTGAACAGGTTGCAATGCACCATAACTTTTAATCGAGATATACGCTCCACGGCAGCACCATGGATTAGAGGAGTAGGCCTACATGGAGACTGCAAATATGTATTACCAATGCATTCAGTCTTGTCAGCATTCATTTTGTACCCGATCTCACATTCTGAAAGAAACCAAGAAAAAAATGCTACACAATCGACAGTTGCAACTTTTTAGATTAATTAAACATAATCTTACTTGGCTTCTTTTTAATATTTGACTTTCTTTACACGGCACATTTAAGCTACACACTTTCAGTAAGAACCTTTTTTGAAGATTCGTTGTGTTAAGCTAAATTGGATAAGTTCCTCATTCTCCATTATTAGTACAGCTCACATATAGTTCTAATTGTGAAATATTAGTTTATTAGATGATGTGGAACCAAAATATCACACAATCTAATAGATAATAATATGCGCTCAACTAAGATGATTTGAGAGTGTTGCATTGAATATTTGTACCGAAAATTACTTTGATTTGCGTCTAAAATTACTTTTTAGATTTGACCGAAAATTACTTGAATTTGTGAATTTTAAGTCGCAGCATATTAATATCTGTGTCACTCAAATTTTAACCATATTTTTTAAATGATACAGAAGTGCTCAACATAACAGAACAAGAGCACACTCGACAATAGCCCTTCGTTATTGAATGTTTTCGATAATAACAACTTGCAGAACAAATTTATGAATCGGCCATTTTGATTGTTTTCGGCCATTAGTAAACTTGTCCGTTAGTTAACTGGTTGTTAACAACATGCAGAACAAATTTGAGCAGGATAAATGAAATGAAATGAAATGAATCGGGCTTTAGGCCACCTTTGTGCACATATAGGCTAAACTGGGCCAGGAGAACCTCCTGAGGATGGTGAGATGATTGAGATGACACTGTCCTCCAGACACAGTATTCGAAATTCGAACCCTGGCGGTCTGAGGCCGAGCACGCTACCTCTCGGTCACGGAGGCTCCTCACAATACTAACTTTCACACGTGGATGGGGAAGAAACTTTTTTGGTTTCTTTCAAACCGCCGAGACCGGGAACCGAACCCCGAGCTCTGGCGTGAAAGGCAGCGGTGCTAACCACTACCCTAGGGCCCCCACCCTTGAGCAGGATACATGAACAACTTTTGAAGTTATCACCCCCACAAAGTACAAATTAAAAGTGTGATAAATCGAGATTTAACTGGACTTCAAATTTTTTATTCAGCCATAATTTTCAATTTATTTTCAATGACATTATATTTGATTTGAAACTTGCTTGACACCGTAGTATATTAAAGGGACTGGCTCAGGCCAAAATCATAAAAAAATCGTTGATTTTATATTGGCTTATTAATATGACTATAATTATGATGTAAACATGTCCAAAGACTAGAACTGCGAAAGTTTTTTAAATTTTTGTGCTGTGCATTGACCAGATATACATATAGAGCCGAAATTCCCGTTTTTCTTATTTTTGACATGGCTGTCCAAAATAAGAAATAAGGAATTTCGTCTCTCTATCTAGCCTAACTGGTAAATCTGCCATTTAATCACGGAGTTTAAACAAGGTACCTTTGACACAGACTCCCTTTCCATTCACATCCACACATCCCTGGTTCAGAGCACAGTGATAGTCAACACCTGCCATGTTAAGCCCCCCGTAACACGTGACAGTCATCATGCAGTCCCTTGTCACCTTGGATTCTCCTACCTGTTAAAGTTAGGAAATAATTTAAACTTGAATTTTAATTTTTATCATTACATTTTTATCATTTCGAATATGAGATAAAATCACTGAGATGGAGCCATATGAAAAATATTGTTACCTGGTACAATCTAAGAGTAAAAATAAATTCACAAACAATTTCCTTTGACCAGCCCTGTTGGAATACATTTTGTCGCAGATTGGTTTACTCCTAATACAACATAGATAAAGGGCTGACATAGTTATTTAGGTCTCGATAATTAATGACTGCGTACTTTCCATGTACTGTCCGTGTACTCTCCATGTACTGTCTATGTACTGCGTACTTTCCATGTACTGTCCATGTACTCTCTATGTACTGTCCTTGTACTGTCCATGCACTGCGTATACTTTCCATGTACTGTCCTTGTACTGTCCGTGTACTGACCGTGTACTGTCCATGTACTGTCCATGCACTGCGTATACTTTCCATGTACTGTCCTTGTACTCTCTATGTACTGTCCATGTACTGGCAATGCACTGCATACTTTCCATGTACTGTCCGTGTACTGTCCATGCATTGCATATTTTCCATGTATTGTACTGTCCATATACTATCTATGTACTGTCCGTTTACTGTCTATGTACTGTCCGTGTCTGTCCATATACTGTCGGTGTAGTGTCCATGTACTTTCCGTGTCTGTCCGTGTAGTGTTCGTGTAGTGTCCGTGTACTGTCCGTGTACTGTCCTTGTACTGTCTGTGTACTGTCCGTTTACAGTCCGTGTACTGTCCGTGTCTGTCCATGTAATGTACGTGTATTGTCTGTGTACTGACCATGTACTGCCCCTGTACTGTCTTGTACTGTCCATGTACTGTTGTGTACTGTCCATGTACTGTCCGTACACTGTCTGTGTTCTGTCCGTGTGCTGTCTGTGTACTGTCCGTATACTGTCAGCGTACTCTCTGTGTGTTGTCCGTGTACTCTCTGTGTGTTGTCCGTGTACTGTCTTTGTACTGTTCGTGAGCTGTCCATGTAACATCAGCACAATTGAAGCCAATCACACTATGCTGCAGCAACACTGTGTAATTTTGTTCACCAGAGAAGTTAAAAAATATTCTCAGAATGTATTTGTCTGTTCATTGAACAACCTTTCAACATGACGTGTTTGTTGATTAAGTGTTTACCTGTTTACCTCCATATGAGTGCCATCGGGAAGTACACATCCACATTCTCCTACAAGAGAACAGTGATCCCCATCAAGTAAAGTACCTTCCTCACACTGACATCCAATAGCAGGCGCAGGCATCGTGGCCTGACCAGCACATCTCTGTCCCTGGGGATCGGCACACGTCGGGAGGCATGGTAGTACTGTGGCCATAAGCCGCATACCTTCTGGGCACGGACTAACTAAACATAACAAAGCAAGACTGGTTTGTGATTTTAGATTTGTTTTGTAATTTAGAGTTATTAAAATGTCGTCAGAATTTTATTTAAGATATA
>OZ024904.1:15335586-15683086 GCA_964017125.1 Flabesymbios commensalis | reverse complement strand
TTTCTTAGCATTTTGGTGGCCATTTTGTGTTCTGTTAATTTGAAGGTGAAGGTCACCAAATATAGAAAGTTATCCGACAGATTCGAATACAGCACACATAAATTATTTAAAAACAAGTGTATAAAAAGATATTTAGGCCTACTAAAATCCAGAGCAAATTTCCAGGTTTCAGATTACAGCCAGGCTAAATAGACATATTTTATAAAAGGCTGCAATATTCTTTCATTCTTATTACATTCATAAATAACACTCATTTTTAAGCAAACACATATCTGCCTTCAAAAGACATAGGTCAGCTATTTTTATGTCCTATATCTACGATTTATAGTGCCGTTTCCTTTTTTTTTTAATGTTGTCATTTCAATATAATTCTGACGTTGTGAGTAATACGTTGTTTCTGAGTGAAAATAAAACCGTTTTTTTAATTTGCAAATCCAATCACTTTTGAACGTGTTTTGAACGTTTAAGATGAACGTCTATTCGACGTTGTTTCAACGTTGTTTTGCCTGCTGGGATGACCTTAATTGAGTCAGCAACTTAAAGTGATATAGGCGTAGGCCTATTTGACAAATTTAACAAGAGCACACTCGATAATAGCCCGCCGCCGAATTATGATAAAGAAAGTAAAGACGAATGTCATCACGTAAATAACAACCCAAGATATAAATGGTATGTTAAACCAGCCGCTTTTCAAGTTATCGCGCCCACAAGGTCAAATTATGGACGTAAAATAAATGTGAAAAATCGCAATAAGTCGACCATTTTGATTTTTTTTACCGGCCATTATTGAGCTTGTCCAAGAACTGCTTATTAGTAACATGCATAACAAACTTGAAGAGGATACTTGTGAAAATGTTAAAGTTATTGCGCCTACAAGGTCAAATTATTGACGTAAAATGAGAAAAATCGCAATAAATCGGCCATTTTGAATTTTTTTTCAGCCATTATTGAACTTGTCCAAGAACTACTTATTAGTATCATGCATAACAAATTTGAAGAGGATATGTGAAAAACTTTTCAACTTATCGCGCCCACAAGGTCAAATTATTGACGTAAAATGTGAAAAATCGCAATAAATCGGCCATTTTTTTTTTTTTTTCGTCCATTATTGAACTTGTCCGAGAACTGGTCATTAGTAACATGCATAACCAATTTGAAGAGGATATGTGAAAAACTTTTCAACTTATCGCGCCCACAAGGTCAAATTATTGACGTAAAATGTGAAAAATCGCAATAAATCGGCCATTTTTTTTTTTTTTTCGGCCATTATTGAACTTGTCCGAGAACTGGTCATTAGTAACATGCATAACAAATTTGATAAGGATATGTGAAAAACTTTTCAAGTTATCGCGCCCACAAGGTCAAATTATTGACGTAAAATGTGAAAAATCGCAATAAATCGGCCATTTTTTTTTTTTTTTCGGCCATTATTGAACTTGTCCGAGAACTGGTCATTAGTAACATGCATAACAAATTTGAAAAGGATACGTTAAAAACTTTTTAAGTTATCGCGCCCACAAGGTCAAATTATTGACGTAAAAGGTGAAAAATCGCAATAAGTCGGCCATTTTGAATTTTTTTTCAGCCATTATTGAACTTGTCCGAGAAGTGGTCATTAGTAACATGCAAAACAAATTTGGGAAGGAAACATGAAAAACTTGTCAAGTTATCGCGCCCACAAGTAAATGTTAACGCCGACGCCGACGCCGACGCTGACGCCGACGCCGACGCCGACGCCGACGCCGACGCCGACGACGCCGAACTTCAATTGCAATAGCCCACCTTTTTTAATTAAAATTAAAAGGCGGGCTAATAATAGGAATTCATGAATGTTTTTTTAGGCCACATACAGGCTAAAATGGTCCAGGAGAACCTTCTGGGGATGATGAAACGGATGAGATGTTGCTGCACTCTAGACACAGGGTTCCAAATTCGATCCCTGACATCATTTTTTCTTCCGGGGCTGCCTTTGTACTCATGCTGTACGGAAGTCGTAAGAGCGAGGTATGGAGATTGCGGGCATTAGTTCATAAGATTTACTTCAATCGTAGAAACGAGTTGCACAATTGTGGACGTGTCACACAAATCCTAATCCCTGTGCTGCTGAATTGTTTGATTCTATTTTGCATTCATTTAAGTTTAGGTTTTGTGTTTCATCAATATTTACCGGTAGGCCTATCACCACATGACACAGAAATAAAACCAGAAGTATGGGGAAGTAAGTGATATTGGATGGAACATATTACGTAAATAATACAAAAAATACCGAGAAAACTCAATGGTGGCTTTATTTAACAGCAACATTATATCAGTCATGAATGACAATTTACATCAAAATTACAAGCAATTAATCTGATAAATAAAGAAACAATTAATTGTCAAAACTGCATAAAATAATACTTAATGAAATAAATACATAAATTGGCCCACAAGTTTAATGTATATACAAATTATAAATTATGCTTCTCCCAAATCATGTTTATATTCGCCGTGAGGAGGCAAAATATGGAAAATAATTTAAACTAATTAACTACAGATTATTGGTTTAACAGCCTTATCCTGATCTGATATGTAAATTGAGCTTGATGATATTCCTGATTCTGAAAAATATGAATGTATATATATATATTAAGGTACCATATCACCATGTATTTATACGACATTACGACTGGGATTCAAACTTCAAATGGAAAACAGCAAATACTATTTCTATTGTTGATAGCTAGCATAGGCCTAATTATTATGAGAAAACACCAAATTTTAAATACTCATAGGTTCATCACCTAATTATAATCATGATATAGTTTTATTGGGTAAAGATAGAAACATGAATATGTGAGTCACGCATCTATTTGTACGTACTTGACACCCCATGGAGTCCTTTTTAAGGGCAGTATTTAGCCTTTACACATTTTTTGCCTCCTTTGAGAAGTGGTCTGGCAGGACTACATTCACACCTTGGTACACACTTCTGAGTACATATAGGATTGGGATCGGCACAGGTTGGGGTACAAGCACTACCACACTCATTCCAGACCTGTCCCCTGCGAACCTTACAACCATCTGGAATAATAACAAACATAACAATATCAGGTTGTGGTTCTCTCTACCACACACATTTACAGCCTTTCCTCTGGCAACCTTACATCCATCTAGTCAGTAGGAATAGTGTAAATAACAGTTTTCAACATATTTTTAGTTTTCATCTAGTATTTGTCAAGAAGTAGGCCTATGCTACAATACATCCGACTAAACGAAGCGATAAAACGTTTTAGTTTTTGACGGAAATTAAAAACATACATATACTGCAGTATGAATACTAACTTTTAATGAATACTAACTTTTGCCATGGGATGACATCAATTTAGTTTTTGTTTTGTGTGAAGTAGTTTATCCCGCAGATGGTCATGATTTTTTTTATTTATTTAAAAAAAAAAATAATAAAAAATTATCAACGTTTCTAAGAATCCAGAGATAACCTAAGCATACTATTTACACATGCATAGGATGGTTAAATGTTAGCACAACATTGGGCCACATGTTGATGCTGTGGCCCAGCGTTGGGCAGACCATCGGTGCTGCAGGGGAACCCTCAATCCCTCTGTTTCACACATCAAATAATGTCGGTGTCTTTAAAGTAGATTTGATCCCACCGTCAGTGCTTTTAACTTTTTTGATGATTTTTTCTATTTTTACTTAAGATTAGTAAACTATATAACTTTTTATGAATTTATTTTTCAAAATTGACATGTCAACATAATTATGCAGTCCCTTCAACTTACGACAGTTTTCTGCAGTCACACACTTGTATTTCCTTCTGTAAGGTCTATCTGGGGGACACTCACATCTTGGCACGCATTGCTCGGTACACATAGGGCTGGGTTCTTTGCACGTTGGGGTACAGGCACTGCCACAATCATTCCAAACCTCAAAAGTCTTGGGGTCACATCCTGTCAATTAAAAACATAATAATCCCACTAGCCACCCGGAACTGTAATAACATTGAATCACCGGTGGTCATAGCGTTGACTCACCACCCATGCAACGTCTGTGTAGAATGGGATGGCAACGACTAATGAATTGAAAATACATTTATTGATGAAAGTTACTAAAATTCTGTTGACTGTAGACGGCATTGGCCTCGTGTCTGGTGTTTACTGGGTATAGCTTGTAGACTTACGTGGGGGTGTGACAGGAGCAGGTACACATACTTCTCCAACTCTTGTGAATCCTGCATCACACACACACTCCGCTCCAGGCTGACGATTCTCACAATGTGTGTTCCCCTCAAAACACATCATCGGTGGCTCCCCTGGTGCCGATTCCACGCATTCATCCACATCTAAAACATACTTTCTAAATCTAGTCCCAAATTCCAAATAGTCGGATTCACATTAGTCATCTTGACTGATTTCTCAGACGCTATACCATTTCATATGTAACCTAACGAAGTTGATGAGATGATACAAGTTGTAGAGACTGATACTTAAACTCTACAATATTTTTCAATTAATTTTTAAAGATACATTGAACAAGCTGCAATTGCCCCATAACATTATTCGAGATATACGTTAAACCGTAGCACTATGAATTAGAGGAATACATCAAGACTTAAAATATGTATTACCAATGCATTCAGTCTTGTCAGCATTCATTTTGTAACCGCTCTCACATTCTGAAAGAAACCAAGTAAATAATACTACACAATTGACAGTGGCAACGTTTTAGAATAATATATAATATTCAAACGGTATATTTTTATTTGAATTCTTTATGGGGCTCATTTAAGCTACACACTCTCGGTAAAAACATATTTTGAAGATTAGCTGATGTTAGTATATACCACATATAAAACCTACTTTCGTTCTAATTGTGAAATATTTCCTTAGATTATGTGGAACTAGGATATTACACTATGCAAAAAAAAAATTATTATATGAGCTCATTATGATAATGAGTGTTGCTCGGATAGCACTGAATATATGTTCCGAAAATTACTTGGATTTGCTTATAAAATTACTTTCTAGATTTGACTGAAAATAACTTGGATTTGAGAATTTTAAGTCACAGCGGATATCTGAGGCTTGAGACATACTTAAAAAAAAAATGTGACTATAGATGTGCTAAGCAAAACAGAACAAGAGCACACTCAACAATAGCTTCCCGCTATTATTAAATTTGTCCGTTATAGGCAACTCACAGAACAAATTTGAGCAGGATACATGAAAAACTTTTGCAGTTATCACCCCTACAATGTAAAATTAAGGACGTAAAATGTGATAAATTGAGATAAATCGGCAATAGTGGAGGGTCCACCATGGCCCCCCATAACATGTATAAAATGGTTATGGTTGTCATTAAAACAACCATTAGTCAGGGTCCATTTTCGAAATTTCTGACTTGGTAAGGCATTTTTTAGTAGAATTTGGCATGCAGTTGTTCTTACACAATTTGGGAACGCTGATTCCAAATCTGCCCCATGCCAAGCTATATTTTGTGTTTTTCCTACTCAAAATTCAAAAACAAAATGGCCGCCAAAATCAGTGAAAATGTCACAACTTTACATCACGGCTTGTCTTACAATGAACATAAAAACATCATTTCGGTGTATTAAAACCCACCTGAGCAACATACTTAAAGTCCCCTGAATTTCACCTTGTGCGCTTGCCGCTAGAGGACAAAATCCAAAATGGCCGCTACTGCAGGGCAATGTGCTATAACTTTGCTTCCAAATAACGTAGAGATGTGTTTTTGGTGTCTACATATAGGTTTCTCACACCCGGGAAACCAATTCAGAGCCGTGATAACATCTATTATCAATATTTCACAAAGTTATAGGGGAAAAACAAATGCTGCACCAGGAAAACGACAGATCGTAGGCCAGTGTAATAATAATGATTTTTTTAAAAGAGGCATTATTTCACATTTAGAAGCCGAGGGAAACAAACGTAATATCCGGCATGTTATAATTAATGTTTAGACTATTGACAAAAAATATTTCATGATTGTTGATCACTGTCCGGCACTAGATAACCTGTCGCTCACCATATATCTGTTCTAGGCCTATTAGTATGTGGCCTATGTGATATCCACCTGGATCGTGTTTTTACAGTACCGTAAGGAAGAAAGAAATAATTTAAATGTGCGTTGGCCACGGGTGGGACCCTCCTGCCCAAACCCTGTACTAGGGTTAACCAAAACATGAAGTTAATCCACCAAGGTGGTCTGTATAGCCATGGCAATAAAGACACACATACATGTTCCTTTTTTGATCAGAATAGATACCGTACAAAAGCCTGGTAATGCGCTGATAACACAGTTTTCAGACATAATTGAACGGATAAAGTCCCAGCCATCGGCTCGGAGATCAACACAAAACTGTAATGTAGACTACACATATTTCTACTCCCCTAATTTGAATGAGATAGATGATATCACCATCAATAACATGATAAAATACAGTTACACGATATCGGAAATCTGTAATTTGGTGCAGAAGTTGACTTATATATGCTTTGAGCATATAAGATTGATGGTTGGGGACACGCTAGGGTAATGTTGAAAATACTGACGATGAATTTATTTTATAAATATAGTATGAACATACACCATCTTCACAAGACGTTAGTAGCTAACCTAGTCTTGGCAACTGAATGCTATAGTGTTATGAACAAGTCACCGAAGATTATTGGGTACACTTTTGCAACAAGATATGGCAGGAATATGTGGTAATTGGGGCAATAATACCGTTTGTAGCACGATCAGGATGTTTTTATGAAGATTAACATAAAATACAGAAACTTTCTAAATGTGGTCGTGATATGGTAGAATGTATGAGGAATCAGTAGGTTCTGGTCATGCATGTTTCTAATCAGATATAAGCTCTCCCTCTTCTCACATAATATGCAATAACCCAACAGGTTCAGTTGTGTTTTGAAGTGGTATGGGAGCGACAACCATATTTTGCAGAAAGAGGTATGAATGTTAATGATAATAAGTCTTACCATATATAAAGTGATGAAATCATATGATGGACGTGAAAATATTCAGGTCCCTAATAACTATATGTCTCCTCCAGACATAGTAGATTAATTATCATTCATACAGAGTATTTAGTACTTATCTATGATATTATTTTGTAATAAACATTCATCATCTAATAATCTATGCAAGACACATGTATCCTACATCAAAACCATTTCCATGCACACTGCAATGTTATCTCAGATGAAAATATAACAGATAAATCACATAATCAGGGTGGAGGGCAATACAGGTTCAGTTCAATGTTCAAATTCACCACTTTTGGTAAATAACAATGCTATTCAACTATTCAATGAACACTGGTATTTAAGTATGAAAAATACTGAGGTACATGATTGGACGTTAAATGTTATTGCGGCAATCAAATAAGGTGGTAGTCGTAGGAACTGATGTAAACTTGCTCATTCTGCTTTCCAAACGTTCTCATCATAGCAATGCCTAGCTGTGTAAACCTAGAACTGGTGATATTTATCGTACCATTCAACCGTTTTAATGGCTTCCACAACACCAGCACATCAATTCTAAGAAAAAACCTTTAAATTAATTCATAAACACCCAGAATTAGAACTTGAGCCAATTGGAGTATTTCAATGTATCCTCTTCGTCAATACCCCTGCCACAAAAAGTGGATATTGTTTCCGTTGTATTTTAGGCCTGTTTAGCAATAAATACAGCTCTGGCCAGATAACAATATTATAAACATCTATGAGATTATGGTTGGAGCTTCATTGATGGACAACTGCAACTAGTTCTCGTGTCAAAGCTTCCTGCTCAACCTGAAGAGCTATCACATTTGGTTTGATTAAATCTGAGTTAGGACCACGAGAAAGTAGCCAATGGCGTCCTATCAAGGAGTCGCTACATCAATTTCGAAGCTGCACAAATATATGATCAATATATTGATGAGGGTGACTATTCTAGCATTATGATTATGCAAGATGATGGCATTCCTGCAAATCTAAGATGTACACAGCCAGTCTATGTAGCTACAGTGATGAAAGTAACACATGCTACTTTTGTGCAATTTCCTCATAGTTAATGTGCTGTTTTTAAATAACCATATTTTTTTACATTCCCCGTAACTACATGTAACATGGAAGTTGAGTTTTTTGATGCTGTGTAATTTGTTTGTATCAGAAAACTATTTAAGCGCCAAAAATAACTTCCTACGACATTTAAAATCAAAGTGTCAGTGACACGGAAGCTCATCGTTTATTAGTTGATTACGAATTAAAATTTCTGAAATCCATGAAGCAGTTATATGTACAGGCACGAGCTCTTTCAAATAAACCAAACAAAATTAAAATCGGATAAGAATTGAGGATAAGAATTGAGGGAGGAGAAGCATTTCTTGTGAATTGTGGAAAAGTGCCTTAACTGGGTCTTAATTAGATCATAAGTTGATTAATAATTAAAATTTCTGAAATCCGTGAGGAGGTTTATTGCACAGGCCTGTGCCCTAATCGGGTCTTAATTAGGTCATAAGTTAAATAATAATGCATTTTTTTAAAATCCGTGAGGCAGTTTAATGCACAGGCCCGAGCTCTTTCAAACAAACCAAACATAATTGAAATCGGATAAGAATTGAGGGAGGAGAAGCTTCGCTTGTGAATTGTGGACAGAGTGCCCTAATTGGTTCTCAATTAGGTCATAAGTTAATTAATAATTAAAATTTTTGAAATCCGTGAGGAGTTTAATGCACAGGCCCGAGCTCTTTCAAACAAACCAAACAGAATTGAAATCGGATAAGAATTGAGGGAGAAGAAGCATTTCTTGTGAATTGTGGACAGAAAACAGACGCAACACGATGGCATAAGCTCATCTTAGGCCTAAAGGCCGGATGAGCCAAAAATGGTTATAGTACTTGCTGTACAATTGGGAGCCATCTTGGATTTTTCCCTGAAACTACATGTGATATAAAAGTTAGAGATTATTACTGTATTGTACTAGATTTATTGGTATTAAAAACCTACATTTGGCCACCAAAAACAACTTTCTATGACTCTTAGAAAAACGTTATGGTACTTCCTGTATTATTGGCGGTCATCTTGGATTTTTTGCGTGATAGTTCACCAAGTATTAGAACATGAAATTCCTCAAAACAAAAATGTTATTTTGAACACAAAAGGCAAGTTTGTGGGTCCGCTATGCACCAAGACATGATGTATAATCATGATAATGGAGACTTTATCTGCTATTTTGGCGGCCATTTTGTTTTGCAATTTTGAAAGGGAAAAACTAAAAATAGAACTTGGCATGGGGCAGATTTGGAATCAGCATATCCGAATTGTGTGAAAACAACTGCATGACAAATTCTACTAAGAAATGCCTTACAAACTTTAAGAATGCCTCTTTTTGAAAAATGGGCCCTGACTACATGTACCAATGTTGCCAGCTTTAACAGCATTAAACGAACTATAACCCAACCATTTTATACTTGAATGTACAGTTATGAGAGCCATAGTGGCCAACTACTACTATCTGCCGGTTTTTTTCAACCATTTTTGAACTTCGCTGAGATCTTGTTATTAGTAACATGCAGAACACATTTGAGCAGGATACATGACCACAAGTAAATGTTAACTCCGATGGTGACGCCGATGGCACCGAACGTCAATTATGATAGACCATTTTTTCATTTTGAGCTTCGGATGATTAACTGTTTTTCTATTTATGAAAATAGACATATCAACCGATTATATGATATAATTAGCATCTACCACCAAGATGTTTTTTGGTTTAAAACTTGCTTGAAACCTTAGCATACATTACCGTGAAAAAAACATTGCAGAGTAGTGGGCAGGATACAACGATTCACAGTTTATTAACCCTGGAAACAAAATAAATTGACAATATGCCATTCAAACAAGGTACCTTTGACACAGACTCCCTTTCCATTCACATCCACACATCCCTGGTTTAGAGCACAGTGATAGTCAACACCTGCCATGTTAAATCCCCCGTAACACGTGACAGTCATCATGCAGTCACTAGTCACCTTGGTTTCTCCTGCCTGTTACAATTTTTTAAAAAATATTTAAACTTGAAAATACATGTACAAACAAAACATTTTAAGAGTGAATGAGTGAATGAATGAATAAAGGCATGAATGAATGAATGCAGCTTAGCGTTGACTCTGTTGGGTCTATCCTATCTTCCGCGAGCAGGTGAATGACTCTCCATAATTTAAAAATTAAAAAATCTAGGGCCAATTTTTTTTTATAACTACATATTTAAGATACGCGCGTCATTATCGCTAACTCTAATTTGCGGTAAAATTCAAATGTGCTGATATATCTGCCTCCAATAGGCTATTATATGAAAGTTAACTCATGCTGTGGATATTTATCATTATATTTCAATGAATATTCTATGTGAATCTCACATTAATATTTTTTTTTATATAAAATGACACTTTGAATGCTAAGACCAATTTTTTGCTTTCAGTGTATATATACTGTGGATATTTAATATTGTATGTAATATAAATAGTTAATATTAGTCCCATATTGATGTATATGTTTAAATGTTTGATGGGAAACCAAAAAATATGTATAATGACACTTTGAATGCCAAGGCTGAGTTTTTTTTAATAAATCTAAGATAATGCATAATAAAGCACAATACTTAAGACGTGTCTGTTGACCAATGTGGCGTTATCCAGATATACATAGATATTATAATAATAGCGCCCTGTTTGGCAAAAAAGAACCAAAATTTGTCATGTCCCAATGGTCAAGCTAAATAAAAATCGCAGTGAAAATTTCTTAGCTTTTGTGAGTACGATGGCTAGATCTGGCTCCCGGCCTATTATTATAGGCAAGATGATGTTAGATTGGCCATAGCTCATCAGATTGAGTCCAGAATAGCAATGTCGGAAGGCCTGGGCAGCCCTATTCAAGGCTAGCTATCGCAAACAAACAAACAAACAAACATCGCTAAATATAGCAAACATCAGGTTTTCGAAAAAATATGTTTTCGAGAGGTAGATAAAGTTTTTTTGGTGCCAAAATGACCACTAACATTCCGTCTTTCACCTCAGAGCATTCCGAAAATACGCAACCTACAGAACAATCACCAAGTGCAATTTCCGGCAGGTGTTCAACAGGAATTTGTGCAACTTTGTCCCAGTCAAACGCATCTCAAACATTGATCGCACTCTGAAAAATCTACCAAATTATATTCAGCACTTAAATGGAATATCATTCTATTATATTATTGTTAAATTATTTATAATAACTTAAATTTAATGCTACGTAGCTTGTAGAAAAATAGTGATACAATCATAAGGAGAAGCACGTGTGCTTGTTTATTTTTTGACTTTGTCAGGTGATTTCCGCTTCCAACCTCCGCTGACTTCGAATATAATCAACTCCTTGATTCAATAGAAGCCGATTCATGATTCGTAATTTCTGTCTCTTCATGAGATTTTCAAGTATGCTTGGACAAGTGATATGTGATCAGAAAATATTTCAAACATTGCACTGTGAGTAAAATCCAGGATGGTTGGTAAAATATTAGCTATAGAGGGCCATGATCGTATATTAATGTTGCTGGAGGCAATGGTAACTAATGATGGGCTGCATAACAACAGCAATTCTGAGTGTGTGCACTGACAGTATACAGGTATATAGTAATAGAAATATATAAAATATAACAGAAATTGAAATATGTCAAGCACTAATCAATTAATGCGTCTCAGTCTGTCATAGTATGATCAGCTGAGTGACGCTTGTCGTCCATTCACTACATATGTAAATAGGGGTAGAATGCCATACCAGGGCTGAGAAATATGTTAACGTCCAAGGTTATTGCAACATAATTAGGCCAGGCCGGAGACCCGGTAGACTGAAAGACAGCCCACTTACTCAGCTCAAGGACTGGATAGTTTAGGGCATCCTGTGGATAATGGCAGCTTGCCAACTCGAGGTGTTGGCAGGTTGCCAGGTCCACTCAGCGACCAGCTCTGAATCTGAAAAAATGCTGAAACTCCCGCCATGGTTTTGGTGGAAGGGAAATTCCCACTGACCTGGTTTTTTACCACAGCATTATCATCCAAGCCAGAGACGAAGGTTAGCAGTGTCTACACATAGACAGATGAAACTGCTGAAGGAGTGTAGAAGCCTGGTCCCCATTAGCCTTGTAGCAAATTCGGTATCATTTGACACTAATGTGCCACCTGGTGAATGCCTTCTCATAATGTTTAGTGATGCTGCGACACCTCGTAAGAGATGCCATTGCTTTGGGGTGATTGTTTGATCTCGGTATTAGCAAAGAGCTTCAATGTACATTAAGTTCTTTCGTATTAGATCCAGGTGGGTTTGGAGGCTATTTTGTGCTGTTGTTTAACTGATCATGCTGTTGGGCAGTCTGCTCAGGTATGTTGAAGATGGTGGAAGGAATAAACGCTGAAGATATATTTAACCTTGTCTCCTTGGTTCTATCCCTAATTATATCTTGGACATTTAGGATTCTGGCCCATGAGGAAGACCAATAGAGTTATGTTTAGTAAATATTCGTCCGAATTTTTGTCCATAGCACTCAAACCGCTTAGAGTCGGCCCCAGAGTTCTGGAACTCGTGTTCTATTTAAAATTACTTTAAACAGCAGTTGATTTCCTTTTTGTGATTCCGCTTACAGAGACACATGATTATCATTACCCTTATGCGGCTGAATTTAATCTCCCAGATTTGAACCGACACCTCTTCCCCCAGCACAGTGTGGATTTGATCCTCCTAAACGCTCATTCTGTTTTCTGCCATCAGGTGAATGACTGTTCATAATTTATCAGTGCCCTCATTAGTACATTGCCCAAAGGTAGGCAGACAAACAATTTCATGTGCAAACGTTGCGTATTCGCGGAGTTTTTGATCTTTTTTTCTACTGATCCTATTCGTGTGGAGCCACCTGGTGAGTGTTGGCAAATGGAGACATGCATATATTATCTTGTCAGGTGGACGAACGTTTGTTTCCCGTACCTTGGCATTGCTCAGTCGCAGGTAGGAGTCAAGATGCTGACATTCATGAGGAAGGTATGTCATGGTTATTCTTACCACCTTGCTGTTAATGAATCAGCTTCATACTTTGCACAGTGTGCAGAGAGTGTGCAGTGGACATTTAATTAACCTAATTGATTTCTGATGAGGGCCCACAAATCTGCTGCGATGTTGGCCCAACATTTAATCAAACATTGCGTCAACAATTCAGACTTGCCTATTTTACGGATTTATAAAATTGTTTTTAACTACATAACTTGAAAATAAATGATAACGAGTAAGATTTTCCGAGTGAGTGGTTTATTTGTGTCATGAATTATGATTTTGCGCGCTATCAAATTATTGCGAATTCTGATTTGCGCACCATCGAAGTTAGGAAAAATATTGTCAGGATTTAATTCATTGGGCAACCTGCAATAGCACGTGTTTGCTGAGTGAGCGTTTACCTCCATATATGTGCCATCGGGAAGTACACATCCACATTCTGCTATGGGTGAGCACTTGTCTCCATTCAGTACTGTACCAGGAGCACACATACATCCCTCAACGGGTAGTATGAGGATAGGCTGTACATCACATGACTCAGAGCAGGTAGGGATACATGCAGGCATGTTAGCCGCATACTTCATCCCCTCGGGGCACAGAATCCCTAAAACATCAACATACATTTAAAATGGAATGTTTCAAGGAAACACATAGAAATAACAACACAGAGATAAAAAAAGAAAAGCTGGAAAAACAAGTGGCATTCAATGGTTAAACACGGCATAAGGGGCCAGCCATTTAATACCGGGGGGGAGGGGGGGTATGGTTTTTTCGTAAAAAACTATTTCTTTTCACAAAATTGGCAAAAAAATAGTTTGCTCTATAGAGTGTGTGAAAAAAAATATTTGTTTATTTATGTGTAAGAAAAAAAAGATGGTTGACAGCCAGCAGAACGTTCCAAATCTGCCGCAAACTGCCAAAGAAAGGTAAAAATTCCATCGCTCCGCTCGTTCACCTGCTAATGCGTATAGGTATTATACCGGCACACTGGAATGAGCATGAGAAATAACACCTGTCTTTTAATTTATGTGATTAAAGGTCTATTCAACTGTTGAGACTTGCAGGACATGGGCCCCTATAAGGCAATATTGGCCGTGGTTAGGCCTAGGCCCTATATCATAATAATACTAAAATATGTGTTTCTTACCCACCGTCGCATTAAGAGCAAGCTCCAGAATCATAGCAAGTCCATATATACTTGAGCGACATCTATGAATTAATAATTCCACGAAAGCTCGATGCTCTTAGCCCTGGCTCTTAGCTGGGCATTGGATTTGCAAGCTAACCGACTTAATTATTGCCGGGATTGAGAAACAGATGACCCCACGAATGTGTATAGACAGGACAGTTTTTCCTTAAACATTGTACACTCAGCTAATGTTGGTTCAATGTTGGGCCAGTGTCACAGACGTTGATCTAACATTAAAACAGCATTGGGTCAATGTCTCGTCTGAGTAGTATCTTGTAATTGGCTTAGTTGCTGATATTAATGCTGTCAGCTACTGTAGGCCTACATGTGACCGACCCATGCATGCCCGTTTCGCAGTTGAATGGTTCTTTAACCATGTCCTGGAAAAAAAGTCATCGCAAGAAAAAAATTGTATGTTTTTTGATCAGGGAGGAAAAAAAGTTATGTTTTGTTGTTGGAAGAAAAAAAGATTTAGTAAGGAAGAAAAAACATACCCTCCCCCTGGTATTAAATGGTCCGTCCCTAATAGATTATAGGAAGTCAAACAGATCAGATACAATTGACATTTATTATTTATGACAGAACAGAAGACCTGAAGTCCTATAGCATCCCCCGCCATAAATTAGATTATGAGTTTTTGCAAAAACGTTAAATGAGTGAAAATTTTATTCAGATAACTTAGTGGGTATAGGGTTACACAACCCGGGTACACCTCTCTAATAGGGGGCATCATTCAATTACCAGGAGGGTCTGGGGTGAGTATTTTTTAAATAAAGATTTTTAGACTAAATTTTAGTGAAATAAAATATAGTCTAAAGGACATGTTGTAAATAAATATGTGATGACATCACTTCGCTCTGCATCATTGAACGACCCATTAAACTTGTGCAGTCTCACTGCGCTTGGCAGTACTAAGCCTAGTTTGGGATACAATTTTGTAGACACGGAAAAACAAATTATAAGAAAATGAAAGAAATATTTTGCTGAAGGCAGAGTGTGAAAAGAAGTTCTGCAGTTAGGAAGTGAAATAAATCACTTGTCCAATTCAAAAACCTCAGTCCGCCTGGAAATTGAATGATGCCCCCCTCAATCACGTGACACATCCTGACTTGACAAACGTACTACCTGCTGTTGTTAACCAATGTACGCACTGATCTCCTTCTCTGACGAAGCCTCTATCACACACACACTCCACTCCAGGCTGCTGATTCTCACAATGTGTGTTCTCCTCAAAACACATCCACGTGGGCTCCCCTGGTGGCGACTCCACACACTCATCGACATCTAAAACATACAGTCAAAATCCTCTAGACACACGACGTTGTTGCGAAGTTGAGTTAACGTCATTGACGTTGATTCAACGTCGCAACAACGTCGCGTGCCCAGTGGGAAGAAACCGTTCACCAAATAGAATACGGCTTCTCAATGCCCAGAAATCAATTGTTTGGGTTCGGGTCACTGCACATGTGTGCACCAAAAGTATCGGCTGAAACAGGATTTGAACTTGGTACTCTCGGGCGCTCAGTATGAGTAAATGAGTAAAAACGTCACAACCTCTCAGAAATGACGTGCTATTGTCCCTTCTAACATTTACAGCTAGTTTTATACACAGTCAACTGTTTCTTCTATCAATTTAATAAGATATATCAACAGTATCATTTCAAGTTTGTGCTCAGCTGCGATTTGCTTTGAATGGAAATTGGGCTGTTGACTGTTGACTTAAGAAACATACATGACAATAGCTGAAGGGTCATCTTACCGATACATGCACCTGTGTCAGCATTCATTTTGTAACCAGCCTCACATACTGAAATAAACCCGGAAAGTACATTATAATATATCGCAGACACCAAAAAATAAGGCAAAGTACACATGCGAGAGTTATGAGTTTTTTTGATAAATCTGAATGTTTTTTTTTAATTATTTACATGAATTTATTTTTTTGTAATTAACCCTTTTAGCGCAGGGACCGTCTTTATAGGTCAAAATCTGACGTATAAAGACGGTCCCCACGCTGAAAGAATTAAAATATTTATAACGGTCGCAGACCCAAAACATATGTATTCAAATGAACTGGGAAGAGCTAATTGAGACATTTATGATGATTTCAAATTGTAAAAAAAACCTTTTAGTTCCCATGGTGTGAACACAAATAATTCAGCGTTGTAAGGGTTAATCTGTTTATACTTAGACGACGACCCTACCTTTTAAACAGGTTCCCTCTCCATTGACAGCAACACACTCCTCATTAAGAGCACAATGATAATCCACTCCTCCGGTGCTATTACCACCATAGCAGTGAATGGTCATACCACAGTCAGGTGAAACAATGGTTTGTCCGGGCTTTATAAACATAAAGTGTGTACAATATCATGATTCACTGATAGTTCCGGAACATTAGTCTGATAAATACACTATAGGGTGGAATAAATTCGTAACAAGCTGATTTTTTCAGGAAAATAATCCTGAAAAACATATTAAAAGTCCCCAAGAATCCCAGTTCGGGAAAGTACTAAAATTCAAGATGGCCGCCAAAATGCAGTTCTGAATGAGCATAACTTGTTAAGTATATGCATATTTTTATGTACATGGTCTCATTAGCGGCACAAAGTATGCTAATTAACGTATGTTGGTCAGTGTGAATGAAGTAGAGAGTCGAAATAAATTTGTTTTTCTTTTAAATAGGGTAAAATTCAAGATGACCGCCAAAATGCTGTTTCGAATGAGCAGAACTTGTTTACATACATATTTGTACGTGCATGGTCTCATTTAATTGTGGCACAACATATTCTTATTAGCAAATAATTTTGTCAGTGCCAATGAAGAAGATATTAAAATTATCTTTTGTTTGTTTTAGGTAGGTTAAAATAGTATAGAATTGTCAATATTGATAGAAGAAAAATCAGAATATTCGATAATTTCTAAATTTAGGTTGACCTTACAGAAATATTTCTTTATTAATCAACCGGGTTCGGAGGGGCACTGTAACATTGTGCAAAAACAGGTTGAAGTAGGTTCTAATAAAATCTTGCGAATGTTTACCAAATCTGCAGTGAAAGAAAACGCTACTGATCCTCATGCATATTACACATCCCATTGATAACAGTATCTAAAAGGGAAGTACACTGTATATATCACTTCAACAAACACATTAAACAATTTAAAATTAAATTTACCAATTATTAACATTAGGTTATATTTAAAGCAGCATTTATGTTCATTTATCTTATTGATTTAGCAAGATCTATAATATCAAACTATTCACACACCGGGATAACAACCTCTTGTTGCAGGTGGGCTTTACGTACGGGATGAACTTTGATCTCAAGCTCTGCGCTTCACCTGCTATCCCTGATTAAGTTGATCTATATTGTATCTTATACACCATATCGATCGATGTACTAATCTAAATGCTTCATACTTTTTTAAAGCAAATATGCAAATATTTAAAATAATATTGACAATCGATAATAATAAGTTGTGTCTTTTTCCATATTTCAATAAAATTTAAGCCCACTATTACTTCTTTTTATAAATGATTGCTCTGAAAAACAATACAGTAGAACCTGCTAAGAACAGCCACCCTTGGGCCACAGAAAAAATGACCATTCAATTAAGACTGGTGGCTGTGCATAGGAGGTTCATTCAGTGGCGGATTCAGAGACGCCTACCCCCACCTGCGTTCACGGTTCCAAAAAAACGCCCGCATTTGGGCCAAAATATGCTCTAGGATGCACTATTTGAAGTCTTAGATGTCTATGGAACATTTAAGAAGGTGGTTGTGCAACCTGTGGTTTGTATGGATTATTGTAAAACATCGCCCCCCCCCGTTTGTCAATTCCTGGAATCGCCACTGTCATCCGTATATATACAGAATGTCATTTTTGGGAGTGGTCAAGCGGGTTAGCTCTCCATAAGAGTGGTTACTCTTTCTACTACATATCGGCTCAAGTATGCAGGGAATGATACGACATGCATGTGTTTTTCTACGTAATATGATTTGTATATTTTTCATTATCATTGTAAATACACCATATACTATAAACTTACAAGAACAGGTATAACACACATCTGATAGGATTATTAGTGGAAATAAAATGAAATGAATCGGGCTTTAGGCCACCTTTGTGCACATATAGGCTAAACTGGGCCAGGAGAACCTCCTGAGGATGGTGAGATGATTGAGATGACACTGTCCTCCAGACACAGGATTCGAAATTCGAGCCCTGGTGGTCTGAGGCCGAGCACGCTACCTCTCGGTCACGGAGGCTCCCCACAATACTAACTTTCACACGTGGATGGGGAAGAAACATTTTTGTTTCTTTCAAACCGCCGAGACCGGGAACCGAACCCCGAACTCTGGCGTGAAAGGCAGCGGTGCTAACCACTACCCTAGGGCCCCCGCCCATTAGTGGAAAGTAAAAGAGACATTATTTTTATTATTATTATTATTTTATATTAATTTATGTGTATAAGAAGATGTGTCAATATCTAACCCTTTGATTATAGCTGGAGACACGTACCTATGTAAGTCTTGTTTATTCAGTAGGCTGATCACAATTTCTAAACCATTAATAATTGTCTTTGATACACATTTCAAAACAAGTTAAGTATCTGGGGATTTACAAAAAATAAAACAATTTAGACAGTATGGGGATAGCCTTAGTGTCAGTAACCCTCTTCTGCATAGTCATACTGGTAATTGTGCATGTTTATGTACGATTGGTGATATGAATAACGTTCTGGGCAGTATGCATGGGTGTAAACGAGGAACCTCCCCATGACGGCTGAACTTCGCTAGGTCGAGCTTCGATTCCTCTTTGGTTGCTTTTAGGCAATACAGATATGTTTTGGTAAACGTTAGGCTTATAGTTATAAGCTGTTCACTTTCCACCTAATATAGTAGAAAAATATTGGTGTTACTACATCAAATATTTTGTCAATAATTCCCTATTGTAAAAAAAAACGTAACTACAATAACGAAAATAGTATACTATTTGAAATATTGGCCTATACAGTAGGTAATTTTACGATAGATTATATTATTTGACTTATATTATATAGGTTCTAAATAATTTTCAAATATTTTCAAATTATCACATTAACTCTGTCGGATAGGCCTAATTACTTACGATAGTAAGCTGAAAAAATATTTGTTGTTCTGTAAAATCACGTTTTTTTGTGTAAAAGCGTTCGGTGCTATACATGTATCATATGACCGATATATCATAGACCAATATATTACAATGTAATATTTTATTTTAATTATCGTTTGTGCCAAAGAGAATACTTGATCACATATTTGAAAATTGGTGAGAGAAAAATACTGGCTGTGACAGCCATCTGACGGCTCAATTGTTATAAATGTTTGTTTGTATTCGGCGGCTATTTTGGATTTTTAAATTCAAGGTTTGCAAGAAATTATATTATTTTCAAAATTTACTTTATTTTTTAAAGAAAAATTGGTCATTTAGGCATATCGCCATGTGTTTCCTCTTTTTTATTACATTAACACTAAAATATATGAATTACTTGGTGTCCTCTATCCACCAATCACACGGTGCAAATGAAAAAAATGATTGTATTTAGTCCATTTTGCAGATCTGAAACTTTATTTTGTCGGCCATTTTGTATTTATGTACTTTCCCGAGCTGGGATTATTAGGGACTTTTAATATGTTTCAGGATTGCATTCTGAGTAGTTCCTGAAAAAAACCTAAGGTTCCTGGACTATAACAAAACTAACAAAGTATTGACTGACTAAAAATAACAGAGATAACATGTGTTCTATCCAACAGTAGTGTATTATGGCAGGTGGCTGTTGTAGATGTAGTATCACAATGGGATCTGAAAGGGTACGTCCGCAAGTATGTAAAATGTCCGATATACCCTTTTACATCCAAGCTGACTATGAAAAATAAATTGTAATCATAATAGCCGAACAAACAAAACATAGCTGATTAACAATTTGTATATAAATACTTGTATTTAAGCACGCATACCAGTTTTCTCTAATACATTGAGTATGGTAACAAGCTAAGTATAGCTAAGTATATTTTATTTTAATAAAGTCAATCAAACCTTTCAATTCAAGTCATTGCTGACTTATTTGTCATAGCAATATATATATATATATATATATATATATATATATATATATTCTGTGAATCACATATATCGGCATGGTATGTATACTTACATTCCGGCTTTCCATTTACACATTTAAACAAACTTAGGGTATTTAAAATATTCATCATAACTATTTGAAATAACGTCAAACACAATACATCATTATCATGGTATATGTACATCGGGCATATGTTTCCCGCACCAAAACCAGACTTAAAATAGCTACTATAACTTATTCTAAATGGCAGCAAAAAAGACTCTGGAAAGCGTAGAAACTTAAGAATTATATACAAGTTTACATTTTATCTAGTGAGCGTTAAACACAATATTAGTAGTTATGTGATCTTCAACATGTTACATACTTTATACTTCGTCATTTGAGCACTTCTCGGTCACACCGAAAGAAAAGGGTCAGTTGACAGAGCAGCTCTGACTAATTCCTTAGGGTCCCACCCGGTCCAATAACACAGGCGACGGGGGTCCCCTGAACTTAAAACAATAAATCTAGTCCTAAGCTTAAAATAATAATCCCAAGTGAAATAATCTAATATATGGCAATGCCCGATGTCTGACAGACAGACAGACAGACAGACAGACAGACAGACAGACAGACAGACAGACAGACAGACAGACAGACAGACAGACAGACAGACAGACAGACAGACAGACAGACAGACAGACAGACAGACAAAAAATCAAAAGAACAAATAAACAAGCGAAAAAACAAACACACAATTAATCACTTGGGTGTCACTACACTACCATAATAATGTTAGGCCTACTAATATCTACCAGATAAAGTAGCGATGGCGCACCTCTAGATATTTACCATCCTGAAGCACACATCCACAGTCTGCTACAGGAGAGCAGTGATCTCCATCAGATAAAGTACCCTCCTTACACATACATCCAATATCAGGCACTGCCAGCGTGGACTGACCATTACACCTATATCCCTGGGGATCGGCGCACGTTGGGAGGCATGGCAGTACCGTGGCCATAAGCCGCATACCTTCTGGGCACGGACTAACTACACATAACAAAGTGAGAATGCGATTTCAATAACATTTTACTTGCTTTGATATTTTAGATTTGTTAAAAAACTTATAAACGGTTCCATTAAATATAATTTATAATTAATACAATTCAACCAGAAAGATATATTTAAGAGTTTCAAAGAAATACTCACCTGTTTGTCCAGCGACCACAGGAATGAGAAAACATATCCACGTCCAGTGTAAAGCCATATTGTATTCACCGGAAATATCTCTAAACAACATTTAATAACTTTGATATGACAAAAAGAAGAATGCTAAATTAAACAACAAAACTAAAGGAATAGAAAAGGTATTTCAATTAAATTCTATGTCAAATTTTAATAGTAGGCCTACATTGAAACACCTTTAATAAATAGGTTTGAATGCTGCTGATGTCGGATAACTGGCATTTTTACAGATACAATTATTTAAATATTTACTTCTAAGTGTTGTTAACCATCAAAATGCTCATCATGTTTATAGACGTTTTCGGTATGTAAAATAGCTCCCAACGAAGAAATTTGGTCCTATTATATTTCCGTTAAAGATCTGTCAGCATTGTATCTAGACCTAGTTTAAATGTTGTTTAGATTTTTTACATTTTTTTATTAATGTATCACTCATGTTATAGTTTGAAAATTACTACTTACGGGTGTCGCAGAAATAAATTCCTTTTCGCTGCCTTTCTTCTGAAGATCAAAATAAGTAGCAAAACCCGATAGTAAATCTTGACACAGGAGCCATAATGCGCAGTCAAACAGCTCACAAATCATATAGACTACTCAAGATGTGGCTAATCGATAGTAAACCCAAATCGTCATCGATTACATCCACTCAGCGCCGATTACCACTGGAATAGTTTTAAACCGATGTACTGCTTATAGTCTGTATAATTATATACGCATTCAAGCTGGTTCAAAACAAAGTAGAGAAGGGGACGTGGCGCAATGGTTAGAGCGCCTGACTGCCACGCCAGTCACGCCTGCGTCCCGGGTTCGAGCCCGGCTGATCCTGTGTGGGGTTTTCAGATAAATAGCCTTGCTTCTCCCCTATCAATGTGACTCGGCGATCACGTTAGTACCGACCTCGCGAATAAAGGTTGAGACCAGTGTATCGACGTTTATTTCGCACAGGGCCACGCACTGCGTGCTCATCGCTCAAAACCAGATGCCACTAAGTTTAAAACAAGAGGCCCAGGGTCATTGACGCTTGTCAACAGCATTGCAAAATATCAGCTACAGATGTGTCAGAGAATGTATATGGGCTATTCCCAAAAGTTGCGTCGAAAATGGAGTATTTTTTTTTAATAGACAAAAATGATATTTCTCTATGCAAACATGGGGATATTTAAATACTTTTCAATTCTAAACAGATTAAAGAAGCTGGAAGAGCTTTTAAATCTAAATCTAATAATTTAATTTAATAACTTTTACTGTTTTTTGATGCATTATTTGAGGCCAATAAATGGGACATTTCAAACCGTACCCAGAACAATTGTTTATCACAAGACACCAATTTTTTTTTTTCTAATCAATTTACGGACAAATCTGTAGAGGAAGAACTAATTTTATATAAAAACATATATTAGCAGCCTAATTGTAATAATTAGAGCCTTTTTTATAAATTATATGAAGCTATGGTGGTCGTAGCATTTCGTGTCCTATTGACAGCTACTACTAAATTATTGCACAAGTTTTAATACTTTGTCACAATCGCATAAAAAGTAAACTAAAAAAACAAATAATATGATACAGATGCAGAAATAATAGTTGAAAACAACAAATGAAAACCAAGTAAAAGGATTAATTATTACTTTTACTGAACATAACATAAAAATTTCGTGTCCTACATGCATTTTCTACTGATGTCATTTTCTTGAACAGTAGTCGCCATTTAGTGTTCAAATTGTTGTGTATACATCCATGTGTACACGGGTTGTATGTGCTTTACATAATTGTATACAAAACAATAATGGAACAGAAAGAAAAAGGTATGTGTATAGGGGATGAAAATATGGTAAAATGTGTGACCGTTCGTAGTGTTTTTATTTCACAATGACTGTACAAAATAGCAAAATCAATGTTGGAGCTCGTCTGTATCTATATTTATATAGTTTTGTGAAAATTGGAGATTAAACCTACAAACAAGTGAAAAGTTATGATCACAAACATTGTGAGACATGAAAGTGGTCGTAACATAGGACACGAAATGGTCGTAACATTGAAAATCTATACTAGAAATTATGGACACGAAAAAATTTCGTGTCCACATAGTCGAACATTTGGTGGAACATGAGACACCAAAGGTCGCACACAGGACACTAAGAAAATCATTCACTGCGGTCGCACATGGCCTTATTGAGAGGACACAAAAAAGCATTTGGTGTCCTCTGTTCGACCGTTCTAAAAAACACGTATTTTTCACATTTATCCTCCATTTTCTGCTTTCAAATTGAGTTGTATGACTAATTATCATTAATTTAATCGATCTGTTAAGTAAATTATTTAAAATATTGCTTTAAAAAAACGGGACCAAATGTACCACTTGTTCGACGCACCTAATGAGAACCGCCCATATCTATGCTCTAAAATGCAATATCATGAAAATAAAATATGTATAGGCCGGTAGTATATATTTATATCTTATAAATCATTGGAATTTATATTATCTGTTCGATTCCCATCATACATTTTGCTGATTTTACCCACATTCTGAAGTAGGCCTACTGCACATAAATGAAAAATGCTTGACAAACAATCATTTTTACAGGACTACAATGTTAATATTACAAAAGTAGCGAGAAATTTTCACAAAGTCTTTATTCTTCAATTTTAATTCATCTGCCTTTATAGGCCTAACAAAATCGTCACAGAGTTGTAAAATATCAATTTTTAATGTTTCATACTCAGCCGTGAAATCTACAGCTCAGTACTAATCCATTATTATCACATGTAGACGTAATGCACTTTTACTACACCCTCTTATGTAATGCAAATTACAGGAATCAAAATACACACAGTAGATCATCCCAAAGATAAAGACCCATCAAGGCTTTCTCTACAGTCTTTGCTGAAATGTTACTGTAATGTAATTAAATTAAATGAATGGCGTTTTAGGCCTACGTCACATTTATTTGTCTGAAAACTAGTTCATTGTCGCCGCGCGGCGATAATGCTGAGGGCCATCTATGGGTGAACTCAACCATTTTATTTTATCAGGCATATTTTATTGTATGTTCCTAATTAGGTCTTTAAATAAGGGATATTCGGAAATACAAAATAATAATAATGTGAACTCAATCTCCCAATTTCCAAGACTCATTATCATACAGAATAATTAACGCACCAGGACATATTATTAGTGGGATTATTATGTATATAACAGGGTCAGGGTTCACAGGCTACTTAATTTTAGGGGGCGCTGTTAAGCTGATGGTATTGAAACAGCGTTGTAGACCTCGCAAGGTAACTTTCTATTAATGTCAGCTTCTGTGGCATATCATGCATATGTCTTGATCTATTATATAATGTGATGTGTAACTTAGACTCATCACTCACCATGTACACTTTTTTGAAATGTACAGATAGAAAAATAATTTAAAAATCATCAATTTTTTATTATTTTTTTTGGAATGTACAGATAGAAAAATAATTTAAAAATCATCAATTTTTTTATCATTAACCCTTTGACTTCCAGGCCGGGGTGCATACCAGGATCCAGATATACTGGTGTAGGAGTTCTATTTTTCGTCATTTGAAGCTGGAATTGCTAACGCAATTTCCAGCTTCAAATGACGAAAAATACATAAATGTAGTATATATTTGACGAAAATTTGTGTCATTTTATGGTTACGTTCATTGACGAATGACGACGGAAATTTCCGTCATGTATGGTAGTGAAAAGGTTAATAGATTACGGAAAATGCACTAGACATATTAAAATGATCTTGTAAACCGGTTGTAGGAAAAGTACTGGGTCGATGTGTCCTGTTTGCAAGGCACCTCCCGGCAAATACACGAGACGTCTGTTGTTGGTCCAGCGTTGCAGACGGTGGGTCAAGATTTAACCAGTATTGGCGATATGACACGTGCTTGTTGGTCTGATGTGTTATAACACTATCGACGCCGGTATGATCCCCTGTAGGACTGAGAGTGTCAGCATCAATAGACTACGCTGATTAGTCTATTGATGCTGACACTCTCAGTCCTAAAGGGGATCAAAATATCGTCATATATTACACCTGTGATGTCGAAAAGATATTTCAATCGTGATCATTCAACACTTAACCCTTTAACCGCCGGTGCTGCATATATTCCGGTTTTCATTTTGTATTAGCACATTAAATACCACTTTTAATATGGTAAAGATAAAATGTGACATCAACCAACAAAATTTGAAAAGAATTCACTTCCATTGTGTCAAATCTGAATAATTTTCACTCACTTGAAGTTGTGGATCTCGTCAAGTGGGTGAAAAATTTAAATTGAATAATTTGGCGGTTAAAAGGTTAATCCGCATGATTGATAAATGTGACCCGCCACGCGAAAAGGGTCATAAGCTCAATTTTTTCAAAATTATTTTTTTTCAATTGATTCGATACCCGTGTTGTTCCTGTCTCAATAACTGAAATAATATTTGAAAAATCTTGATTAGTTTTCGTTTTATGTGATTTTTATTTTAAATTTAGTTATGTAATAATTAAAATTAAATAATTTGAATAAAGCCGCGGGGAGGTACCTTCTCGCGTGGCGGGTCACAAAATGTATTGTTATTATATTTGATTTTGGCTTTCATACATTTTAATTCTTTTGTTGATTGTCTATATAGCCAACAAATCAGTTTCTCAGCAAACACAAAACATAATTTGTATAATTTCATACAAGTTCGGCTCAACGTCATTGCATAAATGTTAGATGCGCATAAACGACGCTAGCCCAACTGTATTAATCTAACATCAAGTCAATATCGGGGTTACCTTTATAACCCCCTCGGCCCACAACCCTCGACCCACAATCCTCAACCCACAACCCCTCGACCCACAACCCCCTTGACCCACAACCATTCCGAATTACACCCTCGACCAAAGTTGAAAATGGGTGATTTATGTTTAGTTTATAATCGTGTAAGGCCTATTGGTGGACTCTTTTTAATTATATCATAGGCCTAATTTTGGGATATTAGGCCCTATAATAATGAATAGGGCATAATAGGCCTATATTCTCTGTCGGTAGACCTATATCCTATTCATATATAGGCGTGTCGCGTTTACAAATCAAAGCGTCCCTGTGCAGACAATGTTGTGCCAGCTGTGGATATGCTGGCCCAGTATTGAGACAACATTGGGTGATTTTCCGTATCAGCGCATGTGTTGGCTTTGATGCCAGCTACAGCGCCCATGTTCCCGACACTGGGGTCATAATCTATGAAGCACACACTCACCGAGCTACATGTAGCTGATACAATGAAGTATGGGGGAGGGGTCTTGTGTAGCATTGTTTTCACCGAGTAGCAATGCAGTTGAAAGGAATTCCGGTGACGTCACTGTGTTTCACAGAATAGGCCTAAAGGTAAGCCTACATCATGCATCATTTCAAGACCTGGACTAGCTGGCCTAATCATTTTTCTCCACGCGTCACCGAGCCCTGCGTGTTGAAATTGTGCCGGGATAAATAATCCAGCTCCCCCCCCCCCCCGGTGATTGAATAGTGCCCCCCCTAACAGTTTTGTTGACAATAATTATATAATTAATTAAATTACCCAAAGACAGAACAAATGAAAGCAGTGTAAGTTGGACTCTATGGAGGTTTTATTAACAATAAGTCAAATACATAAAAACCAAGCGATAAACATAACGGAAACCGAAACAATAAAACCGACAAACCATAACTGTTTATGATTTATATTTTTACCCACAGTATCCAGTTATACTGACGTGACAGTAACTAAGATAGTAAAAGCTAAATCACAATTATATAATACCTGTTACCTGTATATAAAGTAACACACCTGTAATTATTGTAAACGGTTATTAAAATAATACCAGTGAATATTATTTCATACATATAAGATCATGTGTGTAAACCATTATTTAACTAACGTAGTAAATTATGAATACAACTTAAAGTGACAGGTATAATAATATCGGCCTGATATTTAAAATCTTAACCTCATTATTAAAATAAAATGTCCTCCTAACTAATTATCTAATACTATGAAGTAACGAGGCAGTGTACTCAAATGCGTCAACGGGTACATAAAAAAAATTGAGGGTAGTGGTTCAAAGGGTGGGAGACTTTAAAGTGACGGATCTGCTTGCATGCCACGCAGTGCAAGGACTGATCCCGGTACCTGACCACCCCAGCTATTTAAACCCTAACACACGGGGAGTGAGTGATTAGTGTAAGGACATCACTGGCTGAGGTGAGCAGGAGGGCAAGTAACCTGGATCCCGTGACCTTATATCTGACCTGAAAGGCAGGCGAGGTAGACAGTTTATGACCCACCTATCTCGGGCAGGGACCAGAGTTTAAATGTTTACCTGGGGACACGGGAACAGTGGCAACTTTCATCTCGAAGCAGTGATGCTGGCAGTAAATCCCTCAGTGACACCTTGTGACCCCAGCTAACCCATTGGGTTTAAAAGACAAAGATTTACTTACGAAAATCCTACACCAAAGTCCAAAGCATCTGTCCCTAAGATAATTTAAACAAAACTTCATCTTTGAAGTTCACATTTAACTACCTGCCTGCAGTGGGTCTTATATACATGGTGACTTGAAGTTCTCGGAACGTGGGAACTTTTGAACGTGGGAACTTTGGGAACTTCTCGATTGGTTACTAGCCTTTCTGACACTTCGTTTCCATTTTCGGGCTGTGACTGGCGACCTTGTCAGCTATTTGGTTACCATCTAATGGGATAAAAAATATGTTGTTGTTGTTGTTGTGGGTGGAGGGGGTTGTGGGTCGAGGGGTTGTGGTTCGAGGGACTTGTGGGCCGAGGGTTGTGGGTGATGGTTCGAGGGGATCGGTATGTACTAAAACCCCCACAGCCCCACAACCCACAATCCAAGGGGCTGTGGGTTGTGGGGGTTTTAGTAAAATATGAATAAAGTTCACTGTACCTTGTGGGTTGTGGGGGTTTTAGTAATTGTGCTTATGTCAACTGCTAAAACCCCCACAACCCTCAGTCATTGGGTCAGCTTAAGGTGTTGTGGGGGGTTTACTAAAATATAAATAACGTCAACTGTACCTTGTGGGCTGTGGGGGTTTTAGTAATTGTGTTTATGCCAACTACTAAAACCCCTACAACCCTCAGCCATTGTGGCTACCTGGATGCAGTTGTTTTAAAACAATTCGTTGGTTTAGGGTTCTAGCAATTACTCTATAGGCCAACTACTAAGAACCCCACAGCCATTGGGTATTGTTATGCTTCAGAGAATCCGGGCAATGTGGATCAGATTCTGCTGGATTCTCCATATTCTACACTGGCAGATGATCCCAGTACCTTACTTCACAATCCAAGACTTGACTCACAATTTGCGTATTTTTAAAGAAATACAGTTTGAATGCGACTTCTTACTATATTATAAGACATGACATAAAAAAAAATCCCCAATACGTCCTATCCCGGGTCAATGCACATAGGAGCTTTGTGACGTCATGGGAATTCCCTGACTAAAACCCATACGTCACAAGGATTTCCCTCTTTCCTTGAAAAATTGTGATAAAATGATGAGGCCAGGGATATTTTTGAGTTTAGGATTTGCTAACAAGTATAACAATACACTCCTCACAAAAAACCGACAAAGTGGTGTAAACTCAACGAGCCACAATGTTGGTTTAATGTTGGGGCGACGTTGGACAACATTATTACACCATAAAGACGTTCATCCAATGTTAGATGAATGTTGGGCCAGCGACGTGACGGTGGACCAACATACATCTAACAAATTGGGTGACTGTCTTGTGTTTGCTGGGTTCTATCTGTCATTGAGAAATAATGAGATTTCATGAAAAAGACGAAATTAAACATTATTAAAAGTTATAAATAGCCCTATGTTTCTGATTTGTAATTCTGCAAACAAGAAATTATTAGTGTACGCTGAAATCATCTGGTTTTATCTAATTAGGGGTCATGAGGGTCATTAGGGGTCATAAAAGAATCACTGGTCAATGTGCTGTTTTTCGTGCAGGCATCACACTGCACCCTCCGCACTCCATGATATTCTACTCCCAAGGACCGATATAACTGGTATCACCAACATGTGTTCGACACTGACCAACTCATTACTTGGATTAACATTGTTGTCCAATGCTCGAGACGCTGAGCCAACATTTAATCAACATCCGGACTTGTATTGTCAGATAAATTACTTCTAAAAATTTAAACCTTGATTGTAGTAGCCTAATCATGATCTTAGATGGGAAATGTCCCAGTCAACACCAGACGTTCACCCAATGTTGGTTCAATGCTGGGCCATCGTCGGGAACGTCGGGCTACCATTAAGCCAACATTGTGTTCGCATCTGGTGTTTGCCGAGATGTGCGTCCTGTGTAAGTGTGGCCGCCAGAGGGGGGGGGGGGGGTAACACAGGAGGTCACGTTTGACCCATCGTGATCCCTCGCCCACTAAAGCTACAGGTTAGTCCATGCTTATAAGCAGAGACTCTTAATAGTCCGGCACCCAAGGGGGTAACTTCGTTTTGGCTGCTATACTTTTTTTCTCGACTGATTATGCATCTCTAGCATCCTAGTGATGATATCTCGGCGGATGTGGGTTTCTAACTCTTAAGTGATTTTTTAAACGCAAAATTCAAAATGGCCGCCATGAAATCATTAAAGTTATCATATCTTCCTCAATATTTGAGATAAAAACTTGATTTTTTTCACTAAATCATATGTTTTCGGTATCAAGGAATACAATGAAACACATGGAAACTTTATTTGACACCACTATCATGCACAATTCAAAATGGCCGCCATGAAGTCATCAAAGTTATCATATTTTCCTCAATATTTCAGATAGAGACCTGATTTTTTCACCAAATCATATGTTTTCTGTATCAAGGAGTACAATAAAATACATGGACATTTTATTAGACATCACTATCATGCAAAATTCAAAATGGCCGCCATGCAATCATTAAAGTTATCATATATTCCTCATTATTTCAGATAGAGGATTGATTTTGTCACTCAATAATTGAGATAAGGACGATATATTATTTCACAACCATTTGTTACGATATCGGGAATTCAATACAATACACGATCCCTTTATTAATTTGACATCATTCTTTTAATAGCAATTTTATGTTAACACTCAATACTGTGTTAATGATAGTTACCAATAAAAGTACTTCTGCTTATGTGTATACCGTCCTAAACATTTCAGATAGAAACTTGATGTTTTCACCAAACAGTGAATGCAATGACACTGCTTTTAACTTATTTTTTTGAAATCAGGATCATGCATGAAAGACTATATTTCATAAAAAACGATTACGACTGATTGATTGATCGATCGATCGATCGATCGATCGACTTGATTGATTGATTGATTGATTGATTGATTGATTAATTGATTGATTGATTGATTGATTGATCGATCGATCGATCGATCCATCCATCCATCCATCCATCCATCCATCCATCCATCCATCCATCCATCCATCCATCCATCCATTCATTCATTCATTCATTCAGTCAGTCAGTCAGTCAGTCAGTCAGTCAGTCAGTCAGTCAGTCAGTCAGTCAGTCAGTCAGTCAGTCAGTCAGTCTGTCAGTCAGTCAGTCAGTCAGTCAGTCAGTCAGTCAGTCAGTCAGTCAGTCAGTCAGTCAGTCAGTCAGTCAGTCAGTCAGTCAGTCAGTCAGTCAGTCAGTCAGTCAGTCAGTCAGTCAGTCAGTCAGTCAGTCAGTCAGTCAGTCAGTCAGTCAGTCAGTCAGTCAGTCAGTCAGTCAGTCAGTCAGTCAGTCAGTCAGTCAGTCAGTCAGTCAGTCAGTCAGTCAGTCAGTCAGTCAGTCAGTCAGTCAGTCAGTCAGTCAGTCAGTCAGTCAGTCAGTCAGTCAGTCAGTCAGTCAGTCAGTCAGTCAGTCAGTCAGTCAGTCAGTCAGTCAGTCAGTCAGTCAGTCAGTCAGTCAGTCAGTCAGTCAGTCAGTCAGTCAGTCAGTCAGTCAGTCAGTCAGTCAGTCAGTCAGTCAGTCAGTCAGTCAGTCAGTCAGTCAGTCAGTCAGTCAGTCAGTCAGTCAGTCAGTCAGTCAGTCAGTCAGTCAGTCAGTCAGTCAGTCAGTCAGTCAGTCAGTCAGTCAGTCAGTCAGTCAGTCAGTCAGTCAGTCAGTCAGTCAGTCAGTCAGTCAGTCAGTCAGTCAGTCAGTCATTCAGTCAGTCAGTCAGTCAGTCAGTCAGTCAGTCATTCATTCATTCATTGAGTGCTGACGTTGGCCATTGGCATCAGTATTACCATATTTTAATCCTTTTGCTGCTGGTATCGTGTATAGTATAGAGCTTCAAGTTTCAAACCAAATACAGATTCACCGAAATTGATCACATAGATTGTGATAGATGCTTAAGTAATCAATAATTCAATATAAAGATAATTATGTTTCCGCCATTTTAAGCTGGAAATTCCGTATGGCAGAGGTTAATACGAAATCAATAGCCTACCACAATTATCCCGTATCACAGGCGTTAATACGAAGCCAACACCACGCTTTTAATAGTCAACTGAACTTTAATTTAAATTTGTATCAAACCCAGAACTATTGCCGGAATTCCCGACTGAATAAATATTTTGAATTTTTTAATGGCAACCAGAATAAATATGAGCTGTACTAACAATGACTATATGTCATTTTTTACAAGCAATACGATTACATTTTATGTGATGCTTTTGATCAAAATTGAGATGACCATCTGGCTCCATCAAAGTACTATCTCCCTAGTTAAAATCCAGATGTTACCGCCATATAACAGTTTATTACACATAAAAACTGTTTAGTAACAGTAAACACTTATCCACCTAAACTAAATAATTTAAATTTTTAGCGACTTGAAATGGTGTCTTGCTTTACCGCGATCATCAACTTAAAGTGGCTGAAAATTATTCATATTTGTTTAATTTGGCGATAAACATTTGCAAATAACAATAAACACTCATTTCATTCTCAATAACAATGATTCGATCAACTAATAAAACAGATCAAAAACGACAATAGTCGTATTCAGCAAGATACGATTTAAAATATAAAGTGCTAACTACGTCTATAGCCCTGTTCATTATTCCTTCCAACAAAGAATTGAAGAAATTTCCTTAAAATTTGTTGGATTGGCAAAATTATGTTTTGATTCGAAATTTACACACCTTAGGAATTTGTCCTTTTGAAGTAGTTGGTGGCGGTAGCGAGACGCAAATTCAAGTGAAATACACATGAAATTCAACAATTTAACGCTTTAGTGATTAACAATTTGCGTTCTAGATTGGTGAGAAGAAAGTATTATGCCTTAAATACACGACTTAAAATGAGTAAGCAAACTAAAGTGAGTTAGGCCTATTTGACAAATTAAGTAGTAGGAATTATTAAATGAATGGGGTTTTAGACTACTTTTGTACACACATAGGCTAAACAGGTCCAGGATAACCTCCCTGGAGGGGGGGGGTGAGAATGAGATGATACTGCCCTCCAGACACAAGATTCCAAACTCGATCCTGGCATAATTTTTCTTACGCTGACTTTTTGCTCGTGCTGTACGGAAGTCGTATAACCGAGGTATGGAGATTGTGTGCATTAGTTCATTAAGTCATGCGATTTACTTCAATCGTAAAGACGAGTTGCACTGTTGTTGAACGAGTCACACAAATCTCAACCTTTGTGCAGCCGAATTGTTTGTTTCTATTTTGCATTCGTTTGAATTAAGCTGGAATTGCTGACGCGATATTCACCTAAAATGTGATTATTTGTTTAACTCGGCATATCTATCACACACTGCTTTACCAATTTCAGTGTCACTTGTTTTCGTTTGAAAACTTTGAAAATACAATATACCGTCACCTTGGTATTAAAGGGTCATATTGGCCACTTGATAAAGTGGCCGATACGGCAGGGGCGGATCCAGGATTTGGCTGGTGCATTAATATCAGATCGTCATTCCTTAGTATGCTTGAGAATGTACAGTATATCAGACAGTATTATCAGAGATATCTATGTGACACTTTTAGTAGAACTATTTTTGTCATAAAACCCATGCTGAACCAGTTATAAAATAGCAAGTAGGCCATAGGCCTACATAAGCCCTTCTATTAAAAATGGACCTACAACGTAAATCAATGGTAGGTGGGTGATTCGCCGAGTAAGCATTGTGGGCCCACCATATGCATGTCATGGTCAGCGACTAAAGGAGTCCGACGCACTGTAAATATTTTGGTTTAATGAAGCAAAACTGCTTTAACCCGAAATGAACACTATAATATGCGAGCGAAATCATGCATTGTAATTTAATGCGTATAAATTCATGGATTACTAAAAGTCAAACCACCATCGATTTAAGTATGTACAGTCAAGATCAATCGCTCCCGAAGATAAGAACCAGTCTTAATATATTATTTTAATTCCAAAAACGCTAGATTTGTAATATTCCCCCTCCCAGCAATATAAACAAAAACATTAGTGTTTTAGCATTTCCCTGTGTCACAAAGCTTCAGGGAAACTTGCCTAAAACCCCCACCCTTAATGCACGACGTCATTAGTAGTCAGCCTGTTATATGTCTTAAACTATAGCATGCTAATTGCCTAATAGAAATAATGTCCCCATCTGGCCCCCGGTTGACGTGTAAGGTATGACAATGACATGTCCCTATCTGGCAGCCAGCAGACGTGTAAGGTATGACATGTCCCTATCTGGCAGCCAGCTGACGTGTATAATAGGGTATGAGACGTCCCTATCTGGCAGCCAGCTGACGTGTAAGGTATATATGAGATGGCCATATCTGGCAGTCGGCTGACGTGTAAGGAATGATATGTCCCTATCTGGCAGCTGGCTGACGTGTAAGGAATGATATGTCCCTATCTGGCAGCCCCCTGGCGTGTAAGGTATGGCATGTACCTATCTGGCAGCCGACTGACGTGTAAAGTATTAAATGTCCTTATCTGGCAGCCGGCTGGCGTGTAAGGTATGACATGTCCTTATCTGGCAGCCAGCTGACGTGTAAGGTATGAGACGTCCTTATCTGGCAGCCAGTTGACGTGTAAGGTATGACATGTCCTTATCTGGCAGCCAGCTGACGTGTAAGGTATGACATGTCCCTATCTGGCAGCCAGCTGGCGTGTAAGGTATGGCATGTCCCTATCTGGCAGCCAGCTGACGTGTAAGGTATGATATGTCCATCTGGCAGCCGGCTGACGTGTAAGGTATGACATGTCCCTATCTGGCAGCCAGCTGACGTGTAAGGTATGAGATACCCATATCTGGCACCCGGCTGACGTGTTAATTATGGCATATCCCTATCTGGCAGCCAGCTGACGTGTAAGGTATGAAATGTCCCTATCTGGCAGCCGGCTGATGTGTAGGGTATGAGACGTCCCTGTCTGGCAGCCAGCTGACGTGTAAGGTATGAGACGTCCCTGTCTGGCAGCCAGCTGCCTCATCAGTTTTTTTCGCTCCCGTGTAAGTATCCCAATTTTGCTTTAATTGGCAGTCACGCCTCAAGGCTTTTGACAAATCACGCAGCGAGGCTCTAATATTAGAAATCCTGAACAGCATTTCCCCGTGTTTGTTGGAGAGAGAGAGGGCTCTGGATTATCCAGTCAAACCTCGCATATATACAAACTTTGCAGCATATTGTATATTATCGGTTGACAGCTCTCTATTCTCAGCTCTCTATATTGTTTGGCTCCTTTATTAATAAATTTAAAGAACGTTTCCTTTTTTAAATCTCTTATTTCTGTCGCAAATTCCTTATAATCATTAAACTCGCGTCATTCAATGAACAGCGCCATTGTGATGCTTCCCGTGTAATATCACTCTGATCATAGTGATGTTATGTGGTCTGTGATTGGCTGTAGCGGGCTGCTGTACAATGGGAATCAGAGGGTTATTCATCAGCCCGGCTGGTATATAGCTTTTAAATTGTCGTTAGGTTAAGGGCATATAGTCAGTTTTCCGATATAGTATGCAAAATAGTGTTTTCTAGTTCTCCTCTACTCTAGTAAGAAAATAAGCTATTTAAAATATTTAAAATATATTCAAATTATCTAAAACTATTCGGTCATACATTCAGACCAATGCATTTCGAAGTTTTCCACAGCTGGGAAAATGAGCCTTTGAATTGTTTGAGCTTGTTTGTTATATTAACGATAACTGTAGACTTAACTGGGCCAGGAGAACCTCAGAATGGTGAGATGATGACACTTCACTTCAAACACAGGATTTAAAATTCGAGCTCAGTTGGCCGTTTGAGGCCAAGCGCGCCATATCTCCGTCACGTAGTCTCTCCACAATTTTTTATTTTTTACGAATTAGCGTTTTGAATACCAGAGCGGGGGACGAGCTCGCGAACTTCAGCGTGACAGACAGCAGTGCTAAGCCACTACACCCTGGCCCCGATGTAGCGCATTGTTAGAGCGTGGATCTTTCGCTATTGATGCCGCCTGTGTTTCACTCCACTCGAGTGTAAGTAAGTAACTGGTGGGACATATTGCAACGTGTAGGTAACTATTAGTTTCTAACGCCAAATGTTTGCACCAATTCTATGTTCCCGGGAATTAACCCTTTTTAACGCCACGCACGACTATAATCGTTTTATCAGCCAGTGAAATAATTGGTATTTGGAACGAAATGTGTGTTTAAACATCAAGATTTGCAACTGTTTCGTTTCAAATTAAACATCTGTGAATAATTTTCACCCACTTTAAGTTGTGGGTCGCGGTAGCGAGACACAACAACTACAACAACTACAACAAAATAAAAATGTAGTTTATAATATGATGTTATTTTCCTACGTAGTATTATTTTTATTAACGCAATAAAATGCCTGCTCCAAATGGAGCTTAATATATAATGATATTTTTTATAAATATATATATTTTTAATTGAAAGCTGACGCAATATTTGTTTCACATTGAGGGGAACGACAGAGAACAACACATGTACGCACAATACATCAACCCAATGCTTATTTATTGTAGGGCCGCCGTCTGCGATGCTGGTCCATCATTAAATCAGCACTGGGCCGACCTCTTGTATTTGCTGGGACTGTATCACATAAAGGGTTTATCATCCAGCGGGTACATCCCACAGGCGACACCTGGTGTCGGAGTAGCTGTATTGTCATCTGTAGAGTCTGTCATAACGGAGCTCGAGCTCACTCGAGATACGTGATTAGGTATCGTATATATAACAGCTTTTGTCTGTATATTTAAATAAAAGACAATGTACTCAAACTCCGTGACAGATGAAGTTATTGTTTTATTCATTTTGTTCAAAGATTTTTGTGACAGACGGCGTATAAGGTGAGTTAATAATATATTTTCAATTTTGTATGGTGAGATAGATCTGCTAACATTATTGCATTTTTGATTGAACTGTAGCTTATAATTATTACGCTGGTCAACTAAAAAAATCAGGGTTTCGTAATGAACAGAAAAAATGTTGAGAATATTTTTTTAACTAAATCTGGTTCGTGACACTTTGATAATTAACATTCGTGAAACCAATGAAGCGCGCACAAAGAAAACTTCACTCTATTTTAATCCTTAAAGCGCTCAGTTGAATAATTTAAATTTTCGCTCACTTGAAATTTGTGTCTTGCTACTGCGATCCACAACTCCAAATCGGTGACAATTAATGATATTTGTGTAATTTGAGACCAAACATTTGCAAATGTTGATGTCTAAAGACTTATTTCGTTTTCAATATCATTGAATTTATAGACTAATAAAACATGTTTAAAAATACTTTATTCGTGCATAGCGTTGTAAGGGTTAATTGTTTTAACCCTTTCAGAACTGGGACCGACTTTAGACGTCAGTATCTGACGTCGTTTGAAGTCAGATTCTTACGTCTAAAGTCGATCCCCGCACCGAGAGAGTAAACTAATTATAATGCCGTAGACCCATAACAGATAGGTATACAAATGGAGCGGAAAGAGCTAACAAGGCCATTGATGATGACTTTAAATTGAAGGAACCCTTTGCTATCCATGGTCTACACAAAAACATTTCAGAGTTGTAAGGGTTATTGGCATAAAAACATAAACACAATATTAATAGGGCGCAAATATTAATAATATAATAATATAATAATAATATAATGACAGTATCCAGTATCTCTCAACAATATTAAGACTCAATGGCGCTGTGGACTAAAATCAGTTTTCAGTGGGGAGGTCCATAGTCGGAAAAGGAATTCATCATGTGACGGTCGGTGGATGCTCAGATTAAGGTGGTAGGTCTAATGTAAAAAGGTGAGTTTTTAATTTTTTCCGAAAAATAGTGACTGATTTTGCTTCACGTATTTCAAGAGGCAATTTATTCCACAAGCGCGGTGCGGCAACCACGAACGATGAATGGCCGTAATTTATTTTTGACCGCGGTCCAGGATGTAATAACTTCGTACTTTCGGATCTCAGTGTTTGCTGGTGTTTCTCGAAATGTAATAAATCACTGAGATATGAGGAAGTACCTATAAATAGTGCTTTATATGTCAGAAGGCTCGGTTTAAATTTGATACGTGATTTAAAGATTCATACAGCTTTGAAACGCGCATGTGTGGGACGGTCAAGAGTAGGCCTACATTAGCCTATAGAGTACACTTAGACAGCATTAATATCAGCGACTGAACTGATTACAATATACTACTCCAACGAGAAATTGGCCCAATGCTGTTTTAATGTTAGGACAACGTCTGCGACGTTGGCCGACATTAAACCAACATTTGGTGAGTGTGCCGTGTTGGCTTGGAAAGCTCTTACTGTCAATATGCTGTAGGTCAACTGTTTCCAAACCCCCATGGTAACATAACCTTTTGTGTCACAACACAAAGCCCACATAAGATAAATGGTGAATTATGTCCTCATAGATGTCGCTCAAGTATATAGAGTTTATATAATTTGGGAACTTGCTCTTAATGTGGCGATGGGTATGAAACGCATATAGTATTATTATCTTGGCTGATAACTGGGGATGTGGGGTGATATGTCATTGTGGAATGTCCAGGGGCCACTGTTGCATTCTGGGGACCACATTGTCCCGCATATTTCGACAGTTGACTACACCTTTAATAGGTAACCAATGCAGTGATTTGAGCAGGGGCCTAGACTCTGAAAGCCTATTTGACCTGGTCACTACTCAGGCAAGGCAATTCTGTTCACGCTGCAAGCTTGTTTTATATTTTCCGGAACAACCGAACAGCAACGAATTACAGTAGTCAAGGCGACTGCTCACTAGAGCATTGGCTAGAGAAATTGCAGTAGCTTTATTCAAATGAATTCGAATGCGTCTAAGATCTCGAATATGGTAGAAAGCTGATCTACAAATATTCGAGACATGTTTCTTGAATGAAAAAGCTGGATCAAAAGCCACACCCAGGTTTCGTATAGAGTCTATTTCGGCAAAATTTTGGTTCAGAAGTTCAACTGGGGAAATATGAGCAATTTTTTTACGTTGAGTTAGATTACCAATGATCATGAACTCTGTCGTACTACGATTAGGTTTCAGCATGTTTTGATTCATCCAAACCTGGATTGCCAACATACAATTTTGTACAACAATTAAAGACTGTGCTATATCTTCTGCAACAAAAGATGTGTTTATTTGTGTATCATCAGCATAAAGGTGATGCTTAAGACCAAAAAGCTGTTATCATTGAACTGAGAGGAGTAGTATACATAGTAAAAAGAAGTGGACCCAACACAGAGCCTTGTGGAACACCGCACGATAACAATTGCGGAGTAGACAGTACACCATTTACTTCAATAGGCTGAAAAAGACCGGTCAGGTAGGATAGAACCCACTGCAACACCACACCATCAATGCCAAACCACTCAGTCAATCTACTGAGCAAGAGGTTATGATCGATCGTGTCAAAAGCCGCAGACAAATCCAAAAGCGAAAGAGCAGTAAGTTCACCACGGTCTTGAGCTGACAAAAAATCATTTTGAATATAGAAAAGGGCCATTTCGGTGGAATTTCCACATTTATATGCTGATTGTAAGTTATTCTAAATACCTGAATTTTGCATGTGAGATTTTATTTTGCTAGCGACGATTTTCTCAATCAATTTGGAAACAAAATTTAATCCAGATACAGGTCTAAAATTGCTTAATTCATTTCGATCTAGTGAAGGTTTTTTTAATAGTGGTGCAACATGAGCAATTTTGAAGGTATCTGGGAACTTCCCTTCTGCCAGTGAGATATTTATGATCATTGTGATTGACCCGGCCAGAATATCAGCGCAGTCCTTGACGATTTGAGTTGGACATGGATCTAGGTCACATGATTTGCTGGGTGATGACCGAATAAGTTTTGACACGTTACTTTCTGAGATTTGTGAGAAAGTGAGTAAAGGATTTGGGGCAACTGGAAGAGTAGGCTCAGGATGAATGTTTGAATCTGGTTTTGCTGACAGCAGAGTGTCCCTGATTTTAGCGATCTTACTTATGAAAAAATCATTGAACGAGCTGGCAAGTTTGGTATTGCATGAACTATCCAGAAGTAGGGGAGAGCGGGGCGAGTTGTAACATTTTCAAGATTTTGGTAATAATAACTTTTTGAATGAAGTCATTTTATATAGTGAAGAAATAATATCTCCTCTATATATATATCATTTTGATAAATATCATCAATAGTTGTTATGTGGTGCAGTGAAATATGACCAAACCTAAAATGTTACAATTTGCCCCCGGTGCGGGTAAGTTGTAACAGCTTGGGGGCAGGTTGTAACACAGGTATTGTGCTCATTGGGGCACATTGTAACATACTATGTTGCAACATATAAATTATACGAAATACAGTTTTGCACCAAATAATTAACCATTTATGTAATATAAAATCTGTAATGACCTTTAATGCATAGGCTTACATAAATGAAATTGCAAGTGTCAAATTGCTAATTCAGATTACAAAATCATTGACATTGTTTACCTGGTCCATATAAGGATGCAGCAAAGAGGTAGGCATAACAATAACATAGGGCTGATACACTGTATTTAAGTGCATTTTTGTTCTAGATGTATATCTGCATATTTTAATTATAGGGGCAGGTTGTAATATAGTTTATATAATCTATTGGGGCAGCTTGTAACACCATGGGGAGATAATGGGGGCAAATTGTAACACTGGTACAACTTGCCCCCACTCATCTGTTACATCTAACCCCACAAGCATCCATAAAACATTTGCCAACAAATCTCATTAAGGGTAATTTTTTTCAGTCATTTAGTCTGTAATCATAAAATCCCTCTCCAAGATGACCTATAATCATTCGCAGTTGAAATTATTTGATATATTTTTCATTGTGATAAGTGATAATGTATTGGTATTCAAAAAAATACTTTTCACCTCGTTTTCTGTCAAATATGGTCGTTCTCCAAAAGTGCTGGGTATTATGGGATGGAAATACATTATAATATTACATGGCTATAGAAGACATAATTGACACCTAGTGAGTTCAAATTAATGAACAAGAATTTGATCAAAGTGCGCTGTTAAAACCTACCCCCGTTACAACTAGCCCCGCTCTCCCCTATATTGTTTTTTTTATGCAAAATGTGTTTTATTTTGTCCCATAATTTTCTGGGGTTTGTGATGTTTTCTGAAACCAAATTTGTATAATAGTTTTTTTTGCCTTTGACTTTAGTCTGTCACACAGGTGAACTTGTGCATTGAGTCGTGATCGATTAGAATCTGTTCGATCCCTTCTCCATAATCTTTCCAACTGCCTTTTTTTCTTTTTAGATAACAAGATCTCATCGGTTATCCACTCATTTACTGGTCTAGCATTTGGTGTTACCTTACAACTTTTTAGAGGTGCATGTTTATCAAGCAATGTCACCATAGTAGCATGGTATTGGGTATATGAAGAGGTTGCTGAATTTGTGTCAGGGTTTTGAATTAGATCGGAATTGGTTAGATCATTTTTGAAATTATCAATGTCAAATTTTCTGTGAGACATGTTATTTATTTTTTCCTTTGGCTGGCATAGTTTAGCTATCTCGTTCAGACTAGCAATAAATGAAGAGTGGTCACTCCTCTGACCAGTTGAACTTTTTTGTTAATTAGATTACATTCATCGCTTGAATGATGAATAATGAGCCAATCCATGGTATTTCCAAATTTATGGGTGGGGAAGTTCACGTTTTGTTTCAAATTAAACATATCAAGGATATTATTCATAGCCACAGCATCAGACGAGCCGTTTCCAAATGGAATATTAAAGTCACCAGAATTTTTAAAATCTAATGGCAGCGATATAAAAAAAGCCAAAAAATCCTGCAACTCGTCGAAAAAGGCATTACATGAGCCAGGTAGTCGGTAGATAGTAGGCCCCCTAACCAGATTTAGACGTCAATTTACTAAATCTGTTTAAACAGATATATTTTCGAATCATTGGTATGTAGGGGACTTTATGATTTTTGAAGATACCTTTTCATGAGTGGAACATCCAACACCGCCACCTTTTTTATTTAACCTTTAATCTGTTTCGATCTGGGTGAATGATGCAAAACAAAACCAGGTGGAGTTAACTCAGAGATAAAAGCTTTAGTGTCACTTGGTTTTATTCAAGTTTCTGTTACCATCATGCAGGAAATTTTGTGGTCCGAAAAATATGAATTCAGTGTGGGACCCTTGTTTCTAAGAGACTGCATGTTGGAACAAGCAAGTTTAATTGATTCAGGATTCTTTGATTTGTGTGAACTGGGGCCAGGGTTGGTGCTGATGTCACCAGCCAAAAGCAATAAAATCATAAAAGCTGTCCTATTTTTTACTGCAATCTTTCGGTGGCAGATGATAGCAGGAGAAAACTTTTCAAAGAACAGAGGTTTAAAAATCAAAGACGGCGACAAGCCTTCAGAAATTTTAAAATTTATCAAAGTAGGTGATTGCTGTGTGAACACATTTCCATTTGAATTTGTCCTACATTGCTTGCGATGTTGACACGAAATCTGGCGTGAAAGAGCCGAAAAATACATAAGCATCACAACAAGTTTCCAAAACATCATTAATCTTCACAGCCACAAACCGTCACAGGAGAGAGATGCAGGAGCACCCTGGCGCCGTTGAATATGTGTATGACTATGCCTGTAGTGTAGGTATCAGTGAACAACAACACAGGGGGTACATGTCCGTGTTAGTATACAGTTGATATGTTAATTCTTCATCTGCTTTTTTTCAAAAAATAAATATTTTGATTTTTTTACTGTCACTCATCCCAATAATATCCCAACTGACCTAAAAATGTAATAAACACAATTAAAGACGTTTTAGTAAGCATTAAGTGGAAATTTAGTGACAAATTATTCATTTTTTATGAAAAAAATGCAAATTTCACTATTTTCAGAAAAGTTCAAATTATTTTTAATATCACAAAAAAAACTGGAATAGTGTCTTATTATACTTTAAATAACTCCCCATGTTATATGGTATCGAGATAAACATATCTTTTAAAATATATAAAAACCGACTGAATATGCCACTATTTCCCCTACCCCCGAATTTTTAGTTTTCGCGACAAAACATATATATTTTTAAAGATATATATATATTATTTTTATTAAGGATTTTATTTTATCATATGTGACAGAAATTTATAATAAACACAATTACTGATGTATTGATAAGCATTAAACCGCAATTTAGAAGCAAATTCTTCATTTTTCATGAAAAAATGAATAAAATTGAACTATTTTTAAAAATGTTCAAAATAATGTTGGCCTGTTGCAAAAAGAATGTGGTTTTTTTTCACAAAAAGGGTGTAATGGGCAAATAGTGCTACGAGAACTGGCATCTATGATTGTAAATGATGAACAAAAACGACCAGGGGTATACAGTTGAGGTCTGTGTACCATTTTACAGTTCTAAAAAACTCCCACTCTCAGGAAATGATGAATAATTTCCCAAAAAAGGCTAAGTTATGCTTGTAATGTGTTAGCATCTATCTTTATATCAAATTTCATTCTGAGGCTATATCAAGCAGGTATTATATATTGTTTAGGGTTTATTCTGAAATTAAACTACAGAAAATATAAAATTAGTTTTCCTATGATATATAATAAGTATATAGTATTGGTTCATTTCAAACAATATCAAGAAAAAAATCAAATTTGTGTCATGTAATGTTTTACACTTTTTTGCATGTTTTTGGTGGTGTGTTTATCCAGCTTTAATATAGAATAAATACATGCTGCTAGGGTGTTTATATTGGTCTATAGGAGATCCACAACTGTCTAGTATACAAAATAGGTCAAAGAATTAATTTTTATCGCAGTATTAGAAAAAATATAATCTTCATGATGTCAAAAATTGACCGATTTTGTCACGTACGTCCCCCTATCTCCAGATCATCAGTATTTTAACAAGAATCACTTATATTTTATATCACTTATATTTTATATCACGTACGTCCCCCTAAGTGTCACGTACGTCCCCCTAAGTGTCACGTACGTCCACCCCCCCCCCCCCGGTATGACGACATCGTATTACAACTAAATTATATAAATTTATACATATAATTCATTTATTTATGATTTTTGTCATATATCCTACAATATAAAATAATTCGTATGCTTAAAAAATAGATTTTAACTCTATATAATAAGTTTTAATGTGTAGGCCCCCCTCCCCACCATAAACTAATTAGCATTTCTAAAAATGTAATACTTGGACTGTACTTGAACCTATGCACACATAATTAGAGACTTAGACACTTGGGTCTTTCACTATGTTAATAAAAAAAATACTTACTTTTATTTTAATAAAAAAATAGTCTAATAGTGCCAGCATCAGGAGGACGTACGAGACATGTGACACACTGATATAGGTGCATATTTATGCACAATCTTAGGGATTTGCGGTGCTCGTATGCACTGTGGCAGAGGTTTCATATATATCTGGTATAGTCATCGACTCATCGGATAAATATTTGGCCTATTGGCAATCATTTTATTTGTGTTCACTGCACTTTGTGGAATAAGCGTTTCTATTTAGACCAGCGATATAATGATTTGTATTGCCAGTTATTCGAAATTACGAAAATAACAACAAAATAAATATAAGTAACAAATTAGGGACTATGTTTTTAATTGATATTATTTTTGAAGCCATCAAATTTAAATACCAGCTGGCTGTTTATCTTCAAACATCGACTACCAGTAAAGGTTATCTCTACTTATTCAGTACATTTGATCAGAAAATATTGACTTATCAGTGCAAACAAAGTTCTCAAAAGTTTAAAATTGTGTCAGATTTGATATCTTTATTATTACCAGGTCACACACCGCAAGCGAAATGTGGACAGCCAGATGGGCATAAATACTAGCACAGCCAGTCCAGGGCTAGCTAGTGTCCCTGAAGATGCAGCGCAGCTGCAACTGAAAAAGACATCTTCAGAAGAAACTAAATATGAATTTTACTGGTACATCACTCCAGAATGAATCTGTCTGACAGACTGGGATGATGATAACCTGACAAATTGTTCTTCTGAATCAGTTGGTGGAATATTGATGCCCTTAACCTAGTTTTATCCAGGATAAATCATTACTGCAGTTTGCAAATGTAAGCCATGTAATTGCCTCAGTTGTATATTGGAATAATTGTAATACGTAATTACATGTAGCAACCCTTGTCGTAATATGGCCAGCGCTTTACAACAACTTGGCTGTTTTTTTTATACAAAAAAATAATTGAACCTTAGTTTTTATTTTCTCCGATTAGGCTTCAAGTGGAACATCTGCCATGTCACTGTTAGAATTGAAGCTGAGTACACAATGACTGTATTCACCATGAATTTGTTATTTGTATTGACCTAAATAGATGTTTACAAAATATCAAGCTTATATTTAAATTATTTCCAATCACTCACACGAGAAAGCTTAAAAGCTTTCAAGCATAAATATATGTATGTAAAGAACATTGGACATTGGACATCTGATAAATAAAATAATTAATAAATATGCATCTGAAGGCCACAATAATGTCACGTACGTCCCCCTATATTTTTTATCCTTAATGCCCATTCACTCAATTACAATGCACATTACATTAGAGGAATTTGTATGTAAGATGTATGGAAGTTGTCAACAATTAGTATTTTTATGCCGTTTTTTTTTAATTTACCTGAAAAGTTTAAGCCACATGATAATGAAAACCCATTATGAAAGGTAAAAGGATGTTAAGAATCACTCTACTCCCCCTGTAAGGCTGTTCTTCTACAAAAAAAATGAAGAGCAAATGACTGTTTCCGTATTTCGCGTACCTCGATAAACAAGCATACTTGTTTGTGGAATGTGGAAAAAAATGGTTGGGCAGTGAAAAATGGAAGATACTCCATATATTGGTTTTACGGGAGGCAGGGTCCTGAAATTTTGTCCGAGAGGTTGACTAATTAAAATCTAGAATGTGAAGACGATGATGATGAAGTTTACAATGCTGATTCATATGAACCAGGCACTGATGACATTTAATACTGACATGTGTGTGTTATATACATATGAAGTATAATTTCAGTTTATTCGAGTGAATGTTATATTTGCTGCAATAAAAAAATCTAGAAGTACATATATTTAAAAACAGATTTTGTTTTCTATTCACCATGCTCATTGAAAGTTATTATTTCTAAAATAGTCGGGGTAAGGGATATTACATTATGTTATGTCGCTAATTGCATGGAATATTTTATTTCATCATATATTATTTTATATTTTTGTTGAAAGTGATTGCGAAAATTTTGATGAAATTAAAATAAATAAGTAAGTGTAAAGGTTCCCCTTTCCTAAGTTAAAGGAATATAATAATATGAAACATTATGATATTCCTTTTTTTGTCGCGTAAACTAAATACTAACTGAGGGCATGGGTGATATTATAGCATCATATTCAGTCCATTTTATTATATTTATATATTCTTTGGATATTATTCCCTTAATACCATATAGCCGAGAAATCATTTGAAAGTACAATAGGACATTATTTTATGGTTTTGTAACATTCTTTTGGACATTTTTTTAAAATAGTTCAATTTTATTCACTTTTTATGAAAAAAATAAGAATTTGCTTCTAAATTGCGATTTAATGCTTAACAATACATCAGTTTTTGTGCTTATTATATATTTCAGTCACATATGATAAAATTATAATCATTTACAATGAATAAAAAATCCTAAAAAAAATATAAATATATATCCTAATTTTGTGTTATTTTTTGTCGCGAAAACTGAAAATCGGTGGTATGGGTAATAGCATCATATTCAGTCGGTTTTTATATATTTACATATTTAAAAAAATATTTTTATCCTTATACCTTATAGAATTGGGAGTTTTTTAAGGTATAATGAGATACTAATCCAGTTTTTGTGTGATATTAAAAATAATTCGAACTTTTCTGAAAAAAGTGAAATTTTCATTTCTGTCATAAAAATTGAAGAATTTGTCACTAAATTCCGGCTTTATGCTTACCAAAACGTCTTTAATTGTGTTTATTATATTTTTGGGTTAGCTTGGATATATTGTGATGAGTGATAGTAAAAAAAATCGAAATATTTATTTTTTGAAAAAAAAATTAGATTCACGTCTTTTTTTACACGATAACTAAAACTTCGGGGGTAGAGGTCATAGCGTCATATTCAGTCGCTTTTTATACATTTATATATTTTAAAATATATTTTTATCTTAATACCATATATCATGGGGAGTTTTTGAAGGTATAATAAGACACTATTCCAGTTTTTTTGTAATTTTTAAAATAATTTGAACTTTTCTGAAATTAGAGAAATTTGCATTTTTTTAGCAAAATTGCATAATTTGTCACTAAATTTCGGCGTAGTGCTTACCAAAACGTCTTTAATTGTGTTTATTACATTTGTGGGTCAGTTGGGATATATTGTGATGAGTGACAGTGAAAAAAATCAAAATGTTTATTTTTTGAAAAAAGAAGAAGAAGATTTACACCTTTTTTGGTCGCGAAAAGTGAAAAAACGTATATAAAAATACTTTTCGCACCAACCGGTACTTGTAAGAAATGGGTTTCTGAATAGAGGACCATTTGCTGAGGTGCAATCAACTATCAGACCTTTGCCACTCGTTCGGTTGATTAAAAGTGACGTGGCTCCCCCCTACTATTACCAACTTTGCCCTGAACCGCGACACGGATCTTGAACAATCTACAACAACCACACTTCACTACTTCAAAGAAACAAGTGAAACAGAAGTTGGAAAAATAAGCAAATCTAGCAAATCGACAACATGCTCTTTGGACCCCCTTCCAACTGAAATTATAAAGAAAACATCATCAGCGCATATTCCAGCACTCACGAGGCTCATCAATACATAATTTGAGAGTGGCATCGTACCTGTGCCGCTGAAGAAAGCTCTGGTTACTTCGATTCTGAAAAAGCCTGGTCTGGATGTTAACATCCTTGCCAACTACAGGCCTGTATCCAACCTTCCATTTACTGCAAAGGTGATGGAGAAGATAGCTGTGCAGGGACTATCGAAGCACTTGACATCGAATGGACTCCATGAAGAACTGCAATCAGCATACAAACCATTTCACAGTACAGAAACGGCGTTGATGCCTGTTCAGCACGATATTGCAAATGCAATGGATACCAACCAGGCAGCACTATTAGTTTTACTAGATATATCCGACGCATTTGACACCATCGATGCGAACATTCTCATAGACACACTACACAATCGTCTTGTAGTAAAGGGCACCCCATTGAAGTGGTTTCGCTCCTACCTAAGTGACAGATGTTTCGCTGTGAAAGTAGGAAACAGTCAATCAGCCGATCACAAACTAAAGTACTGCGTTCCGCAGGGGTCTGTACTTGGGCCTTTTCTGCTCACGGTCTATTCTGCGGCTACAGAGGCGATTCTGAAGAAACATGTCATCAAATATCATAAGTATGCTGACGATATACAAATCTACCTTTTCTACAGACCACATGTACCGGGTGATCTAGTATGTGCTATCTACCGACTACAAGCATGCTTTAGAGAACTAAAACAACTTCTCACTACTCCCAAGCTAAAATTAAATGACTGTAAGACAGAATTCCTCGTACTCATGAGTCCCCATCACCTCAGAAAGTATGGTTTACCCGACCTTCAACTTGGTACAGTACTCATTAAGCCTGCTGTTTCAGTTCTAAATATTGGAGCTCATTTCGATCAAATGCTCACAATGGTTAGCTTCATCAACCACAAGATCAAAGTTGCATCATACCACCTGCGACGAATAGGATCAATTCGTAAGTACATCACAGCTGGTATTTGCCACAAATTAGTTGTTGCACTCGTAACATCAAATATTGACTACTGTAACGGACTCTTAGGTGGTCTGGCTGCAAAAGATGTGGACCGTCTTCAGCGGCTCCACAATGCAGAACCGTGCAGAAAAGCTGGTATCACGCTCGAAGGCTGCAATACATATAACACCTATCCGCAAAGACTTACACTGGCTGCCCATTCAAGAGAGAATAAATTATAAGATCATTGTGACAGTATACAAAATGTATCCATAGACTAGCTCCAAACTATCTATCATCTATCCTGGCTACCAGAGCACAAGACAATCGACTTCGTCAAAAACAGGTGTGCCATGAACTTAACACTCATTCCTGTACCAAAGTTGTTGGTAAACAGGCGTTTGGTACACGTGCCCCAGAACTTTGGAATAAATTGCCATTGAACATTAGGACAATTCGCACACTACAATCTTTTAAACAGACATTGAAATTGAAAACACACCTATTCCAATCTGCATATAGATTACTCTGATGGCCTACGTTTTTAGCCTTGTTTTAATAAGATACTGGAACTTTTAGCACACATGACTTTTTATTCTGTAAACGCTGTGATCGGCTATGTAGCTGGATACAAGCGTCTAAAGAAATACAATAATAATAATAATAATTATAATCTCAAATTAAACAAACGTGAGTAGGCCCTAGTTTTCACCCACTTGAAGTTGTGGGTCGCGGTAGCGAGACACAACTTCAAATGGTTGACAATTTAAATTGGAGAACTTTGCGAGGAAAAGGTTAGAGTGTACATCGACCCATGCAATGCTTATTTATTGTAGGGCCGTCGTCTGCGATGCTGGCCCATCATTAAATCAGCATTGGACAGATTTATTGTGTTTGCTGTGAATGTAGCACATAAAGGGTTCGCACCCGACAGGTACATCCGATAGGCGACACCTGGTGTCGGAGTAGCTCTATTGTCAGCTGTAGAGTCCGTCATAAAGGAGCTCGAGCTCACTGGAGATACGTGATATGGGATCGTATAACAGCTTTTGTCCGCAAACTTTAAAAAAAGAAAAAGTACGCAAAATCCGTGACAGATCAAGTTATTGTTTTATTCTTTTTGTTCAATGACACGAATTTCTTCGTGCGAAAATAGATAGTTTTTGCATACATGCGATTGACAGGGTATACGGTAAGTTAATAATATAATGTCAGCTTTATGAGTTGTTTTATGGTGAGATGGATTTGCTAACATTATTGTAGTAACACCTCATGGAACTTTATTATATTTCCGTGAATTATCATATCAAAACAAGTCATGAGAATGTTAAATCCTTATAATGAGCAAGTTTAATACCTATAAGGGACTGTCACACTCTCGGCTCGTGGTAGTGTGACAGCCCTTTCTTAGATGTGCGCGCGCATTTGATTAAGGCCGCGCTTTACCAGAAAAAACATGTGTTTTTTGCTGCCCAGCACGCGCATATGATTGCGGCCGATTACCATGATTACCGAAAAAAACCCAGTTATGTTCTGGAGATAAAAACAATCCGAAAAAACAAGTTAATTTCCGGAGATATAAGTTTTTTGTTTCGTCGCCCTCATTTAACTTTTGTCGCCCTTAATACCAAAAATAATTCAAGTGTTTGTTTTTCTTAAACATTTTCCCCCCTCCCTCATTAGATTTTGGATTTTTTCTGATCTAAAACAGAGAAATAAAACATAGTTGCCTTAGGTTTAGGCCTACTTCACATGATAGCAACGCCCACACCTAAAACGGACACTGTATTAGGGAGAATAAGATCGATTTATTAAAATCAATAAAATAAAAATGGCCACCATAGCCTCGTCTCCGCTCGAACGTGCAGTATTAGATTCACAGACCCCCCAAGCCAGGTTGCAAGCACTATATGTGAATTATAAACGGATTCAAGCCTAAAAAAAAAGTCGTGAGCTGGCGCCCATTTTGATTATCGTTGGAAAGCTCAAAACTGTAAGTTTATCTATATAGTCATGGGTAACTTCACATAAAAAAGGAGCTATCTATAGTCGTTATTTTGTCAGTTACCACGTCAACAGGTTAACAAACAATGTTCTGTCCCTTTTGGCCTTGACCTTTGACATATGGCCTTGACCTTCGGCAATAAAAATACGGAGAGGTTAAATGTTTGTGTTTGACCGATACGACTTAGAGGTAAAAATACAAAATTCATTTATCAAATTGATTTGATTTCATATTAACTGGGGAAACATATTTTTTTCAGTAAAAAACATATTAAAGGGACCCCTTAGGATGAGACATTTTCAGTGTTGTCAATTTTGACAATTTCACTTATATGAAGCTATATAGCCTACTGATCTGAACTAAAAATACAAAAAAGTCAAAAAACAATTTTAAAGCACCGAAAAAGAGTGAAATAGTTATATTTCCAGGTCGTATATTGACATGTAAACAAAACAAGTCAGCAATATACAGCACTTCACATCACATATTCCCACGTCTTGGTCGATCAGATCAAAGCAATCGCCGCTAATTGGCCGCTAGTTGGTGTCTTATAGTCAGGACATGAAGTGATACACCTGCAACACTGATTGTCTGCCCAACGCTGGGCCGACGGCATCAAAATGTGGCCCAGTGCTGTAGGAACATTCAATCGTCCATCAGCATGTGTTTAGGTATACAAAAAGTTTGTTTGGGTTTTAAGCGGTTTCATAGAAATATTATTAAGAAATATTTTTAAAAATCTAAAAACTCTGAAAAAAATAAAATCATGATCTGGGGGATACACTACTTCACTACAAAACTAAAAACGAAAATTGATGTCATCTCAAGGGGATGCTTTAACGTATGAAACGAATGCGCGACATATGATATGATATTAAAACACATAGATAATATCTTATTTTATCAAAAAGTTTATTACATTTTCCTAGAGTTTCCATACTTTTGAAAATAAATATATGTTCTATTTGCAGAATGAAGATGGATTTTAATCAGAGGAAGAATATTGCAAACGACACGTTTAAAGTAGCACTATTCATTGCTATAATTCTATTGAGAAATGTAGATGGTCAAGTTTATTGGACAGCACCTGGCCATACTGATAATGATTTGTCAAAAATGTTTGTCATGAAAGATCTACATGAGTGCAATAAATACACGGCAAAATCCATTCACGAAAACAATTTGCTGGTGATAAACTGTTTCAGAAAACGCATCATGCACTGTATTAAGAAGGGAAAAGGAGTCAATACTGGTGCAATTGTCAGTGACATCACGCGAAAGAATATATATTGTGAAAATATTTTCTTCTATAATAAATTCAATCATAATAGGGAAAAGATTCGATTCTTGGTCGTAAATCATTACATGATGCATTTTCATATGCTACTGTTTAACTTTGAATGGTCTAGATTTGGGTGTAAAGCGCATAGCTTAGCTGTGGGTAATTTAGAACCTGCGCGGACAAACTGGTTTTGTGGGAAGCGGTTACCTTGGGTAATAATCACTAAGGCTGATGAAGTTTATTTACAGCTTATATTGACGCTCCGTCAAGCCTACAAAGCTAACATATTCTACAGCATTATCAAACGTCAATGGATTCAGTTATTCTTTAAGCAGATACATTTGTTGGTTTCCACATCAATGCCTTTACAAATCAATAATTTACGAGTTGAGTTTTCTATCATGGAGTCATATTTGTTTTACATCAGGGTAAAACCAATGCAATATATTGAGGTAATTGTTAGAAAAAATATAAACCATGTCAGAGTTTATGACGGACCTGGTTTTTTGTCTCATTTGTTGTCTGAAGAAGAGAACAATCAATTGATTACGTCAAGTTATCTTGGCTTAGTACATTTAGTACTTCCACATCATACGACTGCAATACGACTTGATTTATCTGGGAGAGATCATAAGGAATCTATACCGAGATGCTTTGACAAAACTAAATCGACATTTCCAATACCTATTTATCTATCTGGCAGCATTAAGCAAGGTACATCATGCTTTCATATATTTCACTCAGAGCACACAGCCCTAAAAATACGCCTTTTGTCATTTACATTTGTGGGAGCAAATATGTTGGATGATCTAGATACATGTTATTATGGGGGGTTATTCATACAAAAAGTTGGATCTGATGAAACTATAAGCTTTTGTGAAAATGTATATGGTCACACAATTTATGGAGAGTCACCAGATATCAAAGTGTTGATTGTGTGGTATGCAGGATATTCGCGGGGATATATATCAGGAGAAATGCTGAATGCACTCTGCATAACGACCCACTTACCATGGATTACTACTTCAAGTATGGATAATCAAGTTACATTAAAAAATAATGAACATTATTGTCAGCGCGTGATATGTCCTTCCCTAAATAAAGATAACGCTTCTATGTGTGTATTCACCATCAAAGGATTTCACAAATCACTTGGACCAGCGAGGCTACATGTGGATTTATTGTATTCATTAGATAAATGTTCAGATTCAGACACTAGTTACCAAAAATATAACCTGTCAGTCTTACATTTTGATAATTGGCCGATGGGGAATATGATAAAAGACACTATTTCAAAACAGTTATCGCAGGAAATAGTAGAGATTAAATTTCTACATGTTGTTAATTTCTCGCTGCCTTATTTCTGTGACACCAGAAAACGTTTTCTACAATATGGAGTCACATTAGTCAGATCCACGTGTGTTAAAATCCGCAATAAGAATATAGTAAAGGCACGACCAATACTGAATACCATCGTGCTGTCATCAGAATGTAACAACCATGCTATACTTTTCCGTGGTGGTAAAATGGATATTGTTTATATGGTGCAGGGAACAGAAGAGACCGGACTTTATATGTACCTGGATAACTATCAATGTGCCTATAAATGTAACTACACGCTTGTTCTTACGGTGGTGGATACTGTGAATAACACGTTTTACGAATATACTTCATATACTGCATACTCATCACTAGGGTTATACAGAAATCACCAATTATTCACTGGTTATTACCACAAGGGGTTTAAACTGAAGATAATCCCACCTGAACATCTCTGTCCAATAGAAGAAAGTAAATGTGCTTTAACAGCTCAGTTCCATTCACGTATACATCGTATTGGCATTTCAAATTTAACATTTATAGATCAAGGATCAGAAGAATGGCATTTTCACAGAAACAGGTAGGCCTACGTGTGCTTGGTATCTCAATGATCAGATTTACACACGATTGTTTTTATTTGTTGTTGTGGATAATTCCATAATTGTTCCATAAAAGAAAATTCAGATTAAATTAAACACGATATCTATGTAAATCACCATGCTGTGCATCCCTTACATTAAATTCAAATCATTACGATGATAGCTAAAAAATGATGAAGCTACAGATACATTTATAAAATTAAACAAATTACTTGTGGCTTCTATACTGTATCTATAGCAGCCTACTGATCAGAAGCTGTCATAATCGCAATTTGATTGTGTGTCATTTTTGGTTGTATTTAGGTTGACCACCTGGTCAGAAGCACAATTTCACTGTGAAACAAAAAATATGACATTATTTCAATATGATACTGACGAAAAATATTCAAAAAATAGAGTGAGGCATGATTCTTTGCTGGAGGCATTTTATAAAACAGCTATCAATACTGGAAATGTTGTATTTTTAGGTTTAAAACGTAACGTCGAGGTAGGTCTATGTGTGTGTTGTTTGCAAAAATATATGTATATGTAACTTAATTCTGGAGTCAACAAAACCAGAGATATTATGAAGATGTTCCAGACGACAGTCTTAGTATTGTAAGTTTTTGAACGATGTGTTGTGGATTCGCTAGTAGGCCCCAGGGTTGGGGCAAGTACGTCGACTCAGTACTTGGGTACAAGTACATTAAAAATGTTCAGATACAAGTACAAGTACAAGGTTTTGCGAAATGTACTTGGGTACAATTACCAAGTACAAATGTATATGTAACGCATACAAATATACCAGTAAATGCATAAATTAAGAAAGGTCTTACTGAGTTGAATAACTTGTTTATTAATTGCATGTTGGGGTTTTGAATTATATTAATAGTGAATGTGAGATCAATAAATTGTTTAGAATTCATTGCATATTGGTGAATTGAATGACATTCAGAGTCAATTTGAGCTCAATAAATAATTGTGTATTGAATGATATCAGCAGTCAATGTGAGCACAATAAATTATTTATCCATTGCATATTTGAGTACTGAATGATATTATACAGTTATTCATTTATGTGAATTTCATCCGATGAATATATGTTTTTGAAACGTTTAATTGTTCAGTTGGCATCTTTCTGATTGAAATACCTTGCCTTCTTATCAATACTAAAAAGTATCTCGACTGCAATATATGATGCAGAGACAATCAGGTACCGTAGGCCTACTCTAACGCCAGTTTGCTTAAATTGGGGAGAACATTTAAATATCCCAGTATTGAAGAGGTTCACTACTATGGTATATTGTGGCGTATTGCTATGTCATCATCGACGATGTTGACCCACAAATAAGACAATGTCTCGTATTCGCTGAGTGCAGTACAGAGCGGTGTAAAAATCGCTCCCCTGTTTTTAATAACTAGGGTACGTCTGTTGACATTAAACATGATGACCAATGTGTTGCGAATTTTTTTTTATTTCCTTTCACTAGACATTAATGTCACAGTTATTAACGAGGAATACGATTAAACTTCATTTGTTAGAATTCTTAATTTGCCAACAAAAACACTTTGGGCAACCACATTTTACACTCAAATAAACACATCAAGTATGAAGTATTTCTGCAGAATAAAATATTATTTAAAAAAAAAAAACTAGAGGATATACAATTATCATAATGTCGTTAATTAAGTCTAGTGCTGGAATGGTTTGGTGTCGTAAATACAAATGCGTCCGGTCAATCTGACACTTTTAACCCTTGTAACTCTAAGATGTCTGCAATTAAAATTTTATTTTTATTATGCGGCGCGTTTGCAATCATTTAAGCACAACATGCGACACTATATTTCCCAGACCAATTAGAATATGATTGTAATGCTTTCATGATACAATATCGACTGAACAGTACTTTTTGAAACGTGAACATAGATGACCCTCGCAATTATAGGGTTTTATAAGAGGTAATCGCGCAAACAATGAAAGCGCCCCCCCCCCCTTCTACAGCAGACACGATACGTTAATCCAATGTCGATTCAATTTTCAGCCATCATCTGCAACGCTGGACCAACAATAAACCAGTACTGCGTTAATATGTCGTTTTTTGCCGGGCAGGCTTGTGCATAGCTGTGTTGGATAACGATGGACGGTAACCATTTCTGTGACGCCTGTGTGTTGTTTTAGCATTTTATAAGTACACCTATCTGGACGGCTTACCAGAAGTATGAATGAAAGATCAAAGGGACAATATACAGCTCACTGACAACACGAATGTGTGATAACGCTTTACATTGATACATCTAGATAAACTAAATTTGTTTTGCGTTCAACATTGAATTATTTTAAATTTATATTCTCAAAAAAATATATTGCACTAAATAGGCTAACTGAAAAAGTAAATTAATATATATTTTTTTTTTGGGGGGGGGGAACAAAACGGGCTGTACTTGCAATGTACTTGTCTTCAAGTACCAAGTACTTCGTAATGTACTTGGGTACAAGTACAAGTACATTTTTTAAAGCTCAAGTACAAAGTACAAGCAAGTAAGAAAAAATAAACTTAAGTACAGGCAAGTACAAATAGGCCTACCGATGTACTTGGCCCCAACCCTGGTACTAGGCCCTACTAAAAAGTAAGAAGTGGGGAGAATTGGTTCCAAAGCCTGTATAGGTATGTTATCTGAAGGGGTGTCTACGCACAGAATCGTGCAAAATCTGACAAATGCAACCCTTCTGTCCGAGTTCTAAATAATGCAAATCATTTCAGGTGGTTATGTACACATGAGCCTATATAGTGATGTCACAGAGGATATCAGCAGGTTGTTATGTACATATAAGCCTATAGGCCTATAGTGATGGCATAGTGGATATCAGCAGGTGGTTATGTACACATTTAATAGCCTATATAGGAATGATGTAACATAACTTAGGGGGCCACCATTAGATTCCCAGGGGGGGGGGGCAGAAGTATTTGTCGAGGGCAAATTATTTAATTCAACCGGGCTCGGCGGCGCGCTGAAAATTTCACATTTTGTTACATGTTTATATGAAACAGTTCTTGAAGTAAATTATTTATTTCACGCATAGTCCGCCCGAAATTATTTATTTCAAAAATACTCCTGCCCCCCCCCCCCCAGGGAATCTAATGGTGGCCCCCTTATGCCATAGGGGATATCAGCAGGTAGCTGACGAGGTCGTGGTTGACCAGCTGCCTATTAAAAATCCACGCGAGGCACCAGTTTGATGTTTTCTCGCCCTCATCTGACTGTCTAGTGGTGTTACAATCAATTTGTGACATCAAAAAAGTATCTGTCCCCTACTTGAATAAGTTTTGAGGTCACGTTAGGAAAATATAAACAGTTGCAAATTCGAATCGAGCTGGTATGAACAGTATAAACTACAGCCATTTTGTTTGAATTTCTCGAGTATATAAACAACATCCAGCTCCCCATCTGGGAACGAAGTGTCAGACAGGTGCCTCGTCTAATCAGCAGGTGGTTTCATAGGCCTACACATGAGCCTATATGTGGTGTTATAGGGGATACCAGAAGGTGGTAACGTACACATGAGCCTAACATAGTGATGTTATAGGGGATACCACGAGGTGTTAACATACACATGAGCCTATATAGTGATGTTATAGGGGATACCAGGAGGTGGTAACGTATACATGCGCCTATATAGTGGTGCTATAGGGGATACCAGGAGGTGGTAACGTACACATGTGCCTATATAGTGGAGTTATAGGGGATACGAGAAGGTGGTAACGTACACATGAGCCTAACATAGTGATGTTATAGGGGATACCAGGAGGTGTTAACATACACATGAGCCTATATAGTGATGTTATAGGGGATACCAGGAGGTGGTAACGTATATATGACCCTTCTGGTGCGATAGGGGATATCAGCAATAAAACACAAAACGCCTTTATCTTGATGAATTGACATTTTCTTTCGGCTTAATTCTATCAAAATATGCCACCAATGCACATAAGCGATACAATTAAATTATTGGTAATTTAAGGATGAATCAGTTTATGAATTAAAAATTATTGTCTGCTAAAGGTTCTCTTAATCGCACGCCGCAGTATAAATGTTGAATCCATGTTAATGAGCAATGTGAAATGACGTTGAGCAGTATTGGTGCAACAGCGTGTACCCAAATATACCATATTTTCATACTACGTTCAACGTTAAAGTTATAACAAGCAATATTGATTCAGATTTGTTTTATTCAGGGAAATTTTGCTAATTGGTTTGATGGGAAGCTGTTACTCTTCAATAACTGGGTTGATCCTGACAAGTACCCGTTTTTACAAAGTATTCAGATAATCATCAGAAGAGATGGTCGCCGGATATCAAAACTGATAGAGAAACCATCATTTGATCTACAACCAGAATCTTCACGAAATTGCACGGTTGGTTTCCGTAATATAGTGGACTTGTATTTTGCTTGGACTACTGTATTGTGTGATCAACCTATCGATGCAGCCTACGCCTGTCAGAAAGAAAAACACTTGATAACTTCTAGAAACTCGTTACTGGTAAATACATCTTGTAGCGAAGGTTGGATCAAGGTAAATGGCACTCAAAAATGTTATTTATTTCTGGAGTCAGCAAAACCAATTTCGTTTTTAGGGGCACAGAAGCAGTGTTCGTTAGAGAACGGGCGTGTGTTATCAATAAAACATGATCAGGACGTTTTTTCTAAAACTGTTTCTTATAATAATTATATGCTCGATCATTTAAAACGAAAGTTCTGGTCTAATTATATGAGACATATGCCAAAACACATAACAGGAATGAACATCAACACTATGATTTTTGGTGGACTACTCGACAAACAATTGCCAGATAATAGAGTGGCAAGTATTTCCCATTTCACCTTATCGGGTCATACACAGACACATCTGTCAAACCACATAACATTATATGCATTTCTGGATTCAAATTGTGGTATCGTTCAACATACAAGTGCGTTTTCATCTCCGATTTTTCTCCATGGATTACCAAGCCAATACTACAGAACATGGGGAGCTAAATATAGATCATGTGATTCAACCAGAAAAGTGGACGCTATAGTTTGTGAGAAACAAAGTGAACCTTACCTTATGAAAGCGTGTGGGGAGAATCATTTTGAATGCAAAGATCAAACTTGTATTTTATCTATTTATAGATGTGACTCTGTCACTGATTGTTTTGATAAAAGTGATGAGAATCATTGTGAAAGTGTCACACAAAACGTGCAAAAATCTCTCACTAAACAAGTTATATATATACCATGCCAACTTAATGATGAATGTGATCACTACGATGACCATACCACATTGTATATTCACTCAGTTTGTGACGGGATTTACTCACAGAGTAGATTGGTGAAGGAGAAATATGCATGTTACATAAACACTAGATCTAAAATTGATTTATTGGGTCTTTCATCACAGCCCAATTTTAATCATCGTGTATATGAGATAAATTTGTTAGCATTGTTTGTATCAGAACATCGTCTCCGTATTTTACAACAACCACATGTATCGTTTAACTCCAGTGTGACTTATGACCAAATAGATATAAACGTACGTCGTATGGCTATCTGCAGAACTAATGTAACTGTGGATTTTGACAAGAGATGTCAAGTTAGTGTTCACATTACTCCTTGCAATTATGGCTTCACCAAACAAATATGTCAAGATATTTCATGTGGGAGGATGTTTAAATGTAGAAGTTATTATTGTATTTATATGTCTTCTGTATGTGATGGTCAGCGTGATTGTCTTTATGGAGATGATGAAGACGCATGTGACAATTTATTCTGTCCAGGACAATTGAAATGTCGTGGGGAGAATCGGTGTGTTAGTACTTCTGAAGTTTGTGATGGTTATGTTGATTGTCTTTTCTCTCCTGACGACGAAGGAACTTGTCTTAGCTGTCCAGACGAATGTCAATGTAAGGGATATGTAGCATTGTGTAAGGTATTTAATTTCAATATATTCAGACAAATATATCAAGTGAAGTACCTAAAGGGATTAATAGTAGCAGGAACGAACGTGTCATTAAAACTTGACAATATAGTTTTCAAATATCTTGTTTATCTTGAAATATCTGCGTGCTCTCTCACAAATGTAACTTTCCATTCTTCTTTTCGTGTAGCATCGCACGTTTTATTTCTAAACTTGAGTATCAATCATATTAGCTCATTAAAATCTTTGTCGATTGATTTCTTCGAAAACATAAATGTTTTGGATGTTGGTCAAAATGTAATAGCGAATATAAAAAGAGACGATCTGAGATTTAAATACCTAGCTGTGCTATACTTAAAAAATAATCCAATTGTTGAAATTAATTCAAAAAATATATTTCTAAATTTAAAACTTATCGACGTATCTGATATATTTTATAATCCACTTATATCAATATCTCTACCTGACAACTCAGACGTAGTCGTATCAGATTCCATGATCTGTTGTGTTTTATCTCCAACAATTAATTGCAGGATACATGCCATAAAAATATTGTGCTTTGGGCTGTTTGATCTTATGCACTTAAGATATATATTTTACACATTTGTCATATTTTCTCTGTCAACCTTTTCAGCTAGTATTTTAAAGATTGGATATGATAAACCTTGGACAAATTATAGCAAACGATATTACACTATAGCACAATTAAACTATATCATTTCAGAGTTTATGTCAATCCAATATTTTATGGCTTTGATGGTGGTGGACACAGCCAAAGTAAACGTAATTTTATGGAGGCAGAATATTGCTTGCTTATTATTGAGGACTATAATTGGTGTTACTTTAGAAACCAGCCTAATTTTCAAGATACTATCCGTTATAACTGTTGCTTTGAAAATAATATATCCTTTTAAACATCAGCTTAGTTTTCTGAAGATCATTCCTGTAATGTATTCAACGATTTGGATTATGGTGGTGTCTTTACAGATCTGTAATATGGTAGTTAAAGGTCTGTCAAATAAAGTAGAATTAATTGTAGACACATTTTGTACACACTTAGATTGTCATGGTACATTAAAGTCACCATTACAGTACGCTTTATTTATAGACATTATGTGTTTAGTTATTTTTTGGGTTACAGTAGGTGTATTAGTCTCACATTTGAAACGGAGTAATATTAAGAAACGATTTCTTTCTATCAAGAAATTACCTACTTTTAAAATCACATTCAAACTTGGCAGATCTTTTATATTTGAAATGATTTTAAGGTTGTTGATATTCTCTGTCATATGGTGTGAATATTTTAAGGTAACTTATCCACATACATTTTGTTTTGCTGTGGTATTATATGTTGTACCAATGAATATCATTATATCAAAGACATTGTATTTGATTTGACATATGTATTTTGTTGGAATTCAGAAAGTGAGTACAACTCAAACATGTACTATTATTCATAAGCGGTTTTTTGAAATGTCATTGCTATTTTATTGAAATATACGATAATTAACTCAACTTGTTTCAACAATAATCTTGTGCAATATGATTGTGTATTACGGATAATGGTTAGGCTGAAATGATTGTAAACATATGTAGATAGGGATTGGTAAAAATGGTGTGCTGGATATGAGAATAATAAAGAATGTATTTTGTTCAAAATCGCAAGAATAAGTTTTTTCATATATCTAGGTGGTAGTGCAGTGGACTATGTAATAAAAATGTGGTCAGTGGGATGGGATGATAATTTTTTATTCCTATTTGTGTCAATATTATGTAAGAACGTTATATAACCTAACTGCCATTAATAAATGACCTTTTCAATGCTATTTCACTTATGTTTTTTTTTCATAAAGCGAGCTGCGGGCTTATCCGTGCTCGGTTGTTGTCTTATTTGTGTTTTGTAATAGATTCGGCATGCTTTAATGATGCCAAAAATATATATATATGTAGTGTTCAATTCAGCTATCATAAAAGTGCATTGTTGTTCGGGTAAGCTGTGAAACATGTGTTTTTGAGGTAAGTTATGACACATATGTATTGTTATTGGATAACTTTGTGACAATAAAATACAGAATAAATTAGTATATTGATCAGTGATATAATTAGCACAATTTGTTTATGTTTTATGTGCTACTGACCAAACACAATTCTTATACTTCTGTAGCATAATAATGAGGGTGGCCTATTCACATGACTGCTACAAAATAAAAATGTCTAATTTACCACCCTTGCCTCATAGCGACAACCAACTTAAACTGTAAACAATCCACGTAGATATCAAACAAACCTTGCTCTCTATGTAACATGTTAAAATAATAACAGTTGAGTATATGACTTTAATAACAAATATTTAAAGGTAAGCATATCAAGGTATGCAACACCTGAGTTGTTCTTGGGTTGAGAATCATCTTCAAGCTGAAGGGAAGGGGTTGAGGATACAGGGTGAACTAAATTTAAACTTCTCAGGATGCCTAAAATAATTATTAGCGATTATCTGGACCTCCGCCTAATAAGTCATGTTACAGTTATAGGCCTTAGGCTATAACTGAAACATAAATTATAATTCTCTAGTCTAGGGCGACTTTGTCTGAAAATGTTGGTATGACATAAACAGACAATAGCATGGCTAAAGGTGTAACTTCCCTCACATCAGCCCTGCCTATGTATTCTCCCTCGGGTCATGATATGCGGGAAGATACAACGTTAGCCAGGGTATAAGCTAGCTATAAATATTTGGTATATGCTGATTATTAGTATCCTGCATATACCAATTATTATTCGATATAACTGATAATACCGAATAATAATCTGTATATACTGAATAGAAATAATCACTATGTACCGTTTATTTATTAGTATCTACCGATTAAAACTAGTATATACCGAATAATAATCGGTATGTATATATTCGGTATGTATACTGAATAGAAATTGGTATATATCGTATAGTAATCTGTATATTATACCGTTACAGTTATAGGCCTCAGGCTATGAAAATTTATTTTCTAAATTGCAGTTTTCCAGCCTGGGGCTACTTTGACTTAAAATGTTGGTATGAGATAAAAAGACAATAGCATGGCTAAAGTTGTATCTTCCCTCAAAGGTATTCTCCCTCGGGTTATGATTACACTGCCAGTGGCTAGGCACTGCTAGGCTGTATGTTTAATTTTGCAGATGGCTGACATCATATGTCCCCCACTCTCAATCTCAACCTATTATAGGAAGTTTGTGATTGGCCTGCTGTCCTGCTAAACGCTCTCTTATTGGCTGGCGACAATGTGTACACATCTAATGGAGGGAGAGGGGTGGTGCACGCATACACCTGTAGCGGATTTTTTAGACGCACATGTTATTTGTGTCTGTCTAGGACTACACACTGTGCTCTGTGTAGGATCATGATATGCGGGACGATACGACTTAATTTAGCCATGGTATAAGCTATAGATATTTGGTATATGCCTATTATTACCATCCAGCATATACCGATTATTATTCTGTATACACCACTATATATACCGATTAAAATTCGATATATATATCGAATATTGATTGGTATACCGAATAATAATAGGTATATACTGAATAGAAATAATCGGTATATACCGAATATTTATCAGTAATTTATGATTAAAACTAGTACATACCGAATAATGATTGGTATATATACTGAAGAGAAATTGGTATACAGCGGATAGTAATCTGTATAATTTAATCGGAATAGCGTATTATTAAAAATACTTTTAGTTTTGAGAAATCTCAGATTGAACTACCTTTAAATAATGGAATATTAATAAGACAATTTCGGTACCTCAATCACCGTTTACCAATCGAAATTGGTTGTCGGGCTCAAACTCCATTGCTTCCATTGCAACGATATCGATGATGAATACCACTATCTGTTATGCTGCCCGTTGTTTAAAGCAGCCCCTTGGGATGACATCAATTTTCGTTTTTAGTTTTGTAGTGAAGTAGTGTATCCCCCAGATCATGATTTTATTTTTTTCAGAGTTTTTAGATTTTTAAAAATATTTCTTATTAATATTTCTATGAAACCGCTTAAAACTCAAACAAACTTTTTGTATACCTAAACACATGCTGAAGGACGATTGAATGTTCCTACAGCACTGGGCCACATGTTGATGCCGTCGGCCCAGCGTTGGGCAGACAATCAGTGTTGCAGGTGTATCACTTCATGTCCTGACTATAAGACACCAATTAGCGGCCAATTAGTGGCAATTGCTTTGATCTGATCGTCCAAGACGTGGGAATATGTGATGTGCTGTATATTGCTGACTTGTTTTGTTTACATGTCAATATACGACCTGGAAATATAACTATTTCACTCTTTTTCGGTGCTCTAAAATTGTTTTTGACATTTTTGTATTTTTAGTTCAGATCAGTAGGCTATATAGCTTCATATAAGTGAAATTTTCAAAATTGACAACATTGAAAATGTCTCATCCTAGGGGGTCCCTTTAAAGACGATTGTAAAAGGTATATAAATGACAAATTCTGGAAAAGACCTTCAGCTATTCTGCCGTGCGAAGCCAAAAGGCAGTAGGTATCTGCTTACTTGTAAAAAAAACAGATACTGCCTTTTGGCTTTCCGTAAAGTGAACAGATACTGCCGATTTTAACGGTGTACTGAAGTTAACTTTATTCGGAAAGTGCTAATTTCAAAGTTTTGAAGTTTGCTTACCATGATTAATAAGATAGTCTGTAATGTATTGTATGACGCCAGCGCTTTCCTGGCTCTTCTGTCATGTATACAGAATATTAATCAGTATATATACCGAAAAGTACTTGGTATATACCGGATATATACCAGGTCAAAATTAAAAATCCATGTCCCAATTGCGCTTGTAACAAAAATAATGTTAGTATCAAAAAGCTGTCGCACAGATAGAAGTTCTCATAAAAAATCAGTTCTGGTTGATATCTTGTAACGTTACATTCTCATGAATAATAAGTGGTCTTATTTATTACAATTGTTCCACGTTTCATGTATGTTTTAAACCACACTTAGATGCACCATATATATATCTATGTCATCAGAAGGCAGTAAACTGTGTCCTAAAATTCAAATTTTCTGTGGGGTCTTAATATCGGCAGATTTTGTGTTAAACGTTTTTTCGCAGCCAGAAATTCCCTTACAAAAAGTTCTTCGTGTGGGCTAGGAACAGTTCAATGGTAACATGTTATCATTGCAATGAATAATTTATTGGAAAAAATACCATTCCACTCATATTCATGTTATTTATATCTAAGGGTGTGCAGCATAGCCTGAGCAGGTTCCTAAAAGGAGATACAATGGCGGAATTAGGGTACTGTCATCCTAATATCGTCACCTTGGGGAACCTAATTACTTCATTGGGCCCTATTTCCTGCACCATCCATTTTGGAAGTTTCACAATCCTTAAAATACATCAAACTAGATGAATTATACTTACATCAGCGTTTTAATTAAACTGTTTTTTACTATAATTATGCACCGGTATGTTTTTTTGTGTCTGAATTTGTTATGTTGTTATATTATGAATGTGCTAATGAGATGTATATTGTGAAGGCAAATAAATGATTCTAATTCTGATAAATGTGTGTGACAACGTTATCAATATTTTGAAATAATTATCAGATATTATTGATAATCCAGAGCAAAAATCATAAAACAAACTTACACAATTCAGTTTAGCATTTTTAGGATTGAAGCAAAATAATATTTCACTTTAAAGAGGCTGATAAATTTAACACAAGTATACATTTCAGTGAATGTTACCAAGTAACGTTGGCTCTCTTATGTGATATGTTTACTCTGCGTTTGACAGTACAGCTGACACTATCAATTATCAGCTAGCATCAAATCAAATATGGCAGAATTAGAACAAAATAAGTATGATAGACGAAATTAAAAGTATGCCAACGTTATGATATCGTTATGGTATACTATAGCCTAGGCATACATTACTGTGAAACATGCCTAGGCTAGGTAGAATTTGAAAAAATGTTAATAGCGGAGGCATTTCGCGTTTACGGCTGGAAAATATGTGCTCTAGATGTATTTATATATCCTAAATCCAAATATGGTGTTTGCCAGGCTGTAATTTGAACGATTATTCTTGTAATGTTAATTTCCAATATGGCCACCACCGAAACAACTAGAATCTATCAATGCGCATATGCTACCAAACATATTAAAAACACAAATAAAACATGTCTTAATACATTGGTGAACACTAGGACTCCATCGATACCATTACTAAGTTGATAAAATGAAAAAAAAAAAAAGGAACCATATCTAAACTAAAATGACTTGTTTTTCATAAAAACGGTAATACAAACATAAGAATATTTCAAACAATTAAAGCTATTTTTGATAGCAAATTAATACACTTTAATTTGGTAAAATAATCAAAAGCTTAATTCAATGACAATAAATATCAAGAAACAACTTTACTGATGTACGTCCTACTGTTACTGTGAGGCTTAATGTAGTTTGTGGAGTACTGCGTTTAACAAATAATGGGACATTGTCTGAGACAATGAATCCTGTCATACCATTACTTATTTGATAAAATGTAAACACATCAACATAGGGGCCATATTTAAGTACAAATAATGAGGATATTTCAACCACTGTAAAAACGTGTGCGTATCTACAGTTCCGCGATCCAAGAAGGGAAAACATAAGGAATATCCTATCATAAGAACAGCTTATGTCATATATAAGTGTATGTTAATGTGCAGATGAATAGCGGGATGGCTTGTTAGTAAGCCAACAAACAAGGCTTCCAATATTCTAGATCCACACCTGACATAAATGTACCATGTGGATTAATTGCAGGGGGTGATCTGAATCATACACATACTAATTTTGGCATGTAATCATCATTATGTTCATTTATTGTCCCGTATACCTTGATATTGTATTTGCAGACAAATGGATATTTGAATTACAACTCTGGATGATCAGCTGTCTAGGAAACGTGGAGCTCTATTGGACTGTGACAAGTGTAACATATGCCGGGAATAAAGGGACAAAAACTGATGACTCCTAATAGTGATGGCTTAAACACAATTGAGAGTGCAAGGCAGATTCGGCAGAAGATTCGTAGTGATAAATTCAGAGATGCAACTGATCGACTGACTGAGGTGTTCACTGCCTGTCCTCTTCTGTCAATATTGTGTCACAATGGATGGGGTGCCTTTTATACAAGTTCAGTCAACTCCAGAGACTAAAAGCGGCAGATTCCAGAAAGTTATGCAAGCACATCTACATCCACACGAACTGACCATCCACAAAACATTTTGCTACGAAGTAAACTGCCAAAGATCAATTGGAACCTATGCATATTTTGCGAAAAAGAAACCGATAGTGTAGTGGTTAAGCTCCTATAATGAAACCATTGTGCATTTTATGATTAAAGCATGACACTTCTACCATTATTAGTACATATCCTGGGGTTTATTTTAAGATGTGGAGGTAAGTTGGATTTTACCCCTGGTGACCTCTAGAGGTCATTGACCTCGAAGGTCAAAATATCCAATTGCGAAGCCAAAAAGTGGTGAAAATTGTGTATTACAATATCTATAAAATGTTTTTGTATTCCAGAAGTGTGCCAAATAATCTAAGAGAATGCTGTTAATCATAAACATAACACCAGGGTCATGTCAAGGTTACTTTAGGGTCATTTGAAGGTCAAAATGGCAACAAATAGTGAAAATATCCACTTTTAATCAATTTAAACAATACTAATGGGGCAATCATCTATTACAAAGGATTGGTTTTGACATAGTCTTTGTCAAATGTCTTTTTCACGCGCATTTGAGGAGAATGTGGGCAGTATCTAACTTAGGAGGGTAAATACACCCAAGTATTCCCCTTACTACACCCCTTACTAGATGGTTAATTGGACGAGCATAATTACAGTGTGCAGCAGCTGTTAAACATCAGTTTGGGCTCCCATAGGAAACTATTGATGCATAATTGGGCTATGAAATCTGACATGGGTTGGGATTATGTTTTACTGGGGTACCGTCGAAAAACGACGTTAAGTTAATATCAAGGTCATTTCAAGGTCAAATTGTCAAAAATCATAAAAATATGTATTTTTACTTTCATATCGGATACCAGAATTAATTTCTAGGCTGCATCAATTTTTCAGAAAGTTCGGCAAAATAGTCGGGTCATAGTGTACTGGTTAAGCTCCCATAATGAAACAATTGTGCATTTTATGAATAAAGCATGAAACTTCTACCATTATTAGCACATATCCTGCATCTTTATTTTAAACTGTGGAGGTAAGGTACATTTGACCCCTGGTGACGTCTATGGGTCATCGACATCGAAAGGTCAAAATACTCATTTGCGAAGCCAAAAGAGGTGAAAATTGTGTATTACCATATTTATAAACTATTTTTGTATTCCAGAAATTTGTCAAATGCTCAAAGAGACTACTCTTAATGATAAGAATAACACCAAAGTCATAGCAAAGTTACATCAAGGTCATTTCAAGGTCAAAATAGAAAAAAAATCCACTTTTTATCAAATTCAATACGGTTAGTGGTGCAATTAACTATTATAAAGACTGATTTCGAGACATTATTGGTCAGACATATTTTCCACACACATTTTCAAGATATTGAGGGCAGTGCAACCCTGTGAGGGGTATCAAACCCTTATTACACTCATTTCTCAATGTTTAATTGAACGAGCAAAATTGCAGCGTGCAGCAGTGTGAAACATCAGCTTGGGCTCCCATGGCAAAATATTGATACATAACTGGGTTATGAAGAATCACCTGGTTTGGAATTGTGTTTTACTGGGATACAGTCTGAAAACAACGTATGTCATATCAAGGTAACGTGAAGGTCAAACTGGCAAAAATCCTAAAAATATATACTTTTACTTTCTTACAACCCCGTTGACCCCTTGAAGTTCAGCATTCTTTTGCAGAATATGTATCGGATAGATAATTTGGTGATAGTAATAACACACAGTCATTATATGTCCCAATATTTTTTTATTAAAACACACACTCTTGAAATGATCTTAACTTGACCTTGGAAGCCCAATTTCAGGAAGCCGAAGGTCAACTGTAGCGGCCTTTACATCGATTTGTTTATACAAGAGTGAGAGGCAACGTTAATCAATATTTTAAAAAATATACAGCGATATGATGTTATTCACAGTGTTATAACCCGATACTAGTATGTTTTCGTGGTATCGTGACTAGGGTTATACCTTACATTTAAACCAATATGTATCTATCTAGCTTATGAAGGCCGAAGTTTATTTTTTTCACACTCAAGCAATATATTTATTTCAGTTTTTGCGTGGAGATATATATTTATTTCACTTCCTTATATATTTTTCTGTCTACAAATTTGGATTACAAACTAAGCCTAGCCTTGATCTGGATGCAAACGATCCGAGCAAAGCGAAGCTTCACAAATTTAAAGGCCATTTAATGATGCCAGATAAATAAGGCTCGATTTTTTTAGGACTATTAAATGATGTTGTTCATAAGCTGAAATTATTATTTAAATATTTTAAATATTTATATACAACATCAGACAATTATTTATTTCACGAAAATTGGAAATATATATTTCAAAATTATCCGCCCCCCCCCCTTTGTAATTGGAGGTGCCCCCCTTATGTAGGATATACGTGAACAAGTAGATTATTACTGATCATTGTCCTTTATGCGTAATGGATAGATCGTGTCATTATGTAATCATAGCGGTCTACTAATCCGTTATAACGGTATACTAGCCCGTTATAACGCGTCTAGTAATTCGTTATGACGGTCTAGTATCACGTTATAACGGTCTACTAATCCATAATAACGGACTACTAATTCGTTATAACAGTCTACCAATATGTTATAACGGTCTGCTAATTCGCTGTATTTGTTGACTAATCCGTTATAATGGTCAAGTCTTCCGTTATAGCGGTATACGATTCCGTTATAACGGTTTAGTATCACGTTATAACGGCCTACTAATCCGTTATAAAGGTCTACTAATCCGTTATAAAGGTCTACTAATCCGTTATAACGGTCTGCTAATGAGTTATAATGGTCTACTAATCCGTTATAATGGTCAAGTCTTCCGTTATAGCGGTATACGATTCCGTTATAACGGTTTAGTATCACGTTATAACGACCTACTAATCCGTTATAACGGTCTACTAATGCGTTATAACGGTCTGCTAATGAGTTATAATGGTCTACTAATCCGTTATAATGGTCAAGTCTTCCGTTATAGCGGTATACTATTCCGTTATAACGGTCTAGTATCAAGTCATAACGGTCAACTAATCCGTTATTACGGTATACTGATCCGTTATACCAGTCTACTAATCTGTTATAACGGTATACTATTCAGTTATAACGGTCTAGCATCTCGTTATAACTGTCTACTTTCCCGTTATAACGGTCTAGTATTTCGTTCTGACGGCCTACACATCCGTTATGGCGGCTTACTAATCCGTTATAACGGTCTACTATTCCGTTATAGCAGTGTAGCATTTCGCTATGACGGTCATGTCTTCCGTTATAACGGTATACTGTTCTGTTATAACGGTGTAGTATCTCGTTATAATGGTTTAGTATTTCGTTATAACGGTCTAATAATCCGTTATAACGGTCTACTAATCCGTTATCACGTCATACTAATCCGTTTGAACGGTCTACTAATCTGTTAAAACGGTCTATTATTTCGTTATAATGGTCTACTAATCCGTTAAAACAATAGTAGACGGTTATAACGGATTAGTATGGCGTTATAACGAAATACTAGACCGTTATAACGGAGCAGTAGCTCGTTATAATGGATTAGTAAACCGCTATGCAAAATACTAGACGGTTATAATGGAATAGTAGATGTGCAAAGTAGTTAATATTATATATCCTATTTGACGGCTGTGAAAGATTTAGTCTAGTTATAATGCGACTGTTGCCGACAAGTCATGGAAAGTGTCATGTCCTAATAGACAATAATGCAGTCTATTCAGTATGAATTGAATACCGATGTAATAATCAGTTTTATATATATCATGGTGACAGGGTCTGAATTTAACGAGAAAATTTGGCAGTCGTGAGATCGATGTTTTGCCGAGCTTTCTGAAAAATTGATGTACAAATTAATTCTAGTATCCGGTATGTTTAAAAAATCACCTGCACATCTCCATATCATGGTGAATTTGATTGTAAAATTTGACTAATTTATGACAAAGTTTGAGTTTTTGCGCCCACAATAAATTATGAAGTTGATTTGTGGCGGCCATTTTAAATTTCAATAAAATCTTGAACAAATTGCCTGTACATCTCTATATTGTGGGGAATGTGATTGTGAGATCTGGATAATTTTTTATTCAGGTTTTGAGTTTTTGCGCCCACAACAAATTATGAAGTTGAACAGGATGGCACTCAGATATGTAAACTACATAACAACATTTTTTAATCTGCACTATTCTTTGTTACAGATAACTGCACAAATTTCACCTTTTTAGGCTACTTTTAATTTTGCGCAACCAACATTACCGGCAAATAATACTCTGTGCCAAGAGTGATTCTTGTATCTGTGTATTAAAAGAAGAAGAACTCTGGGAGATATTTTGCATTTTGGTAGCATGTTTAAAAACTCACTTGTACATCCCCATGCAAAATGACCACTTTTTTAGTTATTGCACCAACAAAAATTAAGTACCGCCTGATGCCTCACACTTGATAGATCCTGGAGCTACTAAAAACCACCCTTCCCCTACGGACGTGGGATAAAAACCTGCTCACCACTTCTATTATGATAATGGAGTCACGCTAAGAATTATATACAATTCAACGTCCTAATTGAGTAGTTTTAATCAGTATAAACGGCCGTCAATTTCTTTAAAATTTTGTGGTCTTCTAACAACTTCCAGCTACCTGGAACATTATACAGACTAGAGAAACTAGATAATGGTGATGGCATCAACGCCATACATATGGCTCACATGGCTTACACTATACATCTGTCTACAGTAAGCCTATAGATAATAATGTGTTCCCGAATTAAAAGACACTGCTTTGTTGACCAAACTTATTGAAGGAGACATGATTGCTACATGCAGACTAGTAAATGTATAACCAATAGGCCTAAGACCAATAACATTAATGGAAATCACTATCACTAATGATAAAACTGAGCTGTCTTTAAATTATCAGATATGGCCCACCTGCATAAAGTTAGGTTGATGTAGATAGATGTGATTCTAGAATATAGAAAAATTGAATACATGCCACCAGACTGAAGCTCAGGCTCCTTTGAGTGAAGATACGTTTGAAAAAGAAATTGGAACAGCTCTGAAGAAGACATGAGATCATGGTAACCCTTTTTGCCAGTTTGACCTTGAAATGAACTTGACTTGACCTTCAAATTGCTTTCGGATGGTACTCCAGTAAAACACAACCCCACCGAATTAGTGGCGATTGCTTTGATCTGATCGTCCAAGACGTGGGAATATGTGATGTGCTGTATATTGCTGACTTGTTTTGTTTACATGTCAATATACGACCGGGAAATATAACTATTTCACTCTTTTTCGGTGCTCTAAAATTGTTTTTGACTTTTTTGAATTTTTAGTTCAGATCAGTAGGCTATATAGCTTCATATAAGTGAAATTTTCAAAATTGACAACATTGAAAATGTCTCATCCTAAGGGATCCCTTTAAAGACGATTGTAAACGGTATATAAATGACAAATTCTGGAAAAGACCTTCAGCTATTCTGCCGTGCGAAGCCAAAAGGCAGTATCTGCCCACTTGTAAAAAAACAGATACTGCCTTTTGGTTTTCCGTAAAGTGAACAGATACTGCCGATTTTAACGGTGTACTGAAGTTAACTTTATTCGGAAAGTGATAATCTCAAAGTTTTGAAGTTTGCTTACCATGATTAATAAGATAGTCCCCTGACTCTTGTATAAATCATTACAATTGTAAATATTATTATTATATGTACTGTAATGTAGTGTATGGCGCCAGCGCTTTCCTGGCTCTTCTGTCATGTATACAGAATATTAATCAGTATATATACCGAAAAGTACTTGATATATACCGGATATATACCAGGTCAAAATTAAAAATCCATGTCCTAATTGCGCTTGTAACAAAAATAATGTTAGTATTAAAAAGCTGTCGCACAGATAGGAGTTATCATAAAAAATCAGTTCTGGTTGATATCTTGTAACGTTACATTCTTATGAATATTAAGTGGTCTTATTTATTACAATTGTTCCACGTTTCATGTATGTTTTAAACAACACTTAGATGCACCATATATATATCTATGTCATCAGAAGGCAGTAAACTGTGTCTTAAAATTCAAATTTTCTGTGGGGTCTTAATATCGGCAGATTTTGTGTTAAACGTTTTTTCGCAGCCAGAAATTCCCTTACAAAAAATTCTTCGTGTGGGCTAGGAACAGTTCAATGGTAATATGTTATCATTGCAATGAATAATTTATTGGAAAAAATACCATTCCACTCATATTCATGTTATTTATATCTAAGGGTGTGCAGCATAGCCTGAGCAGGTTCCTAAAAGGAGATACAATGGCGGAATTAGGGTACTGTCATCCTAATAACGTCAACTTGGGGAACCTAATTACTTCATTGGGCCCTATTTCCTTCACCATCCATTTTGGAAGTTTCACAATCCTTAAAATACATCAAACTAGATGAATTGTACTTACATCAGCGTTTTAATTAAACTGTTTTTTACTATAATTATGCACCGGTATGTTTTTTGTGTCTGAATTTGTTATGTTGCTATACTATGAATGTGCTAATGAGATGTATATTGTGAAGGCAAATAAATGATTCTAATTCTGATAAATGTGTGTGGCAACGTTATCAATATTTTGAAATAATTATCAGATATTATTTATAATCCAGAGCAAAAATCATAAAACAAACTTACACAATTCAGTTTAGCATTTTTAGGATTGAAGCAAAATAATATTTCACTTTAAAGAGGCTGATAAATTTATCACAAGTATACATTTCAGTGAATGTTACCAAGTAACGTTGGCTCTCTTATGTGATATGTTTACTCTGCGTTTGACAGTACAGCTGACACTATCAATTATCAGCTAGCATCAAATCAAATATGGAAGAATTAGAACAAAATAAGTATGATAGACGAAATTAAAAGTATGCCAACGTTATGGTATCGTTATGGTATACTATAGCCTAGGCATACATTACTGTGAAACATGCCTAGGCTAGGTAGAATTTGAAAAAATGTTAATGGCGGAGGCATTTCGCGTTTATGGCTGGAAAATATGTGTTCTAGATGTATTATTATATCCTAAATCCAAATATTGTGTTTGCCAGGCTGTAATTTGAACGATTACTCTTGTAATGTTAATTTCCAATATGGCCACCACCGAAACAACTAGAATCTATCAATGCGCATATGCTACCAAACATATTAAAAACACAAATAAAACATGTCCTAATACATTGGTGAACACTAGGACTCCATTGATACCATTACTTAGTTGATAAAATGTAAAAAAAAATAGGAACCATATCTAAACTAAAATGACTTGTTTTTCATAAAAACGGTAATACAAACATAAGAATATTTCAAACAATTAAAGCTATTTTTGATAGCAAATTAATACACTTTAATTTGGTAAAATAATCAAAAGCTTGATTCAATGACAATAAATATCAAGAAACAACTTTACTGATGTACGTCCTACTGTCTGTCACTGTGAGGCTTAATGTAGTTTGTGGAGTACTGCGTTTAACAAATAATGGGACATTGTCTGAGACAATGACTCCTGTCATACCATCACTTATTTGATAAAATGTAAACACATCAACATAGGGGCCATATTTAAGTACAAATAATGAGGATATTTCAACCACTATAAAAACGTGGTGTGCGTATCTACAATTCCGCGATCCAAGAAGGGAAGCATAAGGAATATCCTATCATAAGAACAGCTTATGTTATATATAAGTGTATGTTAATGTGCAGATGAATAGCGAGATGGCTTGTTAGTAAGCCAACAAACAAGGCTTCCAGTATTCTAGATCCACACCTGACATAAATGTACAATGTGGATTAATTGCAAGGGGTGATCTGAATCATACACATATTAATTTTGGCATGTAATCATCATTATGTTCATTTATTGTCCCGTATACGTTGATATTGTATTTGCAGACAAATGGATATTTGACTTACAACTCTGGATGATCAGCTGTCTAGGAAACGTGGAGCTCTATTGGACTGTGACAAGTGTATCATATGCCAGGAAAAAAGGGACAAGAACTGATGACTCCTAATAGTGATGGCTTAAACACAATTGAGAGTGCAAGGCAGATTCGGCAGAAGATTCGTAGTGATAAATTCAGAGATGCAACTGATCGACTGACTGAGGTGTTCACTGCCTGTCCTCTTCTGTCCATTTTGTGTCACAATGGATGGCGTGCCTTTTATACAAGTTCAGTCAACTCCAGAGGCTAAAAGCGGCAGATTCCAGAAAGTTATGCAAGCACATCTACATCCACACGAACTGACCATACACAAAACATTTTGCTACGAAGTAAACTGCCAAAGATGAATTGGAACCTATGCATATTTTGCGAAAAAGAAACCGATAGTGTAGTGGTTAAGCTCCCATAATGAAACCATTGTGCATTTTATGATTAAAGCATGACACTTCTACCATTATTAGTACATATCCTGGGGTTTATTTTAAGATGTGGAGGTAAGTTGGATTTTACCCCTGGTGACCTCTAGAGGTCATTGACCTCGAAGGTCAAAATATCCAATTGCGAAGCCAAAAAGTGGTGAAAATTGTGTATTACAATATCTATAAAATGTTTTTGTATTCCAGAAGTGTGCCAAATAATCTAAGAGAATGCTGTTAATCATAAACATAGCACCAGGGTCATGTCAAGGTTACTTTAGGGTCATTTGAAGGTCAAAATGGCAACAAATAGTAAAAATATCCACTTTTAATCAATTTAAACAATACTAGTGGGGCAATCATCTATTACAAAGGATTGGTTTTGACATAGTCTTGGTCAAATGTCTTTTTCACGCGCATTTGAGGAGATTGTGGGCAGTATCTAACTTAGGAGGGGAAATACACCCAAGTATTCCCCTTACTACACCCCTTACTAGATGGTTAATTGGACGAGCATAATTACAGTGTGCAGCAGCTGTTAAACATCAGTTTGGGCTCCCATAGGAAACTATTGATGCATAATTGGGCTATGAAATCTGACATGGGTTGGGATTATGTTTTACTGGGGTACCGTCGAAAAACAACGTTAAGTTAATATCAAGGTCATTTCAAGGTCAAATTGTCAAAAATCATAAAAATATGTGTTTTTACTTTCATATCGGGTACCAGAATTAATTTCTAGGCTGCATCAATTTTTCAGAAAGTTCGGCAAAATAGTCGGGTCATAGTGTACTGGTTAAGCTCCCATAATGAAACAATTGTGCATTTTATGAATAAAGCATGAAACTTCTACCATTATTAGCACATATCCTGCATCTTTATTTTAAACTGTGGAGGTAAGGTACATTTGACCCCTGGTGACGTCTATGGGTCATCGACATCGAAAGGTCAAAATACTCATTTGCGAAGCCAAAAGAGGTGAAAATTGTGTATTACCATATTTATAAACTATTTTTGTATTCCAGAAATTTGTCAAATGCTCAAAGAGACTACTCTTAATGATAAGAATAACACCAAAGTCATAGCAAAGTTACATCAAGGTCATTTCAAGGTCAAAATAGCAAAAAAATCCACTTTTTATCAAATTCAATACGGTTAGTGGTGCAATTAACTATTATAAAGACTGATTTCGAGACATTATTGGTCAGACATATTTTCCACACACATTTTCAAGATATTGAGGGCAGTGCAACCCTGTGAGGGGTATCAAACCCTTATTACACTCATTTCTCAATGTTTAATTGAACGAGCAAAATTGCAGCGTGCAGCAGTGTGAAACATCAGCTTGGGCTCCCATGGCAAAATATTGATACATAACTGGGTTATGAAGAATCACCTGGTTTGGAATTGTGTTTTACTGGGGTACAGTCTGAAAACAACGTATGTCATATCAAGGTAACGTGAAGGTCAAACTGGCAAAAATCCTAAAAATATCTACTTTTACTTACTTATAACCCCGTTGACCTCTTGAAGTTCAGCATTCTTTTGCAGAATATGTATCAGATAGATAATTTGGTGATAGTAATAACACACAGTCATTATATGTCCCAATATTTTTTTATTAAAACACACACTCTTGAAATGATCTTAACTTGACCTTGGAAGCCCAATTTCAGGAAGCCGAAGGTTAACTGTAGCGGCCTTTACATCGATTTGTTTATACAAGAGTGAGAGGCAACGTTACGTTAATCAATATTTTAAAAAATATACAGCGATATGATGTTATTCACAGTGTTATAACCCAATACTAGTATGTTTTCGTGGTATCGTGACTAGGGTTATACCTTACATTTAAACCAATATGTATCTATCTAGCTTATGAAGGCCGAAGTTTATTTTTTTCACACTCAAGCAATATATTTATTTCAGTTTTTGCGTGGAGATATATATTTATTTCACTTCCTTATATATTTTTCTGTCTACAAATTTGGATTACAACTAAGCCTAGCCTTGATCTGATTGCAAACGATCCGAGCAAAGCGAAGCATCACAAATTTAAAGGCCATTTAATGATGCCAGATAAATAAGGCTCGATTTTTTTAGGACTATTAAATGATGTTGTTCATAAGCTGAAATTATTATTTAAATATTTTAAATATTTATATACAACTTCAGACAATTATTTATTTCACGAAAATTGGAAATATATATTTCAAAATTATCCGCCCCCCCCCCTTTGTAATTGAAGGTGCCCCCCTTATGTAGGATATACGTGAACAAGTAGATTATTACTGATCATTGTCCTTTATGCGTAATGGATAGATCGTGTCATTATGTAATCATAGCGGTCTACAAATCCGTTATAACGGTATACCAATCCGTTATACCAGTCTACTAATCTGTTATAACGGTATACTATTCAGTTATAACGGTCTAGCATCTCGTTATAACTGTCTACTTTCCCGTTATAACGGTCTAGTATTTCGTTCTGACGGCCTACACATCCGTTATGGCGGCTTACTAATCCGTTATAGCAGTGTAGCATTTCGCTATGACGGTCATGTCTTCCGTTATAACGGTATACTGTTCTGTTATAACGGTGTAGTATCTCGTTATAATGGTTTAGTATTTCGTTATAACGGTCTGATAATCCGTTATAACGGTCTACTAATCCGTTATCACGTCATACTAATCCGTTTTAACGGTCTACTAATCTGTTAAAACGGTCTATTATTTCGTTATAATGGTCTACTAATCCGTTACAACGGTCTTCTATTCCGTTATAACGGTCTACTAATCTGTTAAAACAATAGTAGACGGTTATAACGGATTAGTATGTCGTTATAACGAAATACTAGACCGTTATAGCGGAGCAGTAGCTCGTTATAATGGATTAGTAAAACGCTATGCAAAATACTAAACGGTTATAATGGAATAGTAGATGTGCAAAGTAGTTAATATTATATATCCTATTTGACGGCTGTGAAAGATTTAGTCTAGTTATAATGCGACTGTTGCCGACAAGTCATGGAAAGTGTCATGTCCTAATAGACAATAATGCAGTCTATTCAGTATGAATTGAATACCGATATAATAATCAGTTTTATATATATCATGGTGACAGGGTCTGAATTTAACGAGAAAATTTGGCAGTCGTGAGATCGATGTTTTGCCGAGCTTTCTGAAAAATTGATGTACAAATTAATTCTAGTATCCGGTATGTTTAAAAAATCACCTGCACATCTCCATATCATGGTGAATTTGATTGTAAAATTTGACTAATTTATGACAGAGTTTTTGCGCCCACAATAAATTATGAAGTTGATTTGTGGCGGCCATTTTAAATTTCAATAAAATCTTGAACAAATTGCCTGTACATCTCTATATTGTGGGGAATGTGATTGTGAGATCTGGATAATTTTTTATTCAGGTTTTGAGTTTTTGCGCCCACAACAAATTATGAAGTTGAACAGGATGGCACTCAGATATGTAAACTACATAACAACATTTTTTAATCTGCACTATTCTTTGTTACAGATAACTGCACAAATTTCACCTTTTTAGGCTACTTTTAATTTTGCGCAACCAACATTACCGGCAAATAATACTCTGTGCCAAGAGTGATTCTTGTATCTGTGTATTAAAAGAAGAAGAACTCTGGGAGATATTTTGCATTTTGGTAGCATGTTTAAAAACTCACTTGTACATCCCCATGCAAAATGACCACTTTTTTAGTTATTGCACCAACAAAAATTAAGTACCGCCTGATGCCTCACACTTGATAGATTCTGGAGCTACTTAAAACCACCCTTCCCCTACGGACGTGGGATAAAAACCTGCTCACCACTTCTATTATGATAATGGAGTCACGCTAAGAATTATATACAATTCAACGTCCTAATTGAGTAGTTTTAATCAGTATAAACGGCCGTCAATTTCTTTAAATTTATGTGGTCTTCTAACAACTTCCAGCTACCTGGAACATTATACAGACTAGAGAAACTAGATAATGGTGATGGCATCAACGCCATACATATGGCTCACATGGCTTACACTATACATCTGTCTACAGTAAGCCTATAGATAATAATGTGTTCACGAATTAAAAGACACTGCTTTGTTGACCAAACTTATTGAAGGAGACATGATTGCTACATGCAGACTAGTAAATGTATAACCAATAGGCCTAAGACCAATAACATTAATGGAAATCACGATCACTAATGATAAAACTGAGCTGTCTTTAAATTATCAGATATGGCCCACCTGCATAAAGTTAGGTTGATGTAGATAGATGTGATTCTAGAATATAGAAAAATTGTATACATGCCACCAGACTGAAGCTCAGGCTCCTTTAAGTGAAGATACGTTTGAAAAAGAAATTGGAACAGCTCTGAAGATGACATGAGATCATGGTAACCCTTTTTGCCAGTTTGACCTTGAAATGACCTTGACTTGACCTTCAAATTGCTTTCGGATGGTACTCCAGTAAAACACAACCCCACCCCATGTAAGACTTCATAGCCCAATTATTTATCAAGATTTTTCTATGGGAGCCCAAGGTAATGTTTTACAATACTGCATAATTGTAATTTGACCCGTTCAACTGAATATTGAGGAAGAAGCGTAATAAGTATAGTTCCTAGTAGATAGCCTTCTTGCCAAGGTTGATACTGCCCTTAATATCCTAAAATGTGTGTGGAAAATACATAGGACGAAGAAAATGTCAAAACCAGTCCTTTGTAATAAATGACTGCACAACAACAGCGTGGAAATGGATAAAAAGTGGACATTTTAACTATTTTCTGCCAGTTTGACCTTTAAATGTCCTTGGTGTGACCTTGACATGACCTTGGTGTTATGTTTATGATTCCAAACAGTCTCTTCGAGTATTTGACACACTTTTGGGACACAGAAACAAATCATATACATTGCAATGGACAATTTTCACTACTTTTTGGCTTTGCCAGTATATATTTTGACCTTTCCGGGTCAATGACCTCTAGAGGTCATCAGAGGTCAAATCCAGTTTACCTCCACATCTAAAATTGACCCTTAGAATATGTTATACAAGTGGTAGAAATTTCATGCTTTAATCATAAAATGCACAATAGGTTACCTTATCTACTAAACTACTATGCAAGTCAACAAGAAAGTCGGGCAAGCGCTGCTAGAATGCCAAATCAACACTGCACATTATGGTCAGTCACTGCTCCAGCTCCTGGCCGAAGTCACACATTTCATTTCCAAAAAGCATTTTCAGGCTTTTTCACGCCTGACTTCTCGATCAATGTTGTGCAAAGGTGTGATCAACACATTGTCAGGTGGAGTGACTCCTCCATCACAGCATGGGGGGTGTGACGAGTGACTCCATCACAGAATAGCGGAGCGTTACGAGTGACTCCATCAGAGGATGGCGGGGGGGGGGGCGGGAGCGTAATGAGTGACTCCATCACCGCATGACGGGGGCGTTAATCAATTAATATATTATTGATCTTTTTTTTTTGGTATTTCGGAAATGACTTCGATTCTATCTGATTTTATTTTTATATTTCCAACTGATCATGCCACACAATATGATAATAAAACGAATGCCAAATATTCAACTAAAAGCAGATTGTTTCCAAGGAGGGCCAATTGAAAATTAGTACGATGTAGCCTACTAAATGTAAATGATTAACCTTCTATAAATAAAATGTATTATTATTACTTATTAAAATTAAAATAATAGTATAGCGTCAATATTATATCTCTGTAAAGCCTGAAAAATGTTACCATGTACAATATTACGAAAATCTTTACAATTGAACTTAGAATAACATCTATACAAAAAATATGATCGTAAAAAAAACAAGATCAAATCATGATATTCTATAAAACGGCATTTTGCAGATTAGTGATTTGTTAGCTTAAGAAAAAATCATTTTATTTAAAAATATAATATTGGACTTAGATTGGGTGATCCCAGTAAACATGGGGTGTTTACCCAATGTTGAATCTATGTTGGGCCAGCGTCGCAGACGGTTGACCAGCCTTAACCCGACATTGCTTAAATGCCTCGGGCTTGCTGTGATTTCACTATTTATATATAACTCCCTGAGTTAAGGTCTTTTCTGTCTGTGTGCGTCCTTGTTTTACATTATTGACGTCAAATCTTTCGTTTCAGCTCCGCCCCACTACAAATTACTGATTATGGATATTGAGTAGGCAAGCATCCTAACAAAGTTGTCATTTCCAGTCAGGTAGACTCGTGCCAACTACTAATTGCACTCAGTATCTGTAGTGTTTAGACTGTGTGCGTGCCAAGTGTGGCGAGAGTAAATCCAACAATCTCTTGACACTAAGAGGTGTCAATGCCAATCAACACTCAGTCTAGCATCAGCAATCAGCTGACAACTGTCACAACACCTCAGTCACTGTCAGTGGACCTACTTCAGGATATATAAGAATAACTTGATGTGATTCAAGCATCATTCGCTGCAGAGACTTTATAGTTTATCATCACAGCATAATCACAGCATTCCATCATCTACCTGAGACAACAAGTCAATGTTATATTGAGACAACAGGTCAATGCTATATTGATTTGACACATCTTCTTCACAAAGGACCATCGATCATGTCGTTGTGGCAAAATCATATACTTGGTGAGTCAATATTTCTGATTTGTTTTGTAAATTTCAAAACAAGATTGATTAATTTATGTGGGAAATAGTGTTTTCTCTTTTGCTTATTTTCTCTAGTGATTATCATAATTTTTAAGAAAAGTAGATGGTTAAAGTTTGCTATCTTCGTCCCGCTTATCAGAGCTATCACTCCTGCACTAAGGTATATACCCTAATTTTTCCTCACATTGAGATTTAAATTACAGCGCAATACAAACCTATGGTGAAGAAAATAAAAAAGAATAATATCACAAGTGAAAGCTGATAACGTTCTTATTGCGACGGTTCACATCATTTTTGTTAAAATAATAATAATAGTATTATGTGGTAAATTTATGCGATGAGCGACCTTAAAAGGTGAATTTTGATTTGAGATAATTCTTAATCTGAAATCTTTTGTATCGGTCGGGTTTATTTAGTGTTCACAGGATGCTTTACAACCTTTTTTAAGTATAATATGGACAATTAAACGGGAATTAAAATTACCCAGACCATATAGACCATCTCAGTGGTTGTGAACTGTTTTTAAAATGTGTGAGAGAACAACAACGTTCAATAATTCAATAATTTAGGACGTATGACTAATATACATGTAGTGTCCCCCCCCCCCCTCCTTCTAGCTGTACTGTACCTGCATATAAACTGCTGGAAAGTGTGATAGAAGCACATTTATACCATTCAAAACACCTTTTGCCAGGAGTGACAAAAGGTGTTTTTTTGTAAGCTAATAGTGTAAGTAGGTTTCAACTTTCGGTATACCAGATTTGATCTCTTGCTATTACAGTAGAATTGTAAGCAAATCCTATTAACATCCTTATATTTCTGCTATCTGTTTCAGGTGCAATTGCCGTGTCAGCCGGAAGCCCTGGTCAATCAGAGGCATCAATGTCAGACATGTCGTCACCTACCCCATCGTGTGACACTGCCAGCAGTTCTAGTTTAATATCTTCTGATGGAGAGTTAGATCAGCCACAGATACAACATCTCAACACCACGTGCAGCCAATGTCACGACACCTTCACCGATCCTAAAGTGCTTACCTGCTTTCATACATTTTGTCAGTCTTGCTTGGAAAATAATTTGCTATCACCTGACAAGGTACAATGTCCCACCTGCCAGATGGATACATTTCTCAGCTCAACAGCCGTCGGCGGATTGCTGACAGATTTTGCCATTAGTAACATTCTGGAAGCCAATGCTTTAGACAGCGCCGATCCACATTGCACCGGATGCACCAGCAAGGACACCAATGCTGTAGCACGATGTGCTGATTGCGCCAATTTTTTGTGCTCCAACTGTGTCATGGCACATCAGTTCATGCACTGCTTTGAGGGCCACCGAGTTATGTCATTGAGCGAGCTACAGAACAACAAAGCTTTAGAAACAACTCAGCACAAATCAGAGAAGCCGGTCAACTGTACTAAACACAAAGGAGAGGTGCTGTGCTTTTTCTGTCGTACATGTGATCAGCCAATCTGTCAGGAATGCACTCTTATTGAACATTCCAGGGGCCATGAATACGATTACTTGAGTAAGATAAGCAGTGAAGTAGTGGGACACATGCAGCGATTATCCGAGCAAGCCAAGCTGAAGACAAATAACCTGAAAGATTTAACAAATAATGCAGAAATCTCTGCTAACAAATTAAAGATCAGTTTCCACAAAGCACAGAATGAAATCAACGATACCTACAATGTATATATCTCCATGCTGGAAGAGAGGAAACGTGAGGCTCTAGGCGAGCTTGATGCTGCTTACAACTGTAAGAAAACAGCGCTCAATTCTGTCTCCGTGCGCATGCAAGAGTGCATTGACAAGTTAGATCATGGGTGTGAATTCATAGGAAAAATATTCAAGCATTGCAGCAGTACAGAAGCCTTACTTTTCAAGAAAAATCTAGAGAACAAATTTAAGGACATTATTTCTTACACTCCAGAGATGCAGCTCTCTAATGGTTGTGATATTGAATTTGTTTCAAATCATCAGGCAATTCAAGTCGGTATTTTCAATACATTCGGTTATGTTCGTCAAAGTCCTGATTCACAGAAGACACACCCACAACCTATTGCTCGACCAAAAAGAGGGTTCATCGGAAACAATGTGTCAACATCTGTAGTTGGAGGACCGACTAAAGACTTTGTCCAAATAACTCATCAATTGACAAATGAGAACAACTTATCTTATGGCAACAGCCTACTTTCTTCTAAAACTCACTTTCCGTCTTCCTCGAGCCTCATAAGCTCTATTCCTAGCATCGACACTGGTGTCTTCTCCAATCCATATGAAACATTGTCAAGTGGTGGCATGGACTCCTTTCAAAATGGAGGTGAAATTTTTCCTACCAGTGCAGCCTCGGTTACTGACTTTACTTCCAAATGGATCACTGATAACATTCATCCCTCAAAGTCACAAATTCAGCGCCAAAAGATTATCTACCATTGTAAATTTGGAGAGTTTGGTAATATTGAAGGTCAGTTCACAGAGCCAAGTGGAGTAGCAGTAAATGCTCAAAATGATATTATTGTAGCTGATACCAACAACCACCGTATTCAGATATTTGACAAAGAAGGTAGATTCAGGTTCCAGTTTGGCGAATTTGGGAAACGCGATGGTCAGCTGTTGCACCCCAATCGAGTTGCTGTTGTGAAAGCCACTGGCGATATTGTGGTGACAGAACGCAGTCCAACCCACCAGGTACAGATTTTTAATCAGTATGGACAGTTCATCCGCAAATTTGGCTCAAACATTTTGCAACATCCCAGGGGTGTCACAGTTGATTCTAAAGGTCGCATTATAATTGTGGAGTGTAAAGTGATGCGAGTAGTTATCTTTGACCAGTTTGGCAACGTACTACATATGCTGGGCTGCTCAAGGTATCTAGAGTTTCCCAATGGTATAGTTGTGAACGACAAAGAAGAAATCTTCATCAGTGACAACCGTGCTCATTGTGTCAAAGTGTTCAATTACCAGGGTGTGTTTCTGCGTCAAATTGGTGGAGAAGGCATCACCAACTATCCTATTGGTTTGGGAATCAACGCCGCCGGTGAGATCCTGATTGCAGATAACCACAACAACTTTAATTTGACCTCGTTCACACAGGAGGGTCTTCTTATCAATGCCCTTGAAAGTAAGGTGAAGCACGCTCAATGCTTGGATGTCTGCCTCACAGACGAAGGCTCCGTTATACTTGCCAGCAAAGACTACAGATTATATATTTACCGCTATGCGTCACTGCCTTCTCCTAGGTCTCTACAGCTGGGAGTTAGTGACATGAAGATATATCAGTAGAGCATGACAAACCATGCAAAAAAGACATTAAAGGAGCCCCTTGGGATGACATCAATTTTCGTTTTTAGTTTTGTAATGAAGTAGTGTATCCCCAAGATCATGATTTTATTTTTTTCAGGATTTTTAGATTTTAAAAAATATTTTTTTATCAACATTTCTATGAAACCGCTTCAAACCCAAACAAACTTTTTGTACACCTAAACACTTGCTAAAGGACGGTTAAATGTTCCTACGGCATTGGGCCACATGGTGATGCCGTCGGCCCAGCGTTGGGCAGAAAATAAGTGTTGCAGGTGTATCACCTCATGTCCTGGCTATAAGACACCAATCAGACACCAATTAGGGGCTAAACCTTTGATCTCCCCGTCCAAGACGTGGGAATATGTGGTGTGAAGTGCTGTATATTGCTGACTTGTTTTGTTTACATGGCAATATACGACCTGGAAATATAACTATTTCACTCTTTTTCGGTGCTTTAAAATTGTTTTTTAACTTTTTCGTATTTTCAGTTAAGATCAGTAGGGTGTATAGCTTCATATAAGTTAAATTTTCAAAATTGAAAACATTGAAAATGTCTCATCCCAAGGAGTCCCTTTAAAAAAAATATATATTGTCTTAGCGCTGGACCATCATCTGCGACGGTAGTTCAATATTGAACTGTGTTGTAAACATCATGTTTGCCTATGAATGTTCAAGAAATTCACAAGAACACTTTTAATAATGATGAATAGGGTCTCCTATATGATTGAATGATTTGATTGATTATATTATTGTTATGGTTACATATATTGAATGTTCTGGTTAAATTTCCTGGTTAAATGTTCTTGATTTGTTCACACATTATTCTATTGGAAGCAAAGGGTTCTCACTGCTTTACCCGGGCGTAGCAGGATCAACCCTTTGGTTTCTGTGGAATTATATAATATATAAAGCTTTCATACAGTTCACACATGCGTTCAATTTTTAAGTGTTTTGTTATGCATATGATGATCAACTCAGTGGAATTTTATGTTATTTTCAATTAATGTATTAATGTTACTTTTATCCAAGCTTCTTAATATGTATACTGTATAAAAATAAATATATTTGGATGTGCACTGGATATGTGTTTATTCATTTTTAACCACAATCAATTTGAAACTTTGATGAACATAGAACCGACTAGGTATACGACGTTTTGCGACATTGAATCAACGTCGATGACTTTGATTTAACGTCGCAAAAATGTCCTGTGCCCAATGGGTAAATTGTTAAGAGAGAAATCGATGTAGATTTTGACAGAAAACATAAACCAACACTGATTGGTGGAGATACTGGGATAATATTACATTATATGAATAAAGAAACTGTAATATACCATCCATTCATAGAAAATTGAAGATGAGTATCTGCCAGGTTTTTTGTTGTGGACTAACTTTATAGTGTAGTGGTTAAGCTCCCATAATGAAACCACTGTGCATTTTATGATTAAAACATGACACTTCTACCATTATTAGTACATATCCTGGGGTTTATTTTAAGATGTGGAGGTAAGTTGGATTTTACCCCTGGTGACCTCTAGAGGTCATTGACCTCGAAGGTCAAAATATCCAATTGCGAAGCCAAAAAGTGGTGAAAATTGTGTATTACAATATCTATAAAATGTTTTTGTATTCCAGAAGTGTGCCAAATAATCTAAGAGAATGCTGTTAATCATAAACATAACACCAGGGTCATGTCAAGGTTACTTTAGGGTCATTTGAAGGTCAAAATGGCAACAAATAGTGAAAATATCCACTTTTAATCAATTTAAACAATGCTAGTGGGGCAATCATCTATTACAAAGGATTGGTTTTGACATAGTTTTGGTCAAATGTCTTTTTCACGCGCATTTGAGGAGATTGTGGGCAGTATCTAACTTAGGAGGGGAAATACACCCAAGTATTCCCCTTACTACACCCCTTACTAGATGGTTAATTGGACGAGCATACTTACAGTGTGCAGCAGCTGTTAAACATCAGTTTGGGCTCCCATAGGAAACTATTGATGCATAATTGGGCTATGAAATCTGACATGGGTTGGGATTATGTTTTACTGGGGTACCGTCGAAAAACAACGTTAAGTTAATATCAAGGTCATTTCAAGGTCAAATTGTCAAAAATCATAAAAATATGTATTTTTACTTTCATATCGGATACCAGAATTAATTTCTAGGCTGCATCAATTTTTCAGAAAGTTCGGCAAAATAGTCGGGTCATAGTGTACTGGTTGAGCTCCCATAATGAAACAATTGTGCATTTTATGATTAAAGCATGAAACTTCTACCATTATTAGCACATATCCTGCATCTTTATTTTAAACTGTGGAGGTAAGGTACATTTGACCCCTGGTGACGTCTATGAGTCATCGACATCGAAAGGTCAAAATACTCATTCGCGAAGCCAAAAGAGGTGAAAATTGTGTATTACCATATTTATAAACTATTTTTGTATTCCAGAAATTTGTCAAATGCTCAAAGAGACTACTCTTAATGATAAGAATAACACCAAAGTCATAGCAAAGTTACATCAAGGTCATTTCAAGGTCAAAATAGCAAAAAAATCCACTTTTTATCAAATTCAATACGGCTAGTGGTGCAATTAACTATTATAAAGACTGATTTCGAGACATTATTGGTCAGACATATTTTCCACACACATTTTCAAGATATTGAGGGCAGTGCAACCCTGTGAGGGGTATCAAACCCTTATTACACTCATTTCTCAATGTTTAATTGAACGAGCAAAATTGCAGCGTGCAGCAGTGTGAAACATCAGCTTGGGCTTCCATGGCAAAATATTGATACATAACTGGGTTATGAAGAATTAACTGGTTTGGAATTGTGTTTTACTGGGGTACAGTCTGAAAACAACGTATGTCATATCAAGGTAACGTGAAGGTCAAACTGGCAAAAATCCTAAAAATATATACTTTTACTTACTTACAGCCCCGTTGACCTCTTGAAGTTCAGCATTATTTTGCAGAATATGTATCAGATAGATAATTTGGTGATAGTAATAACACACAGTCATTATATGTCCCAATATTTTTTTATTAAAACACACACTCTTGAAATGATCTTAACTTGACCTTGGAAGCCCAATTTCAGGAAGCCGAAGGTCAACTGTAGCGGCCTTTACATCGATTTGTTTATACAAGAGTGAGAGGCAACGTTAATCAATATTTTAAAAAATATACAGCGATATGATGTTATTCACAGTGTTATAACCCAATACTAGTATGTTTTCGTGGTATCGTGACTAGGGTTATACCTTACATTTAAACCAATATGTATCTATCTAGCTTATGAAGGCCGAAGTTTATTTTTTTCACACTCAAGCAATATATTTATTTCAGTTTTTGCGTGGAGATATATATTTATTTCACTTCCTTATATATTTTTCTGTCTACAAATTTGGATTACAAACTAAGCCTAGCCTTGATCTGGATGCAAACGATCCGAGCAAAGCGAAGCTTCACAAATTTAAAGGCCATTTAATGATACCAGATAAATAAGGCTCGATTTTTTTAGGACTATTAAATGATGTTGTTCATAAGCTGAAATTATTATTTAAATATTTTAAATATTTATATACAACATCAGACAATTATTTATTTCACGAAAATTGGAAATATATATTTTAAAATTATCCGCCCCCCCCCTTTGTAATTGAAAGTGCCCCCCTTATGTAGGATATACGTGAACAAGTAGATTATTACTGATCATTGTCCTTCATGCGTAATGGATAGATCGTGTCATTATGTAATCATAGCGGTCTACTAATCCGTTATAACGGTATACTAGCCCGTTATAACGCGGTCTAGTAATTCGTTATGACGGTCTAGTATCACGTTATAACGGTCTACTAATCCATAATAACGGACTACTAATCCGTTATAACAGTCTACCAATCCGTTATAACGGTCTGCTAATCCGTTGTAATTGTTCACTAATCCGTTATAATGGTCAAGTCTTCCGTTATAGCGGTATACTATTCCGTTATAACGGTCTAGTATCACGTCATGACGGTTAACTAATCCGTTATAACGGTATACTTATTCGTTATACCAGTCTACTAATCTGTTATAACGGTATACTATTCAGTTATAACGGTCTAGCATCTCGTTATAACTGTCTACTTTCCCGTTATAACGGTCTAGTATTTCGTTCTGACGGCCTACAAATCCGTTATGGCGGCGTACTAATCCGTTATAACGGTCTACTATTCCGTTATAGCAGTGTAGCATTTCGCTATGACGGTCATGTCTTCCGTTATAACGGTATACTGTTCTGTTATAACGGTGTAGTATCTCGTTATAATGGTTTAGTATTTCGTTATAACGGTCTAATAATCCGTTATAACGGTCTACTAATCCGTTATCACGTCATACTAATCCGTTTTAACGGTCTACTAATCTGTTAAAACGGTCTATTATTTCGTTATAATGGTCTACTAATCCGTTATAACGGTCTTCTATTCCGTTATAACGGTCTACTAATCCGTTTAAACAATAGTAGACGGTTATAACGGATTAGTATGTCGTTATAACGAAATACTAGACCGTTATAGCGGAGCAGTAGCTCGTTATAATGGATTAGTAAACCGCTATACAAAATACTAGACGGTTATAATGGAATAGTAGATGTGCAAAGTAGTTAATATTATATATCCTATTTGACGGCTGTGAAAGATTTAGTCTAGTTATAATGCGACTGTTGCCGACAAGTCGTGGAAAGTGTCATGTCCTAATAGACAATAATGCAGTCTATTCAGTATGAATTGAATACCGATGTAGTAATCAGTTTCATATATATCATGGTGACAGGGTCTGAATTTAACGAGAACAGTCGTGAGATCGATGTTTTGCCGAGCCTTCTGTAAAATTGATGTACAAATTAATTCTAGTATCCGGTATGTTTAAAAAATCACCTGCACCTCTCCATATCATGGTGAATTTGATTGTAAAATTTGACTAATTTATGACAAAGTTTGAGTTTTTGCGCCCACAATAAATTATGAAGTTGATTTGTGGCGGCCATTTTAAATTTCAATAAAATCTTGAACAAAATGCCTGTACATCTCTATATTGTGGGGAATGTGATTGTGAGATCTGGATAATTTTTTATTCAGGTTTTGAGTTTTTGCGCCCACAACAAATTATGAAGTTGAACAGGATGGCACTCAGATATGTAAACTACATAACAACATTTTTTAATCTACACTATTCTTTGTTACAGATAACAGCACAAATTGCACCTTTTTAGGCTACTTTTAATTTTGCGCAACCAACATTACCGGCAAATTTTACTCTGTGCCAAGAGTGATTCCTGTATCTGCGTATTAAAAGAAGATGAACTCTGGGAGATATTTTGCATTTTGGTAGCATGTTTAAAAACTCATTTGTACATCCCCATGCAAAATGACCACTTTTTTAGTTATTGCACCAACAAAAATTAAGTACCGCCTGATGCCTCACACTTGATAGATCCTGGAGCTACTAAAAACCACCCTTCCCCTACGGACGTGGGATAAAAACCTGCTCACCACTTCTATTATGATAATGGAGTCACGCTAAGAATTATATACAATTCAACGTCCTAATTGAGTAGTTTCAATCAGTATAAACGGCCGTCAATTTCTTTAAATGTATGTGGTCTTCTAACAACTTCCAGCTACCTGGAACATTATACAGACTAGAGAAACTAGATAATGGTGATGGCATCAACGCCATACATATGGCTCACATGGCTTAGACTATACATCTGTCTACAGTAAGCCTATAGATAATAATGTATTCCCGAATTAATGTTGACAAATATCTTACCCAAAAGCATATATTTCGGAATGGGAAGCACTCTTCACCAAGTAACGCGTTCGAAGGAACTAGTGAATTTGTTTTATAAAGCTAGACATGTCATGAGTTACCAAGACTTCCTTAGACTTGACACAGCTCTAGTTGAAACCACTTTGAAAACAATGGATAAAAATGGTGCTATTGTTCCTCCAAAGCTCGTAAGAGGACGTTTTGTTCATTTCTCCACAGATAAAGTGGACATCAACGAGGCCACTTTAGATGGAAAAGGAACTTTCCATGCTACACAGGTCGCATCATGGAATAGAGGTCCACCCAAAGCAAATTTATTGGATGGTAACAAGTTGTCCACCGCACGAAAATCATGCATCCCAGATGTAATGAATGACATATCGCCAGTAACAAAGATGGTGATTGATGAATGCCCAGTCACTGAAGATAACACAGCGGAGTGGTTTACTCGTTCAACCGATGAATGTCCATAAGCCATGAACGCTCATGCGAAGGACATGGTCTTTATTATGGCTTGCTCTTCTCAACATCCAATGCCTTCTTAGACTTCGTTCAATCAGCAAGCATTAATACAATGCACCATTAATACAAAGCAAACATCAGTGGGGTACCTACCCATAATACAAGCTTCAGCACATGAACTGGATACACTGAACACTCTTATCATGCGTGTGGTGCACATAGCAGAAGCACTGCAGCAGGAACATGTAGTTCTAACAGTCGATGAGGCACTGTTTCCAAAGCTAATGGAATTTAAGTGGTCAGTGGATCGATACAAGGATGTTTTGATACCCAGCCTTGGTGGGCTTCATATAGGAATGCACTTTCTTGGCATATTGGGCTAAGTGATGGCAGGTAAACACCATGCGCGATCAATGAGAATGCATAAACTTACACTGCAGGCTCTTTAGCAAATATTGCTTCCACGACTGAATGGTTACCTGGATAGTGTTAATGAGGGGTTAGGAACAGAGCTAGCTTCCTCTGACACTAGCCACATAGCACAGATGGTAGAGAAACTGAAATCTTAGAGATTCCGCCAGCCCGAGACTGATTTCGTCAAACTTCTCAAAGAAGATGATCCAAACGCTAAATTCTGGTGGGATTACATGATTATGGCTAGCATTTTGCTTGACTTCACGAGGGCACAACGTGATGGGTCATGGGACATGTACCTTTACTCATTCAGATGTATGCTCCCATTCTTCTTCAAATACGACCATGTAAACTATGCCCGATGGGGTACAATGTACCTGGCTGAGATGGCTAGGCTCCTACAGAATGCTCTTCGTGAGTGTGAGCAAGACAATTTTGTGGTAAAGCGCGCCGATCGACAAGTCAACCAAGTGTCTCTAGATCATAGCACTGAATGGCTGAATGCTACTGGTGATAAGTGTGGAGTCCTAGTGGGCATCACCAGGAGAGCTACAGCATTGAATAGGTGGACATTATCATACAACGTAAGAACACTCATAGCATCACAAACAAAAATAATGCTCCATATAATCCATGAGGAGGAGGACGATAATGGTGTTCAAGACGACAAAAGATGACAGAGATGAAGACAGATTAGTAACATCACTTAATCAGCATGGAGTGTTTCATAACAAATCCCAAACTCTGCAGAACATGATGAACAAGGATGTTGTCACTGCTACCATCCAGGAGCAGCTGCTTAGTGCAGAGTGTCTCGGCTAGGAACAGCTTGATGATTTTGTAAAGAAGCGCATGTGTGAGCCTCCGGAGAGTGAACAACATATTAGTACTAAAGCCCCCATTGATAAGAATAAGGCCGCAACATTTGCTTCACTTTACACAATTGTGGAAGACGTCAAAGGCAAGGCAATTAAGGTGGACAGAAACATATTTCGAGGGCTGATAACTGCTTATAGAGCTGGGTGTGAGGTCAACCTTGACAGGATCCCGCAGCATAAGTTGATGTCAGATACACTATCACTTGATACAACCAGTGGCATCCTGCATTCAGCAAACAAGTCTTTGTTAGACGACGTATTGACACAGGGTGTAACAACACCAACTACTGTTTCCCTTGTTGGACCAAGCTGTCTATTAATTGATGGTCAAGCACTGATGATGGCTCTTGCCAGACTCCCAAATATCAAAACTGTTGGCGACTATTCAACAACATTTGCAAATACTGTGTACAAGATGGGGGCCAATGAGAATTGATGTAACATTTGATTGCTATTGAAGCGAGTCCATCAAAGAAGGAACAAGAAACAAGTGTGAGAAGGGTCATCGACCAGTCAGACGACAGATTGAAAATGAATAGGTTACTCTTTCGTCTGATTGGTCGAACTTTATGGCACTTGAAGACAATAAGAAATATCTCGCGTTGCTGCTATCCGACTACATGTCTTGAGCGCAGCCCAGCAGACAAAAGAGTGGTGGTTGCTGGTGGATTTATTGAAACGACTACTGTCAAGTTGTCTGACCTAACTCTGAATTTGTCAAGACTTGAAGGTGACCATGAGGAAGCGGACACTCGCCTAATTTTGCATTTGCATTGTATTCAATGGAATCAATGGTGGTGTCAGTGCGTGATACAGATGTCCTTGTCTTACTGCTGGCTCACTATGACCAAATGGGATGTTCATCCTTTTCTTTTTATGAAAGCAGGAACATCTAAACACCCTAGGTATATCCCTGTGCATGAAATTCGGAGGCAAATACCATTCGATCAAGTATCAGTTATATTAGCATTCCATGCCATCACTGGGTGTTACAGTGTTTCATAATTTGCTGGTCACAGTAAGAAAAAACGTGGCGTGTGTTCCAGTAGCATCATAACTATTTGGCTGATTTGCAAAAGGGCCAATTTTCAGAAGATGCTACTAAATCTGCACAGAAATGTATCTGTACTATATATGGATTGCCTGATGTATATACGTATGATGAAGCCAGAGTGAAGCTGTTCTGTATGGGACAACCACAGGAGAAACTACCGCCTACATCAGATGCAGCACAGTTACACATCAGTTATCATTACCATAGACCTGTTCTAATTCTGTGATCATTACCAAGCAAGTGTGTGGAACCAAGCAAATTGCCCATCTCCAATTCTTCCAACGGTAACTGATATGGGGTGGACACCGATGGTCATTTAGTGCCACACTACCTTTATCTCCCACCTATCCCAAGAGCATGTTCTGAAAGCTTGTCATTTGGTTGTACCAAGGGGTGCTTGAATAAACTCTGAAGTTGTAGAAAAATGAAAAACGAGTCATTTTAGTTCCGATATTGTTCCTATGTTAATTTGTTTCGATTTTATCAACTAAATAATGGTATCAATGGCTTCCTTGTGCCCAACAATGTATTAATATATGTTTTATTTGTGTTTTTATCATGTTTGGTACCAAAGATATGGCATTAATAGATTTTAGTTGTTTTGGCGACAAATTCCGGATTTCTTATTTTGGACATGCATATCCGAAATAAGAAATACGGAAGTTTCGTCTTTATATCTCTAACGTTACTCGCTTAACTGGTAAATGCGCAACACAAAACAAAACAAGGCGAAACAAAACTTTTGCAGTTCTAGTCTATGGACATGTTTACATCATATGGTCATATTAAGAAACAAAACTAAAAACACCGATTTTTTTATTATTTTAGCTTGATTGTGACGCTTTAATTTACATTTCGATAGCCATTTTGTTTCTTGTTCATAGTGAAAGTTAGGCTAATATTGCGGCCATTTTGGATTTTTTCTTACAAATTTACTCGTCAGTAACGTTTATCCCTAATCCACTATGTTACCACAAAGCAGTATACTTATAGTAACAGTAAATATATCAATACGGCGGTGTCTTGGATTAAAAAGTCAAATAAAGGTCATTTCTTTCCAATGACACACGAAAAAAATTATCAATTAAAACTATTGCAGAAATTATACATTGTGTTTCTATGTGGGAAAACCCACATTTTGGTGGCCAGTTTGTGTTTTGCTAATTTGAAGTTAAAGGTCACCAAATTTAATATAGAATGTTATCCGACAGATTAGAATTCAGCACACGTACACACATTATGTAAAAACGTGGATAAAAAAGTATAGGGGCCTACACTAATATCTCGAGCAAAGTGCCATGTTTTATATTTCAGCCCAGGCTAAATATTTTCATGAAAGGCTGCGATGTTCTTTCATTATGTATGACATTTATAAATATAAATAACACACATTTTTAAACATACACATATCTGGGCTCAGATAACATAGGCCAGATATGGATATGTCCAACAACTAGGCCTACAATTTATAAATGTCGTTTTCTTTGACCATGTTGACTAGTTTGCTTTGTTGTTAATTTTGATTATTTTATGATAAAAAACATGTTTGAGCGCGGAGAGACGATTATCTACTCTATTACAATAGCCTTAGGTGATGTATTATTAGAACGGAAATTTATTTATCTGTAATATGGTAGGCCTATATGGCATGTGCTGATTGGTTATTCTGAAAATCGATGATACACTGCCCATGTGTTTGTTTGTAATGTAATTGTAAGGTGTTGTAATATTTCTCAATTGTTTAATCATGGGACATATATATATAAACATATTTATTTTCTAGATGAGGGGTTCTCCACATATACATAACATTATGTACAATACGAACAATACAATACAGTACAATACAATACAAATACAGTAAAATACAATACAATACGAATCATTAACATTAATTTAATATTCAGCAAAATGTTACGTGAATTTGTTTCATGTAAAGCAGCAAATACAGGTCAAAAAAATAATAAAATATCGGAGTTAGAAACCAATTTTGTCCAACTTTACCGCATTGGCATCCAATATTCCTCAGATTCATACCTTTGATTTGGTATCAAAGGTATCAAAGGATGCATCTTATTAAAATTTTAGTTTGGGTGGTGAAAAAAAATCTCACTGACACAATCGCTGAAATAGTAAATAGGCCCTAGATCTACCCAGTAAGCACAAAACATCAGGGGTGGGCAGGCAAAATGAGTCCCGTCGCTACAAATGGCTGTTTTTAGGTGCTCTGAATCAATGGTCATTTTTTAATATTTACATTACAGATAGGCCTATGTTTAGGCTGTAACATTTGTACAATGTTAGACCAACGTGAAGACGTTGGGTCGACATATTTACACGGTTTGCTCGGTAGTGATCCTTTTGTAACGATTTTTCTATTTCACAAAATTGCTTAAAAAGTGAAAAATTTTGGCAGCGGTGGGATTCGAACCCACGCCTCCGAAGAGACTGGTGCCTTAAACCAGCGCCTTAGACCGCTCGGCCACGCTACCCCTGATTCAGCTGCGCTGTAAAATAGTTGAGTGCCGCCTAACGGCTTTTTTTCCTAAACAAGGTTTTTCTGAGCCTCACAAGCATTTTAACCCGGATATTCAGCGTCTTAGGCAACTCCACCATACCGATAGATAAGCATAATTCTAAATTATAAGCTAAGGAGCCTAAGAAAGTCATTTTCTAGTTAACCCATTTTCTGATATTAGAAACTAAATTCTTAAAATTATTTAAAAAAGTGATTTTTTTCGTGAGACTGAAGTTAAAAATCGATCCCACTTGGTGACTGTTAAAAAAATCAATAAGCACTAGGCCTAGACCTACACCGTAAAGGTGTCGGTCGTGGGTTGCTGATATTATTAGAAAATAAATTATTGAATTTACTTTTTTCGTCAGACTGAAGTTACAAACCAGCCCCACCTGGTGAGTGTAAAAAAATCAATAAACACTGAATGTTCTCACTACTCACTTCACTAGGTCACTTTTTTAGTTAGAATGCCCAGTAGGCCTAATGATACCACAGAGGTATTGACCTCTGGGGTTTCATAAAACCCTAGAGGTTTCAACCACGGAGGTTGTTGATAATACTTCAAAACATATATCAATTGAGTTATCAGGATGCAAGAGTTTTCACCTGGAAAATGGAGAATGCACTACAGACACTATGTAACAGGTGAGCTGTGCCAGTAATATAGTAAGCAGGTGGATATATTCCCAGATGCGCAGGTGAAGTTCTTCCAAAACAATAACAAGGCAAGACAGGCTCCTTCAAGGCTTCAGTGACAGACACAGTGAGCTGAGTGAACCCTGGCACCCGAAGGGTGCTGAGAGTGGGATTAAGGCATTCGAAGCTTGTATGAAAGCTATCTCTTAGCCTATCCAAATATTTCATTAGTATATAATACTCATTGGAAAATGTCTGGTTGGCAAGGGAGGCAAGGAGCCTGGAAACAGAAGCATTTTAGAATTTAATTAATTTTGATGCGCCCTCGGCGAACAGAGGGTCGCGGTTGTCTAAATGAGGTGTTGAATCAGCCGTGTCTTAACTCTTGAAATCTGGATGGAAAAGGCCGATAAAGTTTTAATTTTGACAGATCCTTTAAATGAACATTTGAGACATTTCTTTTATTAAACCTATGCCTCTCGTGTACACTTAAGTTCACTTAGTATGTTTGACATACTTAAAATTGCGCTCTGAATTTTGGATCAAATGTGATCAATTTACCTCGTGTTGTTTGCCTGACTGTCTGTATGCCATCGCCATACTCCAGCATACCCTGAGAAAGAACGTCAGAGTTATGTAATTTCATTGAATTTGAGTGGAATGGTCTAAAAAATGTCTGAAGTTGATAATTTGAAATATAGAAAGTTCCTAGAAGCGTGTCATCTTAATTGTGAAATTAAGAAAGTTGGCTTGTTTTCTTTTCAGAGCCACCAGGGGATTTAAACCCTTGCTTTCACTCACCATGGCAGTCCTCGCGGGGGGTGACAATTATGTTGATTATCACCCCCTGCGATGAAATGTGGTGAGTGACAACAGATTGTGACGTCTGTTGTTGTCGTGACGCGGTGGCTGACCAACGCCGTAGGTGTTGGCCAGTCAACGCGTCAACGCTGTTATCACACTCACGTATGCTTGTCAGCGCCGCCAGCGTCGCGCCAATGCCGGCTCAGCGTTGTTAGCGCTGGACCGACATTGACACCGCGGTAGCCACACTGTGAAAGCACTTTGCTGTTTCTGTTACTCACGCGTGCTGCCAACGCTGCCAGTGTTGCGTTGATGTCGGCCCAACGCTGTTGACGCCGGACCGGCATTGACACAACTCTAGCCGCATTCACACAGCAGTCTCAATTTTCATCATAAATTTCGGCATATTCTGATATTAACTTGTCCAAATGTGTTTTATGCCCTCTTTTAATTCTTGAAGCTCTTAATTCATTTTTTAGTTTGAAAACATCTGAATGCTCTTTGAGCGAATCTGGGAATTTATATGTTAAAATTTGGAATCGATCTTTGATCAGATCGATCATAGCAATTTTATGAATATCTCCAGTGTGCGAAAGTGGATCCAATTTGTAGGCTATTCTGATGGCCTTATTTTGAATGATTTGAAGTTTCTTGATATACGTTTTGGACGCTCCTAAAATTACTGGAGCGCCGTATTCTAGTACTGGACGTATACAACTTTTATATAGTCTCATTAGTGTTTTGGGTTTACAGCCCCACTTTGAGCCGCTCAGGAGTTTGAGCAGACCAAGGCGTTGCCTTCCTTTCTTAGCGTTTTCATCTATATGAGCATTAAAAGTCAGCTTCTTATCCAAAGTTACTCCTAGCAATTTTGCTTGCTGTACTGCATTGAGTTTTTCGCCAAAAAGTTCTAGTTCTATATTTTTCTTAGTTTTAAGCATTATAAGCTGCGTTTTCTTAGCATTAAGTTTTATTCTCCACTTGGAGCACCATGCTTCTAGGTCTGATAAAACTTTGGCTAGCCTATATTTAATTGTTTTTTCACTTTTAGCAAAAGTCCAAAATCCCAGGTCGTCTACGAACTGAGAGACCCCTACTGTATTACTGTAGGGATCTATTGGAATATCATTTACATAGATTAAGAATAGAAGTGGGCTGAGAACCGAGCCCTGAGGTGTGCCGGCATTAAGTGAAATTTTGTCTGAAGTCTCATTATTTATTTTGACTGAAATTTTCCTGTCAGTTATAAATGAAGACATTCTTCTTACTATTTTATCTGGTAAATTTGTATTCATTAATTTATATCTTAGTCCGTTGTGCCATACGGAATCAAAAGCTTTTTCTGCATCTATAAAGATTGCAGTTCCTTTATGGTGACGGCTATGTGCTATGTGCGCATCATCAGCTAGTCTGAGAATGTGTTCCATAGCACATCTTTTATTTTTATAGCCTATTTGCCATTTATTAAAGAAATTTTCTCCTTCTAATTTACTGCGCATTCTATGAGCAATTATTTTTTCAAAAAGTTTGCCTATGCAACTTAATAAACTGCTTGGTCTATAGTTAGTTGGAATTTTAGTGTCTTTTTTAGGCTTTGGGAGTATAATTCCTTGAGCTTCCTTCCATTTACTTGGAAAATACCCTATTTTTAGGTACTGATTGTACATAGTTTTTAAATTCTCAAATACTATTTCTGGACATTTTTTAATTATAGTGTATTTAATTCCGTCTGCTTCTGGAGCAGACCTACCTTTGGTCCTATCTAATTGTAGTTTTATTTCTTGGATCGAGATATCCCTGAGTAGTATACTATCGTCGCCATCTTCTACTTTATTTTCTTTTAGAGTTGAAAAAAGCTGCGATTTTTCATTTATAGCGTTATCTATTAAATCTTTAAATTCATCATCAAAAAAATTTCACCTGTGTGAGTATTATGAATTTTGCCTAAAGATTCAGCGAACGTGGTTGCTTTTTCTAAGTCGTTTTGAGTTAAATTACCATTTTCTTTAATTAATGGCTTGGATGCGCCGCCTGATTTCTTACCATTTATACTATTAATAGTTTTCCAAAATTCTCTAGAGTCTTTAGTTTCGTCTAGTTTTTTAGTTTGCTGATTCCAAAATTCTTCTCTATCTTTGTTTACTTGTTTACTTACTAAGTTGTTTAATTGATTATATAGAGTTTTATCCTCTGCTTTTTGCGTATTTTTAGCTAAGCGTCTAATTTGTCTCTTTAATTTAAATAATTTCATTGTTTCATTTGAAATAAAAAGTGCTTTATCTTTACGTTTTGCTTTAGGACACGCTTTATTTAGCCCTTCTTTAATTATATTGCTTATTTTTTCGTTAGCTAAGTCTAGTTCCTCTGGTGTTTCAGGTTCGAGTCTATCTAAGTTATTTATTATTTCTTCATTAAACCTGCTCCAATCTGTTTTTTCATATTGTAGAATTTCTCTCTGAAATTGTTTTTGAATTTGCGGTGAAGCTAAAGTTAAATGAACTGGCAAATGATCTGAACCAATGTCATCGCCTACATCACATGATTGGATGCGTGACGCCATCTGGCGGCTAACTAGCGCTAAATCTAGTAGATTGCCGCCAGAGGACGTCCCTGGTCTATAAGTTACAGTGCTGTCGTTAGTGATTGGTAAGTCTAATTCTTCAATTATGTTAAATAGAATGTCTCCGTTAGAATTTCCTACTTTACATCCGAAAAAAGTATGCTTACAATTGAAATCTCCGATAAGAATTGAAAGTGGATATGAATTAATTATATGCCTGAAATTCTCTATGTTTGGTTTAATATCTGGCGGGTTATAAATAGTTGCTAATGCCACTGTCTTACCTTGTGATTTGAAGTTTATTGCCAAAAATTCTTCGTTAAAATCTGAAGTATCTATTTCATTAAATTTGATATCTTTTCTAATTAAAATAGCTACACCGCCTGCTGCATGCTGCAGGCGCCCATTAGGATAAATTACATTTCTATCTTTTCTGATAATGTTATAATTTGGAATTCTGATTCTAGTTTGCTCCCTAAGTCTAGTTTCATTTAAAGTCACAAAATGTGGTTTTTATTCATTTAAATAGTTAATTAGTTCAGTCCTTCTTTTATATAGTCCGTTAATGTTAGCATGAATAATTTGAACGTTTTTAGTTGGTGGTAAACTGTTATCCATATTTTATAAGTACTGTACTGTACTTAGCCCTACTTTAGTTTTTCCAGACACAGGGAATACCCGATACATAGTCTATATATGCATTTTGTATCCGTATCGACACCTGCTTTAATTTTCTTTGACGATTGTCACAATAATAATTCGACGCTCTGCGTCTGAATAACACTATGTACAACTGTAACGTACAAGCTAACTTAAACATCTTACACTGTAAAGTGATTAAGTAGACTAATGATGTAGTCTACTTTCTCTCTACTTTCTCTTTTGTTACGGATTGAATTATTCAACGATATTGATTATCATTGTGTACAAACCGACTGTTGGCTATGCGAGTGGGCCCTGATGCACAGCGGGGTCGATCAATTCATTACTAACTGCGCTCATCACAATCAGCACTCGATTCGTTCCCTGCTCTTAGAATTCTAATTTCAATGATAGGTAATGTATCTTCCCGGTCCACAACACGTACAGAACACAACAAGGGAATGTTTGCTATCAAGAGCAAAATCTCACATCGCGTTCTGGACTAAAAAAGAAACATACATGGAGCGGACCATACTATTTTAAAATTACCCCCATGCTCTTATAATAAGAGATCATCTTAGACAGGATTATCGTAAAATCTATTCAATGGAATATATGACATGAAATACAATCTAGCAGCAGTGTTTGTTTTGCAGGATTTGTGGTTATTCGGGGCCCGATTTAACTTATCAGAATGAGAAGCGCTGTGAGTATGCCTCATTTCGATCATTGCGCTGGGTGACAGAGCTGTTTTTGTTGGGGTCCACCTTTCAGTCAGAAAAACCGCTTCTCAAAGGACCGTTTCTCAGATAATTAATACTCCCTCACAGTTTATTAATTCACTTATGCCAACGTCTGAAGTGATATTAACAACTGTTAAAGGCTGCGTACTCATTGACGTGTTTCGTTCATTTGACACAAACATTGCTGACGCAATTGACATCCTAAATTGAATAAAAAATAGCACTACTTTAACAAAAGGCCGGGTCTATTTGCCCCGTCACGGGGCACACAAGGCAAAAAAAGTGTGTTGGATAACCCGTGACGGGGCAAATAACAGTTAAATGTTTTTCCATGTCCCGTGACGGGACGTGGAACCGCTGATTTTGTGCCTTCGATACACCGTGGCGGCCGAAATAAAGGAAAATTAGAGTTATGCAGCCCGCTGCGGTGTATGCAAGATAATTAAAGTGTCCTTGGGCACCCCGTGAATGATGTAACGAGGTTTCTTATTGGTTGTCAAAAGAAGCATCACATTGGGTCTTTTCGACTAGCACAATAAATATGTTCGCATTTCTAATTTTCAAAAGCAACTACATCGATTAGTGGAGTATGTTCCATCTGGCACTCCGAGGCCGACAGGCATGTACATCGATCATGAGATCATCCACAGTTACTCGTCATGCGGCCCCGAAGGGGCAATGCACAGGTCAACATCTTAGTGTAGGGGGCATTTGATATTCAATTCGAAATAAACATATACAGTGTGTAGCGAGCCCCGCCTGAGAGAGGAGGTTTGACCAGTGTGTAGTGAGCCCCTCATCCTTCCTGAGAGAGGAGGTTTACCTAGTGTGCAGAGCGCCCTTCAACCCTCTTGCGAGAGGAGGTTTACCCAGTGTGCAGTGGGCCCTTGATCCCTCTTTAGAGAGGAGGTTTACCCAGTGTGCAGTGAGCCCCTCATCCCTACTGAGAAACGAGGTTTACCTAGTGTGCGGTGGGCCCTTCATCCCTCTTGAGAGAGGAGGTTTACCCAGTGTGCAGTGGGCCCTTGATCCCTCTTGAGAGAGGAGGTTTACCCAGTGTGCAGTGAGCCCCTCATCCCTACTGAGAAACGAGGTTTACCTAGTGTGCAGTGGGCCCTTCATCCCTCTTGAGAGAGGAGGTTTACTCAGTGTGCAGTGGGCCCTTCGTCCCTCTTGAGAGAAGAGGCTTATACCTTCTGTGCAGTGGGCCCTTCATCCATCTTGAGAGAGGAGGTTTACCCAGTGTGCAATGGGCCCTACATCCCTCTTGAGAGAGAAGGTTTACCCAGTGTGCAGTAGGCCCCTCCTCCCTCTTGAGAGAGAAGGTTTATGCCTACTGTGCAGTGAGCCCTTTATCCCTCTTGAGAGAGGAGGTTTACCCAGCGTGCAGTGGGCCCTTCGTCCCTCTTGAGAGCGGAGGTTTACCCAGTGTGCTGTGGGCCCCTCCTCCCTCCTGAGAGAGGATGCTTACCTAGTGTGCAGTGGGCCCCTAATCCCTCCTGAGAGATGAGGTATACCTAGTGTGCAGTGAGCCCCTCATCCCTCCTGAGAGAGCAGGTTTACCTAGTATGCAGTGGCCCCTTAATTTATCCCTCTTGAGAGAGGAGGTTTACTTAGTGTGCAGTGGGCTCCTCCTCCCTCTTGAGAGAGGAGGTTTACCCAGTGTGTAGTGGGCCCTTCATCCCTCCTGAGAGAGGAGGTTTGCCCAGGGTGCAGTGGGCCCTTCATTCCTTTTGAGAGAGGAGGCTTATACCTACTGTGCAGTGGGCCCTTTATCCCTCTTGAGAGACGAGGTTTACCCAGTGTGCAGAGGGTCCTTCGTCCCTCTTGAGAGAGAAGGTTTACCCGGTGTGCAGTGGGCCCCTCATCCCTACCGAGAGAGGAGGTTTACCCAGTGTGCAGTGGGCCCTTCATCCCTTTTGAGAGAGGAGGTTTATAAATACCCACTGTGCAGTGGGGCCTTCATCCCTCTTGAGAGAGGAGATTTGCCCAGTGTGCAGTGGGCCCTTCGTCCCTCTTAAGGGAGGAGATTTACCCAGTGTGCAGTAGGCCCCTCCTCCCTCCTGAGAGAGGATGCTTACCTAGTGTGCAGTGAGCCCCATCATCCCTCCTGAGAGATGAGGCTTACCTAGTGTGCAGTGGGACCCTCCTACCTCTTGAGAGAGGAGGTTTATACCTACTGTACAGTGGGCCCTTCATCCCTCTTGAGAGAGGAGGTTTGCCCAGTGTGCAGTGGGCCCTTCGTCCCTCTTAAGGGAGGAGGTTTACCCAGTGTGCAGTAGGCCCCTCGTACCTCTTGAGAGAGGAGGTTTATACCTACTGTGCAGTGGGCCCTCCATCCCTCTTGAGAGAAAAGGTTTGCCCAGTGTGCAGTGGGCCCTTCGTCCCTCTTAAGAGAGGAGGATTACCCAGTGTGCAGTAGGCTCCTCCTCCCTTCTGTGAGATGATGCTTACCTAGTGTGCAGTGGGCCCCTCATCCCTCCTGAGAGATGAGGTTTACCTGGTGTGCAGTGAGCCCCTCATCCCTCCTAAAAGAGAAGGTTTACCTAGTGTGCAGTGGACCCGTTAATTCATCCCTCCTGAGAGATGAAGTTTACCCAGTGTGCAGTGGGCCCCTCATCCCTCTTAAGAGATGAGGTTTACCTAGTATGCAGTGGACCCCTCATCCCTCCTGAGAGACGAAGTTTATCGATTTTGCAGTGTGCCTCTCATCCCTGACTCTGCTTGATACTAAGATGAGGTTTACCAAGTGTGTAGTGGGCCCCTCATTCCTCCTAAGAGATGAGGTTTACCAAGTACACAGTGGTCCCCTCATCCCTCCTGAGAGATGAGGTTTATCAATTGTGCAGTGAGCCCCTCATCCCTGACTCTGCCTGATAGATGAGATTTACCAAATGTGCAGTGGGCCCCTCATCCTTGACTCTGCCTCAAAGACAAGGTTTACCCAGTAACCCAGTGTGCAGTGGGCCCCTTATCCCTAACTTGTCCTGAAAGATGAGGTTTACCCAGTGTGCAACCAGCCCCTCATCCCTCCTGAGATATGAGGTTTACCTAGTGTACAGTGGGCCCCTCATCCCTCCTAAGGGATTAGGTTTACCTAGTGTGCATTGGACCCCTCATCCCTCCTGAGAGATAAAGTTTACCCAGTGTGCAGTGAGCCGCTCATCCCTAACACTGCCTGAGAGATGAGGTTTACCCTTTGTGTAGTGGGCCCCTGATCCCTAACTTGTCCTTAAAGATGAGGTTTACCCAGTGTGCAACCAGCCCCTCATCCCTCCTGAGAGATGAGGTTTACCTAGTGTGCAGTGGGCCCCTCATCCCTCCTAAGGGATTAGGTTTGCCTAGTGTGCAGTGGACCTCTCATCCCTCCTGAGAGATAAGATTTACCCAGTGTGCAATGAGCCGCTCATCCCTAACACTGCCTGAGAGATGAGGTTTACCCAGTGTGCAGTGGGCCCCTGATCCCTGACTGGCCCTGAAAGATGAGGTTTAACCAGTGTGCAACCAGTCCCTCATCCATCCTGAGGATGAGGTTTAGCCGTTGTGCAGTGGGCCTCTCATTCCTTCTAATAGATGAGGTGTACCTAGCGTGTAGTGGGCCCCTCATCCCTTCTGAGAGATAAGGGTTTAGTCAGTGTGCAGCGAGCCCTCATCCATTCTGCAAATGAGATTTAGCCGGCAGTGTGCAGTGAGCCCCTCATCCATAACTGGGCCTGAAAGATAAGGTTCACCCAGTGTGTAGCGAGCCTTTCACTCTCTCAGGGTGAAGTTTACACTATGTGCAGCTGAGCCCCTCCCCAAGAGATGAGATTATCAGATTTTCCCTATATTAACATTCTGATGTCTAAAATATCACGTATCTTATGTATTAGCACTCTCCATTCTAGAGTATCACATGTAATAACTCTCTGGGGTCTAGAGTATGACATGTCCCATGTGACAACCTTCTGTGGACTAGACTACCTTATTTTCTCTACGTTAACCTGCTGATGGCTAAACGTTCACATATCTTATTTACTAGGCCTCTGTGGACTAGAGTATCACACGTATTAATCCTCTTTGGTCTAGAGTATCACGTTTCTAATGTGTTAACCCTCTGTGGACTACACTATCATGTTTATTTTATTTTAACCTACTGATGCCTAGAGCATCATAAATGTTATTGATTAACCTTCTATAGGCTACAGTTTGACATGTATTATCCCTCTGAGGCCCAGAGAGTAGATAGTACCACGTTTCTCTGATATTAATCATATGTGGACTAGATTATTAAATTTCTTCCATATTAACCTTTTGATGTCTGGAGTATCACATTTCTTATTTATCAACCCTCTGTTGACTAGACTATCTCAAGTATTAACCCTCTGTGGTCTCGAGTATTACGTTTCTAATATATCCACCCTATGTAGACTACACTATCATGTTTAGCTTTTTGAACCTACTGATGCCTAGTTCATCACATATGTTATTTATTAACCCTCTATAGACTGGTGTATTGCGTGTGATAATCCTCTGAGGTCCAGAGAGTCGATAGTATCACGTGTCTCAAATATTAACCCTTTGTAGACTAGACAATCAAATTGCTTTTATATTCACCTTTTGGTGTTTGGGGTATCACATGTCTTATTTATTAACCTGTTGACTTTCGCAAGTATAAACCCTCTAGAGTATCACGTTTCTTATGTCTTAGTTTGACATGTAATAACCCTCTGAGGTCCAGAGGGTCGATAGTATCACGTGTGTCTCGTGTATTACTGCGCTTTGGACTAGATTACCATATTTCTTCTATATTAGCCTTGTCATACCTAGAGTATCATATGTTTTATTTATTAACCCTTTCCGGACTAGAGTAACACATGTATTAATCCCCTGGTGTCTCTGGTATCACGTGTCTCAACTTTTAATCTTCTGCGACTAGACTATTATATTTATCTAATGTTAACCTTCTGTTGCCTAGAGTATTACATGTGTTCTGTATTAAAGCCGACACAATCAGGCTAAAATCATCAAAAAAATCAATAATTTTAGTTTGGCTTTTTAATATACTTCCTTCATATGTGAACATGTCCATAGACTAGAATTACGGAAGTCTTTTAAATTTTGGGTTGCTGTGGCAACGTAGCAATGTTTCGGGAAACCCCGTTTATCAGTTATTTCTGTATTTCTTAATTTAAACATGCATGTCTGAAATTAAATTGCGTATTTATTTCTCGCTTAACTGGTAAATGCGCAACACAAAATTAAAAAAAACAATACACAATACTAGTCTATGGACAGGTTCACATATTATGGCCATATTAAGAACCCCAAAAAAATTAAGGATTATTTATGATTTTAACCTGATTGCGTCGCTTTAACTGTCTGGAGGCTGGAGTATCAAGTGTTGTCTCAACTAATAATCTTCTGGTGGCTAGAGTATGAACTAGCTCCCATATTAACCATGTTAACCATCTGGTGCTACACTGGCATGTGTATGATATATTTTCATCTGTAGCTAGACCCAGCAAATGCTACAAATTGAAAAATTTCTTAGACAGATGAATTTTAAAAGCAGATATTTACGAAACTTAGGCCTAACACTATCTACGCTAGAAAAGCTAGGTGGATAAATGGGAGTTGGAGAGAAAATTAACAAAATACTTTGATAGTAATCAAAGTTTTAAAGATCATTGTTTTATTATTGTGTTATTATTGCACACTGGAAAAACCTTATCTCTTAGGAGGGATGAGAGGCTGGTTGCACACTGGTGAGCTTCATCTCAGGGAGAAGTAGGGGGTGTAGGGTAGGCTGGTTGCAGATTGGGTGAAGTTCATCTCTCAGGCAAAGTCAGGGATGAGGTGCCCACTGCACACTAGGTAAACCTCATCTCTCAGGAGGGTTGAGGGGCCAATGTACACTAGGTAAACCTCAACACTTAGGGGGTATGAGGGGCCAACTCCACACTAGGAGTTGTAAACCTTATCTCTCGGAAGGGATGAGGGGCCCACTGCACAGAAGGTAAACTTCATCTCTCAGGGGGAGGGGGGGCATTGTACACTGGCTAAACCTAATCCTTAGAAGGGGCCGGTTGCACACTGGTAAACTTCATCTCTCAGGGATTAGGGGCCCACTGCACACGGGGTAAACATCATCTCTGATGCAGTGTCAAGAGTGAGGGGCTGACTGCACACTATAACCCTCATATATTAGAAGGGGTGAGGTGCCCATTCCATACTGGCTAAACCTCATCCTTACCGTATCCCCGCGCATAAATGTGCATGCACTTATAAGTGAAATTCGAATGTCATTTCTCCAAAAATATTCTTGTTCGTTTATAAATGCATGCACTTATATTCGAATACTACGTGCATGCACTTATTTTCGAAAATTACTACGCGTACCACAGTGTAACTCAAGACATATAATTCAGGTGAGAATAATAATAATATGACTATTATCGACTTATAAACTATTACTAGTTAATGCCCATAATAATTTAAAAAACATGTTGATCGTAAACACAAACTACAAAATTATTTTTTATTATTTATTAACGGGTAGATATTAGGAGAGAATTGCCCCATAATACAGATATGCGCCAACAGTTCAAGGCGTCAAAAATAAGTATATACAATGTAGTCTGGGTTATTAATTGCGGGTTAAATAAGAAGGTTAGAATTGTTTTTTTAGCCCGGGTTGCTTGATGTGGAAATAGTTATTTAGCTTGTATGTTTTGTTGTGTGTTAAATAAGTACATAGGTTGACATAGTTATTTATTCGCGGTGATTTGATGTGGGTTGAAGACGAAGATTGAAATAGCTCTATAACCCACTTGTTTTATGTGGGTTATATAAGAAGGTTTGTATTGTTACTTAGCTCGGGATGTTTCTGTGGGTTAAATATGGCGGTTGAAAATATATAAAACCTGCTACCTTTTATTTGGGTTAAATAGAAGGTTCAAATAGTTAAATAGCCCAGTATGTGATTTTCTGTGGGCCAAATAAGAAGGTTGGGATAGTTACCTAGCCCGGTTGATTTTGTGTGGATGAAATATGAAGGTTGAGATAGTTCTATATTACCCAGTTGCTTTTCTGTGGGTTAAATAAGAAGGCTGTAAACGTTTATAACCCAGATGCTTTGTTGTGGGCTAAATACGAAGGTTGAAATAGGTACAGTATATAGTCTGGATTCTTAATTGCGGGTTAAATAAGAAGGTTAAAGTTGTTATTTAGCCCGGGTTGTTTGATGTGCAAATAGGAATTTAGCCTGGATGCTTTGTTGTAGGTTAAATAAGTAGGCCACATATTTTTCCGGGTGATTTTATGTGGGTTGAAGACGAAGAATGAAATAGCTTTATGACCCACTTGTTTTTATGTAGGTTATATAAGAAAGTTTTTATTGTTATTTAGCCCAGGTTGTTTTTCAGGATTTGAAAAAAAACGTGGGAGGGGGGGGGGGGGCTTGGTGCCGGCCCTGAAGTTTTTTGTTGGTATACTGCGGCCGACATTCACCGTCATTAAGTTTACTATAAATTCACCCAATGTTGGTTTAATGTTGGCCCAGTATCGTAGACGGTGGACCAGCAATAAAGTAATTTTGGGTAAATGTCTCAGATACTAAGCAGTGTAAAATGCACATCGGGCGTCGTAATCGTCGTATGTTTTATTTTGCCATTATATTTTTCGTTGTTTGATTTTCATAGCGTCAAAATCCAGCCACGAGGTTTTCCAATCGCTTTTTGCTGGACTGAGATAGGATACCACACCCAGTCCTAATGGGCTAATAATAAACATGCCATTATTGCCCCCCCCCCCCCATGTTAGCATTTAGATATATATCTGATTCTTCCAATATAAATTGTGATAAAATATTGCTATTTCACTGCTAACCATCAGGTGAAGGTTATCGCAAAATATACATATAGGATTATTTGAAATCGAATTGTAGCTGTAGCCATATCTTTAATCTTTAAAATAAAACAAAAATACCCATAAATATATATTATTATTGTTCCGGACAGTTTTAATTGGCTGAGAAAGACAAAACGATAAGGTATTCCCCAAATATAATAACATTGTTTAAGTCTCTCATAAAGGGTTAATCCAAGTGACCACACGATGATGTTAATTGCAATTAACCGTTTACACTCTGGAGATGTCTGCCTACAGCAATGTTACAATTTATTATTTTATTACATATTTTCAATCCACTAATATGGTTGAGGGGCCTCGCAGAGGTCGCCTCAACCTGTTCCCGAGATAATAACCAGAGATAATAATGACTGGTACCATTGTTTACATTTTAACTGGATGCTAGGTTTATAAAGCGCGGCTATAGTCAGGCCCCATTAGTCATCAATTGTCTACATGTGCCCATAGTCAGCTATAACGGCGAAGGCGGGGGAGGGAGGGTGTAGCAGGTATATACAAAGCGAAATTCACCAAACTGTTCTAAATAGTTGAATTTTTTATTTTTAATTTAAAAAATCGCTTCGAGTGATATATTATTTATTGTGTTATAAATAATCATGATTACGATTGATTATAATCATGATTACAGTGCTTTTAGAATATCGATTACGATTATGATTACGATTACATGTGATATTTTTTATCCGATTACGATTATAATCATGATTACACGATTTAAAAAGATATGATTACGATTATGAAATCTATGATTACAATGTAATTGATTGAAAATCGTAATCGACGATTATGATTATAGTCGACCCCAAACCATGCCTTCCTGTGACCTTGAGATGACATTGTTATGAGCTTAGTGTAACACCCATTTGAAAAGGGTTTTAGAACGAAAATTTCCATGAAACTGTTTTACCAATACGTGGTAATTTTCTTTAATTTTTAAACCACATCAAGTCATCTTCATCCACTACAAGTCGAGAATTGCGACAGCAATTCGCGGCTTGTAGTGGATGAAGATGACTATGGTAAATTCAGGATTGAAAGGGTTAAATATGATTATTGACCTTACAGGTATATAATAGTTATGCCGCTATAAGGTTATTAAAAAACCTTTCTAAATATTTTGTATTATTTGACAAAAAGTGTGGGGAAGTGAAATTTGTGAAATCTTTAACATACTCCATATGATATTCTGCAACCATAATTATTTTTCTCTCTAAACCTAAGTCCACGTCCTCAAAGAATGTTAATGTAGAAGTGCATATAAACGTTACGTTAACATAAATAGTAATCAAATTGTAATTTAACACATGATTCCCTCGTTATTATATTGTTTTAAACACAGTGGATACATTTTTGGATATCTGGGTTCACTGATTTGTCGATTATGTTTATAAGTCTATAACTTGTTAATGTTTTTAAACGCGTCTACTGGATTAGCCTAATATACAACAACGATATGTAAAAACTGAAATAATGCAGGTACTGCAATCGTAGCATTCCGATTAAAGTGCTTATAAACCTTATATGTGAACATAGACAAAAACATAACTGTCTTTAAAAAAATAATTATACACGAAATGGATAAATAGTCATATTGACTTAAACAAAACAATTGCCTCAAGCGAAAACTTTTGTGAAGTTTGGTAACTGTGTTCTAATAATGATACGCCTTTTTTAAATTATAAGGTTTTCAATTATCATTCAGAATCATGATGAATGAGTTCGTGTATATTAAATGTAGAACTATTTATTTCAAATTGTGCTTAAGCTCGCGTATACTGTACCAGCGCTCTCCTGACACATACATGTATATACATTAGATATTTATCTGGCCTCTATGAAGGTCATACCAAATAAATATTTTTAATGAGTATCATAAGTCAGTATTGACATAACTGAATTATACATAAATATCATTCCACAATAATATGCTAGAGGGTAAAACCCTATATGATAAGAAATGCGTGGCGGTGATATAAGATACATGCAATGTCTTCTTTACAACTTCATGCGAATCATGGATTGATGTAAGCTTGTATTTTTGTAGACAGGATGCCTGTCTGACACTTCTTTTCCAGACAGGGAGCTGGATGTTGTTTATAAATTCGAGAAATTCAAACAAAGTGGCTGCCGTTTATACTGTTCATACCAGCTCGATTCAAATTTGCAATTGTTTATATTTTCCTAACGTGACCTTTAAAACCTATTGGAAATTGATTGACACCATTAGTTTGTCAGATGTCGGCGGACAAACATCGAACCGGAGCCTCCAGTGTTTTTCCAATAGGCCTAGATGGTCAGCCGGGCTGTGACCGACGACCTCGCTAGCTGGTATTTATGACTCTGATAGCTTATTATACATTTTCAATACATATAATACAGACACGTGAAGGGGTGTGGACGACAAAGTGTTGTTGGTTTCTCTGTTTTCGCGGTGAGGCACGTTTATTTATCAGATAATGTTATAAAGTTATTGTCCTGAATATACCAAAGTATTCACCTGCATCTTCTGAATTGAATCACATACACCGGGTCTATAGCATGTGTAATAGGCGCAGCAAACTTGCTAATACGTGGTATGTCTGTTATGTGAATCTCAGTATAAGGTAAAGAATGAACTGAAAGGGATATATTACATTGAATAGATTGTAGTCAGACTAAAACATTTATTCGAAATAAATTACAATTTTAAAAATCAATTCTCAAGAAGTAGCATGAACTATTTTCAAAATAATTGCGATTATTGAGACAAATGCGTTCATTACTGGAGTAAATTAAAAAAGACACACTTGCATTCAAGATTAGGTGAATTGTATTACACAATGTTACCAGTGTATTGTGTTGCTATGTATAAACAGACCATGTGGTGATTGTGTTCTGTGATTAGTTACTTTAGTTAATATCTGATAATAATTATAATTATAGTGTTTGTGAAGATAAGGGAACTATTTTAGAATTTTATTTTTATCATAATGCTGACTATACCAAATATACATGGATGCGACCATAAAATGTTTGTTTTTTTGCTGTGCTTATGAAAACATAACTAAATACTGTATCTAAGAAATGCTCAGATGAACATTGCGCTTTGCCGTCATATTGTAGTACTTGTGTAGTTTGATCAATTTGTCATACGAATGAGGTATTTAGATGGAGGCCGGATGAATAGAACCTATTCAAGTATAGCATACTAGTGAATAAAGTAAACACTGGGTGTGGCTGGGCAGGTATTACATGTAGATGTTGTCACAGATAACATCACCAGTGCGTGACGTTAACTTTAAGAATCATTGCACCGAGTCAAAATTTATCACAGAACCTTGATCAGTTTGACACGTTGAGAATTAACACACAGCAGAGTAGAAATGAACAGTTTCTACGCGGCAACCATTCTGACCTTCTTGGTTTGTTTTGCAGAACTTCAGATCACAACAGGAAAACCGGATCGACGTGAGGCTTATTAGCTTGTTTTAACTGGGATTTCACAATGTATTAACCCTCTTAACCCTTTAACCGCCGGTGCCGCATATATTCGGGTTGTCATTTTTTATTAGCGCATTAGGTACCACCTTTTAAACATGTTAAGGATAAAATGTGACATCAATCAGCAATATTTGAAAACAGTTGACCTCCATCTTGTCAAATCTGAATAATTTTCACTCACTTGAAGTTGTGGATCGCGTCAGCGAGACACATCTTCAAGTGGGTTAAAATGCAGATTGAATAATTTGGCGGTTAAAGGGTTAATACTTTATTACTATTTAGCAGTTTTCATTCATTCCAAGCTCTCATTACTGATGTAATTGACAGCTTCAAATAAATAAAATATAAATATATCGCAAACATGTCTACGCTTGAAACTGTTATAATTTGCAATCGTCATTTATTTTTATATAAAAATATGTATTTTTTATTTTTATTTTTTTTATTCGAAAACTGGGTCAAGTATGTTGTTCTACCCCCAACCAACAAAATAGTAGCTCAGCCTCCTACATGACCAGATCAGTGAGCCACATCCATCATTCGGCTAGGGACTACGTGAAAACATAGAATATCACAATAATGTGCAAAACACACCCACGCGCTATTAGCCAAGATTGTGGTAGTGACGAGAAAACCAGCGCGACGCGCGGCAAAAATGAAAAAGTTTATAAAGAAACACGTTAACTGAAGATGCAGACAGGAAAGTTTATATTTTCTTCATGCTATGTATAAGCATGATAAGTAACGGACTACATATTCGAACAGTGATTTGAGAACAGAACCATTAGCTCATTATTTTTTTCTCATGTCTAATCAATACCAACAATAATACTATTCGCTTATGCCAAGCGGGGGCCTGGTGCAGTGGTTAAAGCTGCCTGTTTGGACAGTCGGAGATCGCGGGTTCAAATCCTGCTCTGACATTCATGTTTCGAAGAACTTCTTCCCGGCTCACTCGTAAAGATTCAATATTGTGGGGAGCCTTTGTGACCAAGCAATAGCGAGCTCGGCCGCAAACCGTCAAGGTTAGAATTTTGAGCTCTGTGTCTAGAGGACAGTGTCATCTCATTCATCTCGCCATCCTCAAGAGGTTCTCTTGGCCCAGTTTAGCCTATATGTTCACACAGATGGCCTAAAACCCCATTCATTTCATTCATACCGAGCAACTTGTATCTGTTTGCGAAAAAAGAGGTTTTCTTCAACAAGGTAAGAAGCCCCATCTAGCGAGTGAACTTAAAACAGAAATAACCAAATAGATTACTGCATTTTTGTAAAGCCCAATCAAAACTTTTAACTAGTTGAAAGGATCAAACTGGTTTGAAAATGATGTGCCTCAATTTATAGTCAAACACAGTCATTATAAATCAAAGTAATGTCAATGTGAAATTAATAGTACTTATACGTCATTTGCGAGCAAAGAAATCAAGCCAAGTTGTTGAAAAGCAAACTTCCACTGTCGCTCAAAGCTTAAAGGCAATAACTGCTTACTTTTCAAGAAATAAAAAATAATTGCCTTATGGTAGAGTCCTTTGCACTTTCTTAGATCACTGCAGATTACCCTTCTTCCCTCCAGATCGCACCTGTGTGAAGAAATGTAGGAACCTGCCGGACGGTTTTTATCAGTCGTGTAAGTCCTGTAGTGTGTACGTGTCATGTGTGAACAAGATCCTGATGGATGACCTACCATGTGGATCTGAGACAGAGTGGGACGACACAGAGAAGCTGTGTGTGCGAGTGGGCACATCTACCACATGTGATTCAGGTGGGGGAACGATACTGAAAAAAATACTGCATAGTGAAATCTGAAGACAAAATACAAGTCCGTCGTGTTAGTGTAAATTTTCTGAGCATCGGTCAGCAAAATGACTTTGATAATACTTTTTTTTTAGCTATATGCATCTATTACCCCTTTCAGGGCGGGGACAGGTTTTAGACGTCAGAGTCGGACGTCTGTATACGTCAGATTCTGACGTCTAAATTCGATCCCCGCGCTGAAAGAGTAAAACGTTTATAGTGACCTTATATACTCATAACATAAGTATTCAAATGAAGCGGAAAGAGCTTTTCTTTAAAAAGATTTCATATTGAAAAAAAAATAACCTACATGTTTTACACCAGAATATTTCAGCGTGATCGATATATTACACTTGATATTTTGTTAATATATAATAATTTTCATTCAGTTGGAGGTGGGAATAGCAATGAATAGGAATGAAACTGATGATGAGACGTTTATCCATTACAATGCTGAAACATTTTTGTAAAAACCATAGAAACCAAAGGGTTTTTTTCAATTTAAAATTATTATAAAAGTATTAGTTAGCTCTTTCCGCTTCATTGCAATACCCATGCTATGGGTCTAGGGTAATTATAAATATTTTAGTTCTTTCAGTGCGTGGACCGTCCTTATACGTCAGAATCTGACGTCTACAGACGTCAGATTTTGCCGTATAAAGACGGTCCCCGCGTTGAAAGGGTTGGATATTTACGTGAATTTGTATTTATCACCACACGATACTCATTCAAGAAAATAATATTTGAAACAATAGGTTAAGCATCCCGAAATTGTTTTACATTTCTTTTATTAAGGCATAATAACCTAATGCAACTCTGGCATTATTTTTGAAACTCTCATTTTACATGATTGATTAGTAGACGAGTAGAAATGCTATGTTTCTCTATCGTCAGAGAGTGTGCTGGACGATCCACCATCAACCCCTACAACACCACCTAGTAAGACTACAACAACAACAGCTACTGTAACACCTACTACAACAACAACAGCCACTACTACCACTACAACACCTACCAGAACAACGACATCGACGCCCAGCTCTCAAACAACACTTACCAGCAAATGCCGTACAGGTGAGTATGTATTACGTTTATTGATCATGGTGTTACATATTTCCCAGTGAAATAAGGGAACGTTAGTTAAATTTGACATTTTTATTGTTGAAGTAAGAGAGTTATGAAATAATAAAATTGCTGAAACTTGACATATTTTATATTATTATAGCATCAGATGATTCAACACCAGACCCAACAGAAGGAACAGGCAGTAAGTTGAAAGTTATTTAACAATTTATTTTTTTAAATACTTTTTAAAACACTCAATAACATGATTAGCAGCAGGGATTAGAATTGGTTGATATCTTACAAGTTATGTTCAATAACGTACGTTGTTGTGTTGTTTGGTGTCTGCGACCCCGGAAGTTGTGATTTTTAAAACAAGCGTGTCAATAACGAAAATGTGACATTGTCTAGAAAAATGTTGTGCGCACAGATTAAAAAAAAATCGATATCGACACAAAATGTAGACGCTTTTTAAATCAAGCTGTATGATGGTGTTGCAACAATTATCATCCACAGTAAGAAATGAAAGAGCTGGTTCAATAAAAACATCCCGCTTTAACATGTATTGTACCAGGTGGCCACTTATAGACTGAATCCTTATTTTGAGGAGGCCCTATCAAAGTTTTTTTACAAGCATATGAAAAATCCTGTTTACATTGTGTTTGAGACGACATGAGTAGTTACATGGACACCATTGGGATGTTCTGGTACAAAGGCTTAACGGAATTTTAGATGTTTTTACATGTTTAACGGGATGTTTTCAGGGCCGGATCAAGCATGTGGGAGGCCCGGGGCCCACTTGAAAGAGAGGCCCCCTTTTACAATTATCCCTATTGCATAAAATACCTAGTTAGAAGGATCTCGCCCTCCACTACGTTCCGGGTTAGAACGCAGCATGTAGCCTATCTGAAGCGTAAGATACTCACATCGTCACAAATGGTTAAAATGGCCGAATTATTTTTCGGGAGGTGTTTTAAAAATGCTCTCACACGATAAATAACTGAGCGAATGTTTCAAAATAAGCTGAGTGGCTTCATAAAAGGTCAGTAAGTTAGGTGAAGTCAATTAAAAGATATTTCGAGGGCGGTAATAGGGGTTAAATCGATCGCGTGTCACATATGACGCTCGGTCTTACGGTTCAGATAGGCATTGATTGCTAACCCGTAACATGTGGAGGGTGAGATTTTGCTAACTAAAATTCCACACATAGTAGCCTGGGCTAAACCATAATATCGAGAATAAATGGGAAAAACTGAACAGATAATTTTCTTCGAATATTATTATATGAATAAATACATAAAGAAAATAAAAGAAGCACATTTGAGCTGTAAATCTTACATATGTATATACACAGAGGAAATTGGTTAAACTTTTTCTCATGAAAACCTATGGTACTAGCACGATAACAGAGGTGGACAATTACAATATAGACATTTTTTTCGATTTATATATTGCAAAGTCAGTGATAATGCCACTGAAATCCAACTCAAGCAGTATATCTGATTCAATGACATGAGTTTCCCAGGCGAACACAATACATTGACCCAATGCTGTTTTAATGTTGGGCCAGCGTCGTAGATGGTAGGGTAACATTGATTCATTGGCCCTATGTACTTGTGATTGCCGTTTAGCCGGTCAAATGATGCATTAAGTGACATGAGGAGCGCGCAGCGCGGAACGTCGATACGTGCCCTTCTCTTTTTAAGTGACATGACAGGCAGGGAAGCCTAGCGCCGAAGGCGCTGAGTGTGATTTTATGACCTTGAGATCCCTGTCTGATATAAATATCTGAGGGGAAAACATAAAACCCTATTTATTGTTTTGCATTATTGTTGTCTTATTTTTGACAACATAACTAATCCCCTTTTATACACCCCTCCTAATGAGCCGTGTTTGTTCATGCGTGTACGAGGCTTGAATCTACATTTACACCACCTGATGGGAGGTATTACAACTCCATACATGCCATACTGTCATTTCACGGCCAATTGCACTCGGATGAGTGATCAGACACCCAATAAACGTGAGGCATCAAGCCAATGTTAGTTTATTCTTGGTCCTCCGTGTGCGACGATGGCCCAACATTAAACAAACATTAGGTCAGTGTCTCGTGTTTGCTGGGCGGCTAGACAGATTAAACAATGCCCCAGCCGCAAATTGGTGGGAGGCCACCTCTTGGTGGGAGGCCCGGGCTCGCCCCCCCCCCCTTGGATCCGGCCCTGGATGTTTTGGTACAGAGGCTTAACAGGATGTTTTGGTACAGAGGCTTAACAGGATGTTTTGGTACAGAGGCTTAACGGGATGTTTTGGTACAGAGGCTTTACGGAATGTTTTGGTACAGAGGCTTAACGTGATGTTTTGGTACAGAGGCTTAACGGGATGTTTTGGTACAGAGGCTTAACGGGATGTTTTGGTACAGAGGCTTAACGTGATGTTTTGGTACAGAGTCTTAACGGGATGTTTTGGTACAGAGGCTTAACGTGATGTTTTAGTACAGAGGCTTAACGTGATGTTTTGGTACAGAGGCCTAATGGGATGTTTTGGTACAGAGGCTTTACGGGATGTTTTGGTACAGAGGCTTAATGGGATGTTTTGGTACAGAGGCTTAACGGGATGTTTTGGTACAGAGGCTTAATGGGATGTTTTGGTACAGAGGCTTAACGGGATGTTTAGGTACAGAGGCTTAATGGGATGTTTTGGTACAGAGGCTTAACGGGATGTTTTGGTACAGAGGCTTAACGGGATGTTTTGGTACAGAGGCTTAATGGGATGTTTTTGTACAGAGGCCTAATTGGATGTTTTGGTACAGAGGCTTAACGTGATGTTTTGGTACAGAGGCTTAACGTGATGTTTTGGTACAGAAGCTTAATGGGATGTTTTGCTACAGAGGCTTAACGTGATGTTTTGGTACAGAAGCTTAATGAGATGTTTTGTTACAGAGGCTTAACGGGATGTTTTGGTACAGAGGCTTAACGGGATGTTTTGTTACAGAGGCTTAACGGGATGTTATGGTACAGAGGCTTAACGGGATGTTTTGGTACAGAGGCTTAATGGGATGTTTTGGTACAGAGGCTCAACGGGATGTTTTGGTACAGAGGCTTAACGTGATGTTTTGTTACAGAGGCTTAACGGGATGTTATGGTACAGAGGCTTAACGGGATGTTTTGGTACAGAGGCTTATTGGGATGTTTTGGTACAGAGGCTTAACGGGATGTTTTGGTACAGAGGCTTAACGGGATGTTATGGCACAAAGGCTTAACGGGATGTTTTGGTAAAGAGGCTTTACGTGATGTTTTGGTACAGAGGCATAACGTGATGTTTTGGTACAGAGGCTTAACGTGATGTTTTGGTACAGAGGCTTAACGTGATGTTTTGTTACAGAGGCTTAATGGGATGTTTTGGTACAGAGGCTTAACGGGATGTTTTGGTACAGAGGCTTAACGGGATGTTATGGTACAAAGGCTTAACGGGATGTTTTGGTACAGAGGCTTAACGGGATGTTTTGTTACAGAGGCTTAACGGGATGTTATGGTACAGAGGCTTAACGGGATGTTTTGGTACAGAGGCTTAATGGGATGTTTTGGTACAGAGGCTTAACGGGATGTTTTGGTACAGAGGCTTAACGGGATGTTATGGTACAAAGGCTTAACGGGATGTTTTGGTACAGAGGCTTTACGTGATGTTTTGGTACAGAGGCTTAACGTGATGTTTTGGTACAGAGGCTTAACGTGATGTTTTGGTACAGAGGCTTAACGTGATGTTTTGGTACAGAGGCTTAGCGGGATGTTATGGTACAAAGGCTTAACGGGATGTTTTGGTACAGAGGCTTTACGTGATGTTTTGGTACAGAGGCTTAACGGGATGTTTTGGTACAGAGGCTTAACGTGATGTTTTGGTACAGAGGCTCAAGGGGATGTTTTGGTACAGAGGCTTAACGTGATGTTTTGGTACAGAGGCTTAACGTGATGTTTTGGTACAGAGTCTTAACGGGATGTTTTGGTACAGAGGCTTAACGTGATGTTTTGGTACAGAGGCTTAAAGGGATGTTTTGGTACAATGGCTTAAAGGGATGTTTTGGTACAGAGGCTTAACGTAATGTTTTGGTACAGAGGCTTAACGGGATGTTATGGTACAGAGGCTTAACGGGATGTTTTGGTACAGAGGCTTAATGGGATGTTTTGGTACAGAGGCTTAGCGGGATGTTTTGGTACAGAGGCTTAACGGGATGTTATGGTACAAAGGCTTAACGGGATGTTTTGGTACAGAGGCTTTACGTGATGTTTTGGTACAGAGGCTTAACGTGATGTTTTGGTACAGAGGCTTAACGTGATGTTTTGGTACAGAGGCTTAACGTGATGTTTTGGTACAGAGGCTTAACGGGATGTTATGGTACAAAGGCTTAACGGGATGTTTTGTTACAGAGGCTTTACGTGATGTTTTGGTACAGAGGCTTAACGGGATGTTTTGGTACAGAGGCTTAACGTGATGTTTTGGTACAGAGGCTCAACGGGATGTTTTGGTACAGAGGCTTAACGTGATGTTTTGGTACAGAGGCTTAATGGGATGTTTTGGTACAGAGGCTCAACGGGATGTTTTGGTACAGAGGCTTAACGGGATGTTTTGGTACAGAGGCCTAATGGGATGTTTTGGTACAGAGGCCTAATGGGATGTTTTGGTACAGAGGCTTAACGCGATGTTTTGTTAGAGAGGCTTAACGGGATGTTATGGTACAAAGGCTTAACGGGATGTTTTGGTACAGAGGCTTAACGTGATGTTTTGGTACAGAGGCTCAATAGGATGTTTTGGTACAGAGGCTTAATGGGATGTTTGGTACAGAGGCTTAACGGGATGTTTTGGTACAGAGGCTTAACGTGATGTTTTGGTACAGAGGCTTAATGGAATGTTTTGGTACAGAGGCTTAACGGGATGTTTTGGTACAGAGGCTTAACGGGATGTTATGGTACAAAGGCTTAACGGGATGTTTTGGTACAGAGGCTTTACGTGATCTTTTGGTACAGAGGCTTAACGTGATGTTTTGGTACAGAGGCTTAACGTGATGTTTTGGTACAGAGGCTTAACGTGATGTTTTGGTACAGAGGCTTAACGGGATGTTATGGTACAAAGGCTTAACGTGATGTTTTGGTACAGAGGCTTTACGTGATGTTTTGGTACAGAGGCTTAACGGGATGTTTTGGTACAGAGGCTTAATGGGATGTTTTGGTACAGAGACTTTACGGGATGTTTTGGTACAGAGGCTTAACGTGATGTTTTGGTACAGAGGCTTAACGGGATGTTATGGTACACAGGCTTAACGGGATGTTTTGGTACAAAGGCTTTACGTGATGTTTTGGTACAGAGGCTTAACGGGATGTTTTGGTACAGAGGCTTAATGGGATGTTATGGTACAGAGGCTTTACGGGATGTTTTGGTACAGAGGCTTAATGGGATGTTTTGGTACAGAGGCTTAACGGGATGTTTTGGTACAGAGGCTTAATGGGATGTTTTGGTACAGAGGCTTAACGGGATGTTTTGGTACAGAGGCCTAATGGGATGTTTTTGGTACAGAGGCCTAATGGGATGTTTTGGTACAGAGGCTTAACGCGATGTTTTGTTAGAGAGGCTTAACGGGATGTTATGGTACAAAGGCTTAACGGGATGTTTTGGTACAGAGGCTTAACGTGATGTTTTGGTACAGAGGCTCAATGGGATGTTTTGGTACAGAGGCTTAATGGGATGTTTTGGTACAGAGGCTTAACGGGATGTTTTGGTACAGAGGCTTAACGTGATGTTTTGGTACAGAGGCTTAATGGAATGTTTTAATACAGAGGCTTAACGTGATGTTTTGGTACAGAGGCTTAACGGGATGTTTTGGTACAGAGGCTTAACGGGATGTTTTGGTACAGAGGCTTAATTGGATGTTTTGGTACAGAGGCTTAATGGGATGTTTTCGTACAGAGGCTTAACGGGATGTTTTGGTACAGAGGCTTAATGGGATGCTTTCGTACAGGGGCTTAACGGGATGTTTTGGTACAAAGGCTTAACGGGATGTTTTGGTACAGAGGCTTAACGTGATCTTTTGGTACAGAGGCTCAATGGGATGTTTTGGTACAGAGGCTTAATGGGATGTTTTGGTACAGAGGCTTAACGGGATGTTTTGGTACAGAGGCTTAACGTGATGTTTTGGTACAGAGGCTTAATGGAATGTTTTAATACAGAGGCTTAACGTGATGTTTTGGTACAGAGGCTTAACGGGATGTTTTGGTACGGAGGCTTAACGGGATGTTTTGGTACAGAGGCTTAACTGGATGTTTTGGTACAGAGGCTTAATGGGATGTTTTCGTACAGAGGCTTAACGGGATGTTTTGGTACAGAGGCTTAACGGGATGCTTTCGTACAGGGGCTTAACGGGATGCTTTGGTACAGAGGCTTAACGGGATGTTTTGGTACAGAGGCTTAACGGGATGTTTTGATACAGAGGCTTAACGGGATGTTTTGGTACAGAGGCTTAATGGGATGTTTTGGTATAGAGGCTTAACGGGATGTTATGGTACAAAGGCTTAACGTGATGTTTTGGTACAGAGGCTTTACGTGATGTTTTGGTACAGAGGCTTAACGGGATGTTTTGGTACAGAGGCTTAATGGGATGTTTTGGTACAGAGGCTTTACGGGATGTTTTGGTACAGAGGCTTAACGTGATGTTTTGGTACAGAGGCTTAACGGGATGTTATGGTACAAAGGCTTAACGGGATGTTTTGGTACAGAGGCTTTACGTGATGTTTTGGTACAGAGGCTTAACGGGATGTTTTGGTACAGAGGCTTAATGTGATGTTTTGGTACAGAGGCTTTACGGGATGTTTTGGTACAGAGGCTTAATGGGATGTTTTGGTACAGAGGCTTAACGGGATGTTTTGGTACAGAGGCTTAATGGGATGTTTTGGTACAGAGGCTTAATGGGATGTTTTGGTACAGAGGCTTTACGGGATGTTTTGGTACAGAGGCCTAATGGGATGTTTTGGTACAGAGGCTTAACGCGATGTTTTGTTAGAGAGGCTTAACGGGATGTTATGGTACAAAGGCTTAACGGGATGTTTTGGTACAGAGGCTTAACGTGATGTTTTGGTACAGAGGCTCAATGGGATGTTTTGGTACAGAGGCTTAATGGGATGTTGTGGTACAGAGGCTTAACGGGATGTTTTGGTACAGAGGCTTAACGTGATGTTTTGGTACAGAGGCTTAATGGAATGTTTTAATACAGAGGCTTAACGTGATGTTTTGGTACAGAGGCTTAACGGGATGTTTTGGTACAGAGGCTTAACGGGATGTTTTGGTACAGAGGCTTAATTGGATGTTTTGGTACAGAGGCTTAATGGGATGTTTTCGTACAGAGGCTTAACGGGATGTTTTGGTACAGAGGCTTAATGGGATGCTTTCGTACAGGGGCTTAACGGGATGTTTTGGTACAAAGGCTTAACGGGATGTTTTGGTACAGAGGCTTAACGTGATGTTTTGGTACAGAGGCTCAATGGGATGTTTTGGTACAGAGGCTTAATGGGATGTTTTGGTACAGAGGCTTAACGGGATGTTTTGGTACAGAGGCTTAACGTGATGTTTTGGTACAGAGGCTTAATGGAATGTTTTAATACAGAGGCTTAACGTGATGTTTTGGTACAGAGGCTTAACGGGATGTTTTGGTACAGAGGCTTAACGGGATGTTTTGGTACAGAGGCTTAACTGGATGTTTTGGTACAGAGGCTTAATGGGATGTTTTCGTACAGAGGCTTAACGGGATGTTTTGGTACAGAGGCTTAATGGGATGCTTTCGTACAGGGGCTTAACGGGATGCTTTGGTACAGAGGCTTAACGGGATGTTTTGGTACAGAGGCTTAACGTGATGTTTTGGTACAGAGGCTTAATGGAATGTTTTAATACAGAGGCTTAACGTGATGTTTTGGTACAGAGGCTTAACGGGATGTTTTGGTACAGAGGCTTAACGGGATGTTTTGGTACAGAGGCTTAATTGGATGTTTTGGTACAGAGGCTTAATGGGATGTTTTCGTACAGAGGCTTAACGGGATGTTTTGGTACAGAGGCTTAACGGGATGTTTTGGTACAGAGGCTTAATTGGATGTTTTGGTACAGAGGCTTAATGGGATGTTTTCGTACAGAGGCTTAACGGGATGTTTTGGTACAGAGGCTTAATGGGATGCTTTCGTACAGGGGCTTAACGGGATGTTTTGGTACAAAGGCTTAACGGGATGTTTTGGTACAGAGGCTTAACGTGATGTTTTGGTACAGAGGCTCAATGGGATGTTTTGGTACAGAGGCTTAATGGGATGTTTTGGTACAGAGGCTTAACGGGATGTTTTGGTACAGAGGCTTAACGTGATGTTTTGGTACAGAGGCTTAATGGAATGTTTTAATACAGAGGCTTAACGTGATGTTTTGGTACAGAGGCTTAACGGGATGTTTTGGTACAGAGGCTTAACTGGATGTTTTGGTACAGAGGCTTAATGGGATGTTTTCGTACAGAGGCTTAACGGGATGTTTTGGTACAGAGGCTTAATGGGATGCTTTCGTACAGGGGCTTAACGGGATGCTTTGGTACAGAGGCTTAACGGGATGTTTTGGTACAGAGGCTTAACGGGATGTTTTGATACAGAGGCTTAACGGGATGTTTTGGTACAGAGGCTTAATGGGATGTTTTGGTATAGAGGCGTAACGGGATGTTTTGGTACAGAGGCTTAATGGGATGTTTTTGTACAGAGGCTTTACGGAATGTTTTGGTACAGAGGCTTAACGGGATGTTTTGGTACAGAGGCTTAACGTGATGTTTTGGTACAGATGCTTAACGGGATGTTTTGGTACAGATGCTTAATGGGATGTTTTCGTACAGAGGCTTAATGGGATGTTTTGGTACAGAGGCTTAACGGGATGTTTTGGTACAGAGGCTTAACGGGATGTTTTGGTACAGAGGCTTAATGGGATGTTTTGGTACAGAGGCTTAACGGGATGTTTTGGTACAGAGGCTTAACGGGATGTTTTGGTACAGAGGCTTAACGTGATGTTTTGGTACAGAGGCTTAACGTGATGTTTTGGTACAGAGGCTTAATGGGATGTTTTGGTACAGAGGCTTAACGGGATGTTTTGGTACAGAGGCTTAATGGGATGTTTTGGTACAGAGGCTTAACGGGATGTTTTGGTACAGAGGCTTAATAGGATGTTTTGGTACAGAGGCTTAACGGGATGTTTTGGTACAGAGGCTTAATGGGATGTTTTGGTACAGAGGCTTTACAGGATGTTTTGGTACAGAGGCTTAACGTGATGTTTTGGTACAGAGGCTTAACGGGATGTTTTGGTACAGAGGCTTAATAGGATGTTTTGGTACAGAGGCTTAACGGGATGTTTTGGTACAGAGGCTTAATGGAATGTGTTGGTACAGAGGCTTAATGGAATGTGTTGGTACAGAGGCTTAATGGGATGTTTTGGTACATACGCTTAACGGGATATTATAGTATAGAGGCTTAATGGGATTTTTTAGTATAGAGGCTTAACGAGATGTTTTGAAATTTGTACGTTTCAGTTTCTGCTTGTCATCAAACTTTAACCATCTGCACTATTTCACATTAATTTCTGAATGGTGATTTTTTTTAAGTTGTACCAACTTTACGAACGTATTTGTGACCAGATCTCACAAAATTAATGAGTCATAATTTATTAAGACGCTGATTTACACATACATACATTAACAGATCCTGAATATATATACTCGAAATATTAAGAAAACGGTATATCGCACAAACATGTAGTACGTGACCAACTCCAAAAATATGACTCAACTGGTATGAAATTGCGTGATTTTGAGAAAATGATCTTTGAAAGTTCAAAAGGCCAACTCGAACACTGTTTGAAAATATGACCTAATTGGATTACAATTAACTAAAAATATTTCGGACCCCAAGTGTACTATATTAAACGTATGGCTATTTTTTTATTAAATTTAACAGTATATGCCAGGGGGTTGAACGTCAATATGTTGTTCACATTTTATGAACTGTTACTATGGGAATATGTTAATACAAACAAATATCACTGATTGAAATATGAAGACTGAAGATTTACCTTAAAAAATAAATCATGTCCAATTTCTATATTCCTATGCCACACATTCTAGGATCCGAAAGTAATCATGATTATATAAAAATTAACGTAAAAACTAGAAAAATGCCAAATCAAGGTCATTTTGCCGTTTGGAGCCTATTAGCACCGCTTGTCCTCTTTATTTCTAGAAATCTGGTCACATTTTATCAGTCGTTAATTTTAACATTAACTAACTCAGATTGCCACATTACGCTCCCTGATTTCATATCCGCGCTCTCAAAGCAAATACATACACACGTTTCAGCCACCAGACCAGGAGAATGTATCACGTCTTGCGCTGGAATGATGAATGGAGATTACCAGTCGTGCTTTGGTTGTGAGAATATGTACGCGAGCTGCTGGATGGGTGAATTACATGATAGACGTCCATGTACTAAGGACGTGAATGCCCAGCTGGTGTGGAATGACCATCTCAAGATGTGTGTCTGGCCGCACCAACATAACACCTGTTCAGGGCCATCTGGTGAGTGGTCGTGGCGTGATTCAAGCATGCGATTCCTAAAGTTTTTTTAAATAAATATCATACTAGCGGGGGAAACCAAAAAATAGGACAATAATAATTCAGAAGACTCTTATAGATCTAACAATCTAGGCATATTGAATGCAAGATTATACATACATATAAAGTAAAAAAATCTATTGTAGGCATATTTTAGTCACAACATGTTATGTTACAGCATGTTATGTTACAGCTCGCAATGAGTTATTTCTTAAGTAGAATACATGATTTATTTATATATCTTTATAAAAAGTGCAACTATTATAAATAATTGTCTAGTTTTGACAGAAACAGACACGACCACTGCATCTGATAACACCATCATACAACTGCCATCTCAAAGTGGTGAGTAACATTCAACATAATTATCTGCAACTATCCTTGACTCCGACCATGTAGGTTTCAGCTAATTAAATCGTGCTGCAATACTTCGGTCCATTTTCATTCATTTGAAGCTCTAATTGCAGACGCAATAGCCAAATTCAAATAAATAAAGTACAATCGGCTATAATTTAATATATGTGTTAGATCAGGCGGCCATGGTGATAATTTTCACTGGACAATATGACTATCAACAATACTAACTACCACTACAGTGGCACAAAGATTCATATAATTAAATACTAGCACATGAACGAATGAACAATACTAACTACCACGTCAGTGGCACAAAGCTTCATATACTTAAATACCTAAACATGAACGAATGAACAATACTAACTACCACTACAGTGGCACAAAGATTCATTTAATTAAATACTAAAACATGACCGAATGAACGATACTAACTACCACTTCATTAGCACAAAAAATCATATAATTAAATAGTAGAGTATGTAATGGGTGTATGCACGAATAAATGTTACCATGATGATGAATCTAATCTTGCTTTTAAAACATGTATTTTTGGTTATATTTAGTATGTCACCTGACAAGAAGTGTGGTAGTTAACGTGACCATAGACGGTTGTAGAGCTGAGGAGTTGATACAAACCCGCTGTGAAGGAGAATGTCCTTCTCATCTTATCTACACTGGACTCTCTGATCAACCAGAAAAATCATGTCTCTGCTGTACAGCTTCAGCCACTCAACAGACACAAGTCAACCTAGATTGTGGAGGTGAGAATCGTGTTTGCTGAGATGTATTGTCCAGTTTCACATAGTACCTAAAACATTAATTATAATAATTTTATGTACACGTAAGCCCTACATTTATGTCGCTGTATACAATCCGCAACGAAATTTTAGAATGGTGATGAATTCAATGAGTTAAGCACAAAGCATACCAACGCGAATTGCAAGTGCAACGCGAAAACTGTTACATTTTTTCACGCATCGCGCTGCTTTTCGCGTCCCCACCACAAGCTGACTAGCTTGCACCAGGGGAATGAGATGAAATAAAATGAGTGGGGTTTCAGGCCACCTATGTGCACATAGGCTACACTGGACTAGGAAAATCTCCTGAGGATGGTGAGGTGAATGAGATGACACCACCCCTTCCCCCCCCCCCAAGACATAGGATTTGAAATTCAAGCCATGCCGGTCTAAGGCCGATCACGCTACCTCTCAGTCACGGAAGCTGCCCACAATATTGAATATTTACGAGTAAAAAAATAACCTACAAACACAGCAGGGTATGAAACCACACAATCGTGTGATGTTGTGAGAGATTAGCGTCACAGTAACAGTTACTGTAACAGATAGGAGCTTCATACTATTTTTTCCATTACCATAACATATACATCCCTCAATTGCTAGAGTTTCAAAAATTATTAGCCCAGGTTGTTTGTGTTGAAATTTTTGTATATAACATGTTTTAAATTCCCACTATCTCCTAGTAGTGAGGCGGATATGTGAAACCATTGTGCATTTTGTCATAAAAGCAACAAACTTGGCACAGATCTAGACAAACTACAGATGAATATTTTTAGCTATGGAGACATCGTGAAATTACTCTAGGAGGCTTTTGGCAGCCATTTATTTTCCGAAATGGCCGCCAAAAAAATGGGAAAATCGGTAACGACCATGCATTGATTAGCAGTCATGTTATGTAAAATGTCACTAAACTTTTTTAAGTATGGTGGGGATGTAGGGCTGTGTAACAAATAACAAAAGCAGATGAGTGTATATAATGTATTGCCTAGCATCGAAAACTTGGTATATGAGGCTTTTACAATATGGCCAATAGAGAAAAAAATTTGACGTGCTCACATTACCCGATTGCTAAATTACCTAAAATAAAACAATGAAGTGAAACACTAAATTTGTGGATAAGTGTACATGTAGATGCTAAAAATATAATTAATCAGGGACTCCTTAAATGTGAGTTACCAGACAATTTGTAATGTATGGCACACGCTGGTCAATTGAACGATTATCATTGTCAGTACGGTAAGTAACTTTCGCTGAACTGTTCTCCTCATATCTCACAATCCCGACCCGACTGGCAAAGGGCAGTGCACTTCAATGCTGCCTTTACACACTTGCAGCGCCCCCTACAACCCTTCTTAGAGCCACAGCAGCGTAACTCCCTGGATGATGTGCTTGCTTCTGGAAGTGTCGTCCACAGAGGTCTCCATTCTGCAGGGTTGGTCCACCCCCACTTCTTTGGAGACGGAAAATCAAGGTGTCTATCTAAAGCTTGACCCCAGCAGTAGCCAGCTTGACAAATTGCTCCTTTTGTATGTTGTACTAAAACAGCTTTTGTTGGAGGAATTGTATCCATTGATCTTCCTCTTTTCGTAATCATGTATTGTCGTGCTTCGTCAATTCTATCCATGTTGCTAGTTCGGTCTTATAAAAGGATTGTGTATCGTTTCAACACAGCAAAGCTGTCGTCATCTAGTTCTTGGGGAGCATTGGTGAGAGCCAAGAATGTCTCAGTCGCTTCCTCATAGGCCATCCACGTTTCCCATGCAGTTTTCTTGCCCCTTGATGCAAACGACGAGACAGTGTCACAGCCTGTAAAAGCCATAGATTTACGTGGACCAAGTAATGCTGCGATTTCATGAGCTGGAATGTGCCTCAAGTGCTGACCAATTCCAAAGGCTAGCCATAGCTGTGTATTGTGTAGCTTAGGAACTGCTTCTACCGCCAATACCACTACGTCTGTGTCGACTGTCCTCAACACAATAATTTTGAGACCCTGCTGGACAGCATCTGCTGTATGTAACATCATTCTAGAGTCGGCCTCCTCCTGGTTGCATGGACGCAGATTAGATATATCTCTTGAATGGTTACATAGGACGTCTGGGCCACAGGTGGTGATGACTAGTTTTTCAGTGGGTATGGTGACGACCTGCTTAGCAAGATAGGCAAACAACTGGTTTTTGTTTTCATTATTTCTTAAAAACTGTTTCCAGCTACTGGGTAGCTTGGTGGATCCACTCTTCGTCTAATCCCTTTGTCTCGACTTTTCCGGGTGTGAGCTTTTAAACTGTTCTCAATGTATTGATCACATATAACATCAACCCGAGTAGCATGATCAAGCTGCTTCTGAATGAATGGCAGGAAAACTTTTATTGCATAATCCTTAAACGTTAGGCAGGCAATGGGTTTCATCGTGTTGACCACAACAGCTCCATCCAAGACAATCACATCAGCGTCTGGAACGTCACTTGGAGTCTCATAATAGGCTGTCAGACATTCAAGGAGATTAGATTTTTTGCCTCGTCGTAGTTTGCCCAATTGAGAAATTGAAGCTGGGCAGCTGTGATTTTCGTGTTTGAAAAATTCTTCTAGGTTGCCATCCCTAGTCTGACAAGCAATATATAGACGTGAAAAAAGAGAGCAGTCACTTTTAAGAGAAGATAATTGTAATTTTGACTTGGGAGCCTCTCTTGGTAGTGGTCTGCTAAAAAGTGGTAGTTTTTTTTTATAGGTTCCCCGATTGTCTTCGTCTGCCCCACAAATCGTTCTTCAAGGAAGGCAATGTACTGCTCCTGCCCAGTCAATTCCGCCTGAAGAATTCCTCCCATCACTGCTGAATCCATAACATCATGTGTATCTAAAACCAAAAGTTTATCGCTGTGTTCGAGAAATGGATTTCCCATTTCTTAAAATACGTCTGTTAATGCAGATACATGCTGAGCAAACACTTTTTGTATACTGTGAGTTTGTTCATGGTGTGAAGTTTCTTATCGCAAACGCTTTTTGCTTGCATCCATTGATTTATCAAACTCTGCAATTAGTCTTGCCAGTTCAGGACCAGCAACTGCCCACCGTCGCAGAGCTTCAGAGTTTTGTATTAGACGGACAGCTCCTCCATCACCCTTTACAGCAGCATTGTTTTGTTCGTGTGCCTGATCGATTGCAATGGATGAGAAGGCACGTCGAGTTTTTTTAACAGTGAAGTTTTCTTTGATGAATTCATTAGCTACTTCTGGATGGATCTTCTCAAGGCTAGCCATATCTCGCACGTGCACGGATGCCCCCCTGGCATAGTTAACATGATCTAAGGCGAAAAAACACGATATCAGCGCCGTGATTGCATCAACATTGAGAGGAAAAGAGGATTCTCTTAGAGATCTAACAAACAATAAAAGGATGAGTTCAATCTGTAGGGTCGTGTACCAGAAGAAGAACATTGTGCTCTCACTACATCTCTCGTTGCACCATCTCACAAACTCTGGTAGTTCATTTTCCATCTCGATAGTCTTCTCCTTGGCATATGTTTTCTTCAACAAGATATACAAACTGCTAGCGGTAACTTGAGGTGCGTGACGGGTACGAGTGACACGAGCTGCCTTTATGAATGAGTCTGCAGTCCCTGCAGAGGCAACACCTTCCTGCACAAGGGCTTCAACCCAACCACTACCATCTAAGGACCGTTATCGCTGCCATCTCGATATGTAGGCCACCTAGAATGACGATAAACTGGTCTTCACCATACTGCTCTGGCCAGGTCCACTGTATTCGCTTGGTTATTGCATACAGTGGTTGATCGAGTGTGATAGTCGGCATTCCTCCTTGATTGAGTTCGTGTACAGCCTGCCGGATCACGTCCATTGAATGACGTATCATCGCCACAGACTTGGAGTCGTCCTGGAAACGAAGCAGCAGCGATGTGATGGCAGGTGTGAAGGTTTGCACTTCATCTGACTGCCGACTCGCATGATAAGCAGCCCATGATAAGTTGAAGTCGTCACTGATATCGTGCAAATTAGATTGTTCTACAAACTCCAGCCATCTGAAACCAAACAGCAATTTCAATAACTTATAATGATAATATGAAATTACCAAAATCTAGTAAGCATCAGATAATGAAAGAGAAAATATTTACCCATTTTCCTTAGACAATTCGTGTTCTATCAACTTCCTGTCACTTATGACTGGACCATTTATCTTGGGAACTATGATGTCCTTTCTTTTCTGTATGAGTGGAGATACCCTAGTGTATGATTCAGGCAGCTCTGACATCCGCTTTGTTGTTGACTGGTCAAGAGGGCAGAACTCACGTCGGCCTGTCCCGATGTTGTCCTTGCTGGGATGCTGGAAGAGGGATATACCCATGCCATGGAACGAATCCATAGCAGTGGTGGAACTGGGGTTGTGGTCGATGTTATCGACAGCTGCTGTGGTAAACAACCCATTTTTTAGATTGGGAGGACACCCACACCTTTCCCGGCTGTACTGCTCACACACGCGGTTTCCCAGAGCATTTGATATGTCCATAACTCTGTGATACGAAATGGACAACCCAAGCTGAAATAATGTGTCCATCAAATGTCGTTTGCGGGTCTTTCCATACACTGTCAGTCCAACATAAATGGGCAGTGGCGTTTCTCTAACCTTGGTGTGGTGACATCCTGTGCTTTCAACAAGTCGCCGATTGGAGGTGTTGTATTGTAATAGTTGTCCTGTGCTGAGTGTTGCTTGGGTCATGCCACTCCTATTGGACTGAGCTTTGATGCTGGCACCCTCGTGGATCATTGGTACAGACTGCTGCTGACAGTCCTCATCCAATGATCCTGTAAAGGTAGCCTGCATTTCTAGCATGTCTTTGCGCACTATCTTTGCTGCTGTAGCAAGATACATTGCTTCGTCATCATAGTATTTTTCACATGCTTTCTTGAGAGCTTGCCCAATATCTTCTTGAAAAGCAAAAAGTATATCACGCCCTTCCTTATTAGCTGTGAGATCTGGAAAGTGACCTAAGATTCGATTCTTGGGCTGGTTAGAGTGCACTCTGGCTGTTTTCAAAACGCCAAGTTCTTTGATTCTAGTTGAATATAAGCGACAAAGATCAGCAAGTTTAAACACTGGAGAGACCATTTCAGCTTATCTGGCCGCTTCCATGTATGTTACGAGCTCTGCTAGGATAATGCCATGGGAAACACTGTCCTTACCAGCTTTAGAATTTAGCGAAGATGCTCTGTTGTAGAGTGATGCCAAGCAGCGAGCATGAAACTGTGCATCCTGTGCAACAAGGTCTCCAGCACTCCAGAGTTTTGCCAAAAGCCTATCATCCTGCAAATTCAGAGCACATTTACGAACGCTGGCATCCAAACGAAATGTAGAAGCTTTATGAAGTGATTCTGAGGTAGATGACGGTCCATTGCACATAAAACACAGATTTCTCGGGTATACTGTGTATACCCGATTTCTCGGGTATACTTTGCAGTGCACAATTTTGGACCAGATTTCCAGTGTGGCAGAAGGACTCTCTCTTGTAAAAATGAGAGAGTCCTGTCCTACTTGGAAGAGTCCTGAGGGTCATACGCACAGTACAAACGTTTTTATATGCTATGGTTTTACACGTTTAATTTAGATTTTTTTCAATAGACAATTTATTTTGCTAACACTGTACGGGGACAACATTAATCAGTGCAAATTTAACTTTGCATTTTGATGATATCTGAGATCAGGCTCCCCATATTACATATATTGCTTTTTACTAAAAGCTAGTGTGGTCACAGGCCACACTGGTGTGAATAATCAGCGTGTCCCACACCTTTAAAACCACGGCAGGCCACACGGACTCGCCTCAAAATTGTGCACTGCTTTGATGGGGTTGGTAGATCAGAGTCTAATGACTGTCTTTTATCATCACGTTTCAACAGAGTCGTGTTGAACTGCACATGGCATGATTTGTGCCACTTGGCACTGTGTTCACCTAACGTCGACGCGACGCCATTGCCCTCATCAAGACGCTGAATGTCAAGGGACATTGGCACACTGCCTAATTCATGGAAACAAGCTAGATTATGTGCAAAAGTGGAATATCTCAATCCTGAATCAATATCACTTCGTTTTATGTCCGCTGGGCATTGCAAGCGTTCATCTGTGACTGTTTGGCAAACGATACATTTTGTACAATCCGTGGATCGAGAAATTGTTTCTTTAGATGGTACAGGGAGTCCAGGGTTGATCAACTGATACATTGTATGCTACTTGACATATTACCAACACCACTACTTGCTACGATTAAACCAAGGATACTACAACACAGGGATATATACAGCTCCGGAAAACGGGGTTTGGGTGGGGGGGATTATAGTACTCATTCATAGAGTGAAAGGACGGCTTTGTTTCAGAGCGACGGCAAGGGTCATTAACAGGGATGGGTGAACTGGGCCAGCTGATGTGGTTTGCGATCCCCAGCCCCTCATCACTGCTGATGTGACCTTGCTGATCCGGTTGCTATGGTAGCCATCCGTCATGGGATTGGATGTTTTTTGGTGTGGGAGGAGAATAAATAATTGGGTTCTGCACAAAAAAGTAACTGTAAATGAAAGGAGCGTTCGTTTTTCTGAAGACGACAGGCATAAACCGCATATAGAACTGACGATACTGCATGGTTAACAGTGACATTGGATACAGCTCGGCGTCCTGAATACAACCTATTATCCTAAATATAGTCATCACACAAGTATATAGTATATATATATAGCATTATTACACTTGATTATTATTATCTGAGAGCTATAACGACGTTTTATAGAACTCCCAATCGCAGAACATCGACATGTTGGTATTTCTATGGCGGCCATTTTGAAAAAATGGCTGCCAAAGGCCTCACATGATAATTTCAAAATGTCTCCATAGCTGAATGTGTTCCTTAGATGTTCATCTAAGACTGTGCCAAGTTTCACACTTTTATGACAAAATGCACAATTTCCCTGAAAAAATGCACATCCTCCTCACTATCGGGGCAAAACAGTCCAAACCCTCTTAAATAAGATTACATCGTCAAGTGAGCAAGATCGGCAAATACCACATATTATCAGCAATAGTCCAATAAGGACGGTGCAAGACTGTCCAATCCCACTTTTTAAAATGCCTTTAATTCCACGATTTTATGACAAATCATGGTGAAAATAGTGTAAAAGAACAAATTTAACATAGGTAAGCTCGGAAACCATTAGTAATTTGGTGTAAGTTTTCAAAATCATAGAGAAATAGTAAATGGGTCAAAAACACCCTCTACTCTGCATATTACAAGATATACATGTAATGGGTAAAAAAACACTTTGCAGATTATAGTCATACTGCTTGAATCTTTATGTATTATTTCCTGTTTTTAGTACAGTTTGTCAAACTTTCAAATGCGATTTACTCAAAATGGTACATGTGTGGCATTGGACGTTGTTGCCCCCAGCCCTTCGTATATCTATTGTATTATCATATTGTAAAATGTGTTGTCATATTATGTTGAGATTACAGCGTCACATATGCTTTCAGACATATCGATTTGAAATATGATGTCGATAATATATAATAATGTAATATCCTGACATTATAATGTCATATCTGACTTTGCATTAGTTCCATAATTATCCTGATATTATGGTGGCCTTTTCTGAAAATGTAAAGCCACATTCTGATTAAGTCAAATCCTAACATTTTAATTTTATATCCTGACGCTATATTGTGAATTATTACCTATTGTAATGACGTATAACACCGTCCATATCAAAATCAGGCGGAAGTCGGCAATTCTGAAATGGCTAGAAACCCCCTTGAACACCGTGAAGTTTAGAATTCCTTTTTTTTTTTCGATTTTCCAACTTTGCAATATTCACACATGCCAAAATATGTTTTTTATCCCTAAGTGAAATATGAAAAGTAAAAAATGTTTCTCAAGTACATTAAATTGCACCTTTGTGAGAGCCTTTCTTTTGGGATCTCCGGTAAATGTGCTAATTTCAATCTTTTTTCGTAAATTTCGCATAGCGGGAGAAGAATATCCCAGTATTTGGAACAATCGTGCACTTGGTGACAAGTTTTTTTTAATTTGGCATGGTGTTAGGTATGGGCATTTTGTTTTCAAAATCCATCGCAAACAAAATGGGCGCGACCTCTGGTCACCTCTAGAGGTCAAATTCAAAATGGCCGCTAAAACGACCATGAAAACAAATAAATGTAATATCTCAGCTCGTTTTTGAAGTAGAATATTATGTAATATTACTTTTTGTATGCTTTGCGACATGATTAATCGGCTTTTGGGGTCATTTCAAAGCTATGGGGGTTTTTGAGGTCAAAGGTCATGTTCAAGGTCACGTATGAGTTTATTTAACTACCACATAGGCCTACTATGATAGTAAAAAAACTGTCTGAAAGCAAATTTTCAGTTTTTAAAAATTAGTATGGTGTTAGGTATGAGAAATATGCTTCTAAAGTCCATCGCAAAAAATGGGTACGACCTCCGTCGATTCCTGAGCAAAATTTAGAATGCGGCCATCAAAATTTATAAATGTAATATAGCTCTTGTTTGAAGCAGAGCATTATGTATTACAATTTTTTCTATGATTTACGGCATGGAAAATCTGTACCCGGGGCCATTTTAAGCTTCCTATGCTTTTTTGAGGTCGGAGGTGAAAACAGCAAAAATCCAAGATGGCCGCCGGGTTTGAGTGGTCGATTGGATGAATCATTCTTACTCATTTGCAAGAATATTGTCTTATTTTGGGCCTGTGTTTCACGTTAGGTGTCGGGGGCGAATAGGATTTTTAACAAGTAATTAACTGGAGAATCATTTCTAATATTATTTTGATGATTTAAGGTAATTTTCTATGTAAAAGGTTAACTCAAATTTGCAAAAAAGTAAATAAAAAAAGGAACAGATGAGATAGGCCTACCTCCTTTTGATTTGATTTTGACTGTAAAATACGTCATGAATTATACTGTATATCACCAGAGCTCCATTGAATGTTCTCATCAAACATTATACAATTTATTTTTTAAGAGATCACAGCCCACGACAACAAAGACACACATTTCCGAGCGTATCCACCGTAATCATAGTAGATAGATATATTGTTAGGTCATGGCACTGAGGCGGCCATTTTGTTTACCTTTTGGCCAGCATCATTTCAAACATATCTAATGTTATTTTCTAAAAAAATATTACACCATCATGTCAGGCGTACCTGCAAGCCCGAAGGAAGAGACCAAATTCATCGTTATACACATTTCTTCTCAGGTCATCGCTTTTGACAACGTTTTTGCTTGTCTCAGTTTTACCACAGCAATCATCTCTGTTCACTCCTAGTGCAGTGCCGCTCGCTCAATCGCAGACACTGTTCAGACTATTAGCTTCTCGCCAGTAATCACCGTTGTCTGCGGTTTGGCGCATCTGACAATTTTAACCATATACTTGTCTATGGTTGGTTAATTTCTACCATCTGCCCCTGGTGGCTATTATTTGTAAGCTCAAACAAAGATACCAGTGCATAAGCCTACCCCTTCCCCGCACTGATGAATCAGTGAACCATATCTGAAGACATTTTAGATGCCACAATTATGCCACCTAGCTGAAACCCAGGATAGATCGCCATGATCGGATCTGAAAACCCTATGGTTGACACCAAATCACAACTGTTTCCATATGTCGAAAATGAAATCAAGTTACTGTTTAAAATTGGTAAATAGCCATCTTGGATTTTACCCACAATGCAATATCTAAACTATTATTGCCGCACCACTGTAGGGTATACCTGAAAACACCATGGTAGACACCAAAAGCATCAATCTACTTATATTCGGTAAAAAATAATGCTAATTTATTTTTAGACACGGGATTTTTACCCACAATGCAATATCTCAAGTATTTTTTGCAACATCACTATGTCGAGCATATCTGAAAACCCTATGGTACACATAAAAACGTGAAACTGCTTCTATTCTGTCGACAATTATATCAATATATTGGTTGACCTTGGAAATTAACGGCCATATTAGATTTTAGTCACAATGACATGTCTGAAGTACTTTTTGCCACACCACTATTTTGGGCATAGCTGAAAAATGTATTTTAGACAACAAAATCATGAATTTTCTTCTATTTCGTCGAAAATGATATCTGAAGTTTATTGTTTGAACCTGCACAAATGGCGGCTATCTTGCATTGCAATGCCATTTCGAAAATTTGATCAACACATTTTTCTGAAAACCCATTTTTAGAAGAATATTTGTGCCAAATTCCATGATTTTGATAATCAGTTCCACTAAGATCATCGAAATACGTTACACATGTATGATCAATATGATCAATATTTTAGGGTTTTTAGTAAAAAGCGGCCATATAGAAAAAAGGCCATATTGAAAAAAAACAAAAGGAGGTAATGTTGTAAACATACAGCGGATTTTAGACCTTTTGATCTGGAATCTTCAAAATAATAAAATAACATATTCTCCAGTTCAAATCACACAAAAATACAGATATTACACTTGTTCCTATTTGTATTATTTTGCTAAAGCATATCTGAACATCTTATAGTAGACTTCAAAATCATGAATCTGCTTCTATTCTGTCGAAAATCATGTCAATATATTGTGTGAACTTGAAAAAATAGCGGCCATATTAGATTTTACTAACAATCCATTGTCTAAAGTACTTTTTGTCACACCACTAATACTATGATGAAAATGTTTTTGTAGTCATCAAATTCATGAATTTTCTTCTATTATTTCAACAATTTTATCAATTTATTGCTTGACCTTGCAAAAACGGCCATCTTAGATTTCAATGCCCCTTTGAAAAAATTCTTGGGCAACCCCTTTTCTGGAAAACACATTTTTAAAAGATATCTGTATCAAATTCTATGATTTGGGTTATTAATACATGTAGGCCCCTATATTGAACATGATTTTCGAGTTTTTGGTGACGGCGTTCATTTTGAAATCCAGGAAGGAGTGATGTTCACACACAACGTATTTTCTACTTTTTTATCACGAAAATGACCTTGAATCAACGTATTCAAATAAACGTATTCGCCAGTCAAAATTACATGAAATAGAGGTATTCTACTTCTTCTTACTTGTGTTTGATGGAAAGCATGTGTTCAATAATGTGACCTTCAAATTGACCTTGAAAATGACCTTGAATCATCAAAATAATATCAGAAACGTATTCTCTAGTCAAAATCACATACAAATGACGTATTACAATTGTCCCTACTTGTCTTTGCTAAATAACATTTTTTCGCCATTTGCCCCTCAAATTGGCCTTTTGACCTTGAAAATGACCTTAAATCATCAAAATAATACTAGAATTGAATTATTTAGTCAAAATTACACGGAAACGAGGTGTTACAATTTGCTTTACATGTATTTGTTGAAAAATCATGTCTTTACTCATTCGACCTTGACATTTGACCTTGAAAATGACTTTGATTACCAGAAATGTATTCTATAGTCAAAATCACATAACAACAACGTATTACACTTGTTCTTATTTGCATTTGCTAAATATCATGTGTTACCCCTCGGCCCGTTAACTTATTTATTGGATCTCTCCAATTTTTTTTATGTGAAGTTACCCATGAGTATGGAGATCACCTGATTAGATTTTCAGCTTTCCACTGATAATCAATAGGGACCCCACCTGGCGACTACATTTCTGACTTTTCAAACCTCCTTTGAAACCTGGTATATATAGGTTTTCGGGGTCTGTGAGTCTATTTGCATTGTCCGTGTTCGTGTGCGACTGAAAACGAGTCTATGGCGGCCATCTTGATTTTATAATTTATTAATTCCTTGTTAACGCGATAATTTGAAAAATAATTATTGGATGTCTCCAAATTCTTATGTGAAGTTACCCATGAGTATGGAGATGACCGGATTAGAATTTCAGTTTTCCACCGATAATCAAAAGGGCCACCTGGCGACAAATTTTTGTTTCCAGGAGCGGATTTAGACCCGGTTGACAGGGTTCCAGAACCCTGTCAGCGTTTTCAAATCTATTAAATTACAGGGTTTGAGATCTAAAAACCGGTAAAGTATTTATTTTTTGGGAGATTAAAACCCTGTCACCAGTGATCACCGTGACAGGGTTCCAAAACAAAACTGATAGCCTAGATTTTTCTATGTTGGTCAATTAGTCCGTGTTATTATACAGAGCTGAACCTGTCGTATTTACGTGTATAAATATGTGTTTACTGTACATTTTATTGACACGGCAGTCTATAAATATCTTTTTATCTGTAAAAATCTGTGACAATCTTACAGATAATTGTGTTAACTCACGTATTCTGTTATATCAGTTGTCATTGTGCGCCAATAGAATTTCTTTGCAATCTCACGTTGAACCCTCTTTCCACCTGCGTGACCACCCTCGGTTTCATGGCCGTGAAAATCAGCTAAAATTCTGTCAATCTGAAAAAAACCCATAATAATCATGCGTTAGTATTATTGTGGCACCAAGTATTTTACTAAAATTAAACGTGTAACATCACACACATTTTTACGGCAAACTTAAATCACTTTAAACAACTGCATAGGTGGTTAACAAAACAACGTACGTTATCAATATGTCAGTAATTTAATTAAGTTGGTTGCAAAAGTGCAAAAGGTGGGGAGTGAGAAGTAAATAAAAGTCACACCTCTTTACGTGTTATCAACACTTAAACATGTGGCGCCGGGGATCGGTCGGAATACCACAGTACATCTCCTGAAATAAGAAAAGACAAATTAGAAAACTTATCTACATGCAAATAAAAACAAATTGAATATTTTTAAACTTTTTTTCATAGAATAACATATAATAGCATCATTATATACGGAAAGTTAAGCTTTTGAATGAACGCCTCTCGGAACCAGATGGTCAATCAGGGGCGACAGTAGACAAAGCGATCACACCTTATTGAGTGTGACTTAATAGCTACACCGCCCCCCTTTCAAATTGCACGGCTACTTGTCACTTCACTAAAACAACATCATGTATTGCCACTCACCCTTCCCGTGAAAAGATAAAAGGGAAATGATGATTACACGTCGTGCTTTATTCACACAGTTATATAAATCATTGACAGTAAATTATTAGTGTAATAGCGCTATAAAAATTTATGTCAAAATACAATTATTTATATCACATGTTTACCATTTTATTATAGTCAAAATTAAATAAGGGTATATTTCTATTTTAATAGTATACATTACTGAACATGAAATATTATTGATAATGTGAATACAATTTAAAAAAAATATATATTACGGGAATAGTAAGTACTACATTCCTGAACGTATACTAATTTCTTTGCAATTAATTGGGGAATCAGGTTTGTTTCATGACTAAAAAGTTTAATTTACATGAGATTAACCAACGAATCTATTTATATCATGTCTCTTAGATCGTAAACAAAATATATTTTATCCACCTTTGAATAGAATATAAGTCAGCATTTTAACCTCGAGTCTATGTGATTTACTCCATTAAGGTGTTAACTGTAAAAAAGACAACTTAGGCTTTCGCTGTTGATTCACCGCAGCTGGTATACCTTTGAACTGCAACATTACAGTAAAATTGTGTGAACTATGTAGCTAGGACCGCAGCAAAAGGAAAGTGCTTAAAACTGCTCTATTATTAATAAATCATATTATCACTAACTGACGGCCCTACATAACTACCTGTCCAGCATGCAAAAAAATAAATATTATTGTTAAGAAAGATTATAATCATGTCTTAACGCTATATCCAGCTTATACAGATTTTTTATCTAAATATATAAAAATATTTAAAATAACAGTGTTTTAGAATTAATAACTGAGAGTGAATTAGAAGTTGTTTTGACAATCGTCCTTTGATTGACGTCAGAAACAACATTCATTCATTTGACCGTACTATTTTGTCGCCTAAATGTATCGAGTTAATCAGTGTCGCTAAGCGTGAGTACAGATCATAAAGGTCTTGACAGTGTTAATCGGTTAGAGGTGTTAACAGGAGCATATCAGCTTGGGTCAATCAAAGCATAGTTTCATACTCCTATCATTTCGAAGTTGATTATCAAAGGGAAGTGAATTACAGAAGCTCATGTCCCATAGCAAGAAATTAAATGATTTAAATGTAGAAACGAAATATAAAAGGAAATGTTAAATAGAAGGATATATATTTATTGACTACAGGAAGTAGATGTAATTCTGCGATTGAGAAGAATAAATAAATGGACAACAATATGACATTTAATAATATATAATTAGGCCCTACTCGTTTTTTTACTCGTTTTAAATTTACGCATGACCTGACAGTAGGAAAATTAAGAATGCGCCTGGTTTTTAAATTAAGAATGGCCTGACAGTGGGTAAATTAGGAATGCGCGTGTTGGTAAATTAAGCATGACCTGATGGTAGTAAAATTAGGAATGCGCCTGGTTGATAAATCATAAGCATGACATGACATTGTTAAATTTAGGAAATCACTGGATTGATAAATTAAGCATGACCTAACAGTGGAAATGACCTGATTTCTAAATTAGGTTTGACCTAACAGTGGAAATCACCTGATTGATAAATTAGCATTAGTTCATATATTAAGCATGACCTGACAGTGACAAAATTTGAAATGAGTTGGCAGTGTTGGTAGTGGTCAAATTAGGAATGGGTTGTTGTCAGTGTTAGTATGGGCAAAATTAGGAATGCGCCTGGTTGATCAATAATTTTATCAATTTTACCACTGTCTTGTCATGCTTAATTACTAAGTATGACCTGACAGTGGTAAAATTAGGAATGGGTTGTTGGCAGTGTTAGTATTGGCAAAATTAGGAATGCGCCTGGTTGATCAATAATTTTATCAATTTTACCACTGTCTTGTCATGCTTAATTACTAAGTATGACCTGACAGTGGTAGAATTAGGAATGGGTTGTTGGCAGTATTGTTAGTGGCAAAATTAGGAATGCGCCTGGTTGATAAATTAAACACGACCTGACAGTGGTAAAATTAGGAATGGGTTGTTGTTAGTCTTAGTAGTGTCAAAATTAGGAATGGGCCTAGTTGATCAATAATTTTATAAATTTTACCACTGTCAACTGAAGCTTAATTATTAAGCATGACCTGATAGTAGCGAAATTAGGAAGGCGCCTTGTTGATAAATAAAACACGACCTGACACTGGTAAAATTAGGAATGGGTTGTTGGTAGTGTTGGTAGTGGCAAAATTAGGAATGGGCCTGGTTGATAAATTTAGCATTGGACCCAGACCCTACCTGACAGTGGTAAAATTAGGAACTACTTTGCAGCTAATCATGGCTATACCTGTTTTACAACATGAATAAGACATATAAGTTATAATTAAAGTAGTTGTTGACTTACCTTCAATGTCATATCTGGAGTGTCGGCAATACTTTCTTAGTGACGTCTTCTTCGCAGATTGCCTAAAGTAGCTATCAGGATATTCAGCGTATTTTAGATAATGCCTAACATCCTCGAATGGTATTTTGGTTCTGGCTTTTTGTTTTCCGTTAGGTCAGTTGTTGTGTCACCTGCTTCAGTTGACATATCCATGTTGACAAAAAATCTGGATGAAGACCTAGTAGAGGAGCGCGCAGCGCGAGGGCTGACGCGAGATTATGCACTAGTTCTGGTATAAACCTTATAGTGCCTCTCTCTTTTCACCTGATGAGGTAGGTGATTATACAAGCATTGGCAAGAAGTCCAGGAGACAAGGCGGATGAAGACCATTCACCCATGCGACACTTATAGTACTTCCCGTTGCCACCCACCCCCTCCCCAACCACTGCGCACCACACCCTGCGCATGCACCTGACCCTGACTTGACACCCCATGCCTGATATAACACCATTCCTAATTAGGCTCTTCACCGGCAGCAGGTGTAATAAGCAGTCACACTCTACAGAGCCAAAGGGCAGTATCTGCTTACTTGTAACGTGAGTAGGCCTAGATACTTTTGGTTTTGCACGGCAGTATAGGCAGTATAGGCCTAGGCCTACATGTGGCTCCTTAGGAACTGACTATTGCTTAACATTCACACCACCCTTTGTTTTCCAAAGACTTTAATAAAATAAATACTCCTAGCTTTGAAGGTGTTCTACAAATTGAAATTGTACTAAGTTTATTCTGTTTAATTAAGTTTATTGTACTAAGTTAATTAATTGCATCGAGTGGAGGATCACCCGACATTGAAAAGGCACTATCTTCTCACTTTACAAATAAGCAGATACTGCCTTTTGCATTTGAAGAGAAGCATAGTGCGGTATCTGCTCACTTTACAAGTAAGCAGAAACTGCCTTTTGCCATTCAAGAGTATAGTGATCCAGGAAATCCGTGGATTAATCCGGAAGAGCACGATGGATGTTTTAGAAAAGTTATAGCACCCCTCCTGACTACTCTGGGAATGTTGTGTCGAAATTTCAAGTTGATTAGATAAAAACTCAGGGAGAAATAATGTCTTACAAAAACGTACCAAGAACAAAAGTTTACAAGTTGTAAAATCAATATATCTGGGCATAGCCCAAATATAATGATACATATTAACTAATATTTTTATTGACAAAATAAATATTCGTTTTTTCTCTTAAAATTGTTAAATCGACTTCAAATCGAGCACACTTTTATGGTCAAATTCACAGCCCTGATTTCTGATGTGAAAAAGGTCAATTATAATACTACACAAATAGATAATATACTCATATACTTTTTAGAATTAAAATCATTTCAAATATTTTTTTTTCGAAAATAGCTAAATCGACTTTTTATCAATCGTTATGTGTATTTAAAGTCAAGCTGATATCTGCAATTGATTCCTGGTGTCGAACACATCGGTAATGATACATAAAATTTGCAATATGGAGAAAAATCAAAAAGATCAGTCGTGAGAGATCGCGATATTCAAAAATAGTTTTCGTCAATTTCTCGAAATTGAACAGGACTTTTGCTTGAGACTTTTCAGGAATGCTAGATGGGATCTATATCTACCATAATAAATCATAAAACCTTTGTTAGCAATTTGTCCAGATTTCGGTGGATTTTGTGCCAGAATGACTACACTATCAATAATTTAGCATGAGAAGACAAATTGGAATACTTAATTTGTTTTTAAACTATATTATGTGTTTTTTTTTCAGAAGGAGTATCTGAAAATTATCACCGTTACAACGTGGCCACATCCTGTATGTGTCAACCATGTCATAATGACTGAAGAGACGCTGACGTCATCTACCTGGCTCAGTTATTATTAAACATAATAAAAAAACAACGATATCAAGTGATGGTGACTGCCAAGTTTTTGCATGCGTCACTCAAACCTGACTGATATGAGGCATGTGACACTTTGGCTGTCAGATATATATAACAAAAAATAATTATTATTAATTATGCTTACCCCTTGCAGCACGGGAATCGACTTTAGACGTCAGATTCTGACGTCTAAAGTCGATCCCCGCGCAGTATGTATTGAAATATGTCTAATAGCCGTATACCAATAACATAGGTATTCACATGAAGCAGAAAGAGCTAACTAAGATATTTATGTGGATTTCACATTAAAAACCCGTTAATCTACATGGTTTATATAAACATATTTCAGTACTTTCAGGATTAAAATACGTGTTATAGAGTCACAATGCAAGTATCTATCAAATAGATTTGTTAAGCCTATATTGCTTGTCCGATGATTAGTGTGCTCCATAACATATAGAATGCTGTGTATATTAGTTTTATCAGTCATGATTAATTGCAAATAAAACATATTTTCTACGTAAGTACATAATATGTATGCTTGTATGTGTTGTGTCATTTTTTTCGTATGTAATTTCTTGAAATAATTAGTTTTGTATACTTAATTGGGAAATGGTGTGTTTGACACAGGAAAACAGTTGGTAATAGGGCTCACACAACTACGTCTTTAAAAAATTAAACGTTATCGCTTTAAATTTGTCAAAGCTGTACATAGCTAATATAAGTTTGTAACATGAACATTATAAGCTCAACATCGAAAAGTCACGGGAATTATAAACATTTTCAAAACTTCGAGAGAGCATTCGGCGAACACGGAGAACGTTGGCGAACAAATTTGTCATTGTCGTTAAAAGTCGGCACCCGGGGAGATGTGCCTTACTAGTCATCAGGTCCTCACATCTTGCAGTAACAACATGCACATTTATTCATGTAAAACACATTTAAAAATATTTCAAAACAATCACCTTCTTGGCGCTTAATGATCGCTGAGTTTGCCAATTATTCACCGATTCCTTCCTTTGTGTGTGTTGCAAACGGTTTGGTGAGCAAATGCCGCATCTGGCGATTATTATGTGAATATTCAGCGAACGTTCGGCGAAACAGTCATCAAAATATTTCCCAAATAGTCCCTAAATTGTGGCGAAGTGTTCGCCGGAATATTCCCCAACTGTTAGCCAATTTCAGTTTTTTTGCGACCAGGTTACGCGAATAGTCGCCGGAATGTTGAACATTTCCAAAACTTCGGGCGAAGGTTGGGGAATACGGAGATCGCTTAGCGAAAGAGGAGGACGTTGGGTGGGAACTTTGGGAATGTTCGGTGATGAGTTTTTGAATTGCTCGAATTTGACATTCGCCAATGTCGTAGAATAGTCGCCAGCCCGGTGAGATCCTCCTTATCAGTCGTCAACTGATCGCATGTTGCAAGCACACCATGTACATTTCTTGAATTAGTTTGACTAAAAGAGAAGAAATTAGTTTGATCTTTTAAAGACATGGATATGAATGATGCGGCGGGAGTACTTTCGTGAGGTACGGCAGTGGTTCGGGTGCCAGTCAGCAAGTATATATCTCCTGCCCCGAACCGCGACGAATGGCTGATTCGGAGAAAAAATGTAAAGTTGTGCGTATGGTTCGGGTGGGAATGGAAAATAACTTGACTGACGAAGTGATCCAGATTCGTGATACCTCTGCCTTGTTCTGCAAACAGCTGTAACTGTTTTCCGTCCAGCTGAGCAGTTACTGTTGTTTGTTTTTTCACGACAGATGTATCCCGAGTACGTGCGAAATGCCCGTTTGCCAGCCATTGGCAGTGGGCCAGTATCGAAGATAAAACTAATATTACCTGTCACAGCCTGGAAAAGCGGCTAACAATCTGAAGAAAAAAAGAAAATATTTAATGTACATCCTTTTCACCTCGACCCTTTGATGTCAACAGTATTTTTAAATGAAAATATAGCAAATTTATTTGATTTTGTAGCGTACTGTTGCCCAAAATCGGTGTGTATCAAAGCCAAGGGATTATGAGAACAATGTCCCAATAAACACACGTTGGCCCAGCATTGGCCCAGCATTAAATCAATATATTATGTTTAACGGGGTAACTGTTACACCCATTCTCAGCCTTGAATCATACAGCGAATAAAGACCTTTGGGCAACTGTGTTGCGTCAATATTTTTTTATTCATAAACAATGTCCAATAAATATCTTAAATGTTTTAAATATCAACAAATATCTTAATTATTTCAACAAGGCCAACTAAGATAAAAAAGTAACACATAATACATGCGTATGCCCCCATATCCTGTGTCATAAGCCTCAGTATACTGTATCATGTGCATAATTACATATAATAGTATGCACTTGATGACATATCAGGATGGATAAACAAGATAATCATGGGTGTTGAAGCGGTTGAACAACAGGCCTGGCTAGTTCAAGCAGAAATCCCCTTGAGCTTAATTTGCGATGCATATTTATCTGTGTCAAATAGTCCTCTAAGTAAAGACGGTAACCCTTTGATTGTTAATCACGACAATAGTCTTTAGTAGTTAGTTTTCTTAGCTGATCAAAACACTGTTATTGGGAATGAAATGAGTGTTTAAACATCAACATTTGTACCCGCGATCCACAACCTCAAGGAAGTTGAAAATGAAAATAAATTAACTCAGCATTATAAGGGTGTCTACGTGAAGTGCACACGTGAGGCACATAATTAGATAATATTAAGTAGGCTATAGCACAATTGGCAAGCCTATAGCAAACCTTTTTATGTTTTTTTTGTACACTTAAAATGCGGTAAATAATAAACATTATTACAGAGACAGAAAATACGCAAATGACAGTTACTCAGTACAGAACCTTTATGTAGTAAATTATTTGGTTCAGTGTGCATAGAAATAGCAGTGATGTCTGTAATTTTGTATAAAAATACATGTTGCCCCTTGGAATTTGTTCCAAACATAAAAAAGAATGACTTGAAAAGCACGGGATTAAATGCAGTGACAAACAATTTTTATAAAAAATATAAATCCTCCGAATTTATTTTGTATTAACTCAATCTATCAGAAATGATCTGATCCACTTCAGTGATATTATAATTGGTTTGAAACGTAGCCGAACGCCTATAAATAGACTATAAATATCTAGACGGACAAGGGTCGAAATATACAAAAAGCGTGATACAACATTTTATTTAGACAAACTAATGGTCAACTGCAATGAAAACAATAGACAAACAGGCCATCGGGTTTTTAAATCCAAAGTTAAACAACTCAAAGGAAGCTGCTCCACCACGGCTTTCGCCCCACAATCTTTCGGACGCTAATTATTAACCCACGAGCTAACCTCACAAGATACAATGATTGCGCATGTGAACAACAAGCGTAATTATATATATTTAAAGAATTAGTCAGTTTACCATGAAATAATAGTGTGAACTATTTGATGAGCCGTTAATCACGCAACAGTAGCATGTCTATAGCCGCTTTTAAATTATTATTTATAACCTTAGAACTTAGAACTTTGTTTCTTTCGTCCATTTCTACCAACCATAAAAAAACAAGTCACTAAACAGCAAAAAATGGTCGGCTACATAGAGTTTATTCTGCGGATTAAAAGTTGTCGTACAATAACTCTCAGCGATGGTTCCCTAACAACGAGAAGGGTAGAAAGAAGGTCAATGTTGACAAGGAATCCTTGATGCTAGAGAATGGTTAACCATTTAAACCCTCACGATGCATCAAAGCATAACTTTACCTCTTTGCAGAATGACTTAATTTCATACACCTGAAGGTTTTCGAACGAACATTTGCGAAGAATTGTTTTAGTGACAACGATATCTTTTTTTTACTTTCTACCCACTTCAAGTCATCTTCATCCACTAGTCGAAAATTGCGACAACATTTCACGGATTGTATTGAATGAAAATGACAATTGTAAATTCAAGCTTGAAAGGGTTAAGTTTGTTTTAAGTCGATTTTAACATTTTAAAGACAAACTATACTTGACGGTCGATTGCATGTCTTGACATATTTTATTTGGAATGCTATACATTACAGGGACAACATAGCTACCAAAATAGTCTGTGGAATGAATGTTAAAAAATAATTTTAATTTTCTGTTGAACTTTACTCATAATTAGGGTGCTTGGTACCAAAACAAAAATAAACATCTTAGCTAAAAATCTAGAGGGGGGTACCAGTAGTAGTAGAGGGTGTTTGGGGACACGCGGTATAATGGTTGTATAATGGTTGTCAATGCTGGCAAAGTCCCAATGCTGGCCTAACGTTGGTACAACATTGTTTTTCAACCATACATTACCCCAACCCCCTCCCCTGGGTAGCATCCCATAGACGGGCACTACAACGCTGGTACAACGTTGGCACGACCATTTCAGATTTGGAGACACGAGAATTTGATGACAAAGAAATTTTTTGGTGACACGGAATGTTTTAATGCTGTAAATGCAACATTGGTTTATGGTTGTTTTAATGTTGGCAAAACTATTCCAAATTTGGAGACACGGAAATTTTAAGACAAAGAAATTTTTTGGAGACACGGAATGTCTCAAAGCTGTAAATGTAACATTGGTATATGGTTGTTTTAACGTTGGCAAGACCATTCCAGATTTGGGTACCACCCACTCCCTCCCCTGGGTAGGATGTGAATTTGGTGACACTAGAATTGGTTGTTTTAATACTGTTAATGTTGTACAAGGTTGTATTAAAAACCAAACACAAACACCAACCCACCAACAAAAATTTGTCTTTTGCAAGTTGTTTAAAAATATTTATTGGATTTGACTTTGTAAAAAATATCCTTTTAGGACTTTTAGGTGGATTTTTACATACTTAATATTTTTTTTACACCTATTTTTTACTGGTGTTTTTTTTTACTCAAATAACCATAAAATTACTCCTACTAATAATAGGTATTTTAAGGTTTCAACTGTCCATACCTAATACACAATATTGGTTTAATACTGGGCCACTGTCTGCGACGCTGGCCCGGAATTGAAAGATTGGATAAATGTATTTTTATTATAAAATCTGGAGACTGAAGGGTGGAGTAGGTTTGGACATAGGTCGGGACATAGGGGCACCCTGTTCACCCTCCTGGCAATGAATGGAGAATCACCCGACTTGTCCACTATTGAACCAACATTGGACCAATTATAGGCCTACTGCCGTGCAAGCCAAAAGGCAGTATCTGCTCACTTTACAAGTAAGCAGATACTGCCTTTTGCATTTGAAGAGCAGCATAGTGCAGTATCTGCTCACTTTACAAGTAAGCAGAAACTGCCTTTGGACTTACAAGAGTATAGTGATCCAGAAAATCCCGGATAAATCCGGAGAACATGCTGGACGACTTAGAAACATCATAGCAGTATACCTGACTACTCAGAGAATATCGTGTCCAAATTTCATGTTGATTGGATAAAAACTCAGAGAGAAATAGCATCGCAAAAAACCTGCACAGAATAAAAAGATTAAAGAAAAACCGATATATTGTGCATAGCCCAAATATAATTATAAATAAAAGTAATAGTAAGTGTAATTATATGATTAAGAATAAAAGTAAGAGTGATAACATGAATAAGAGCAGTAGTATGTGTAATATTTTATCAAGAATAATAATAAGAGTGATATTATGATCAGGAGGAATAGTAGGCCTATTTGTAATATTATTATTAAGAAGGCTGGGTCTATTTGCCCCGTCACGGGGCACACAAGGCAACAAAAGTGCGTTGGATTACCTGTGACGGGGCAAATAACAGTTAAATCCTCTTCCATGCCTCGTGACGGGGCGTGGAACCGCTAATTTTGTGCCTTCGATACACCGTGGCGGACGAAATAAAGGAAAATTAGACTTATACAGCCCGCTGTGGTGTATGCAAGATAATTAAAGTGTCCTTGGGCACCCCGTGAATGATGTAACGAGGTTTCTTATTGGTTGTCAAAAGAAGCATTCCCCTGGGTCCATTCGACTAGCACAATAAATATGTTCGCATTTCTAATTTTCAAAAACAACTACATCGATGAGTGGAGTATGTTCCATCTGGCACTCCGGGACCAGGTGACGTTGGGAGCATTCATTGTACAATTATCACCTAATCCATGACAGATGAAATTTGCCCAGTGTGCAGCGAGCCTTCATCCCTTCCAAGGATGAGGTTTAGCAATTGTGCAGTGGGCCCCTCATCCCTTCTGAGAGATGAGGACTACCCAGTGTGCAACCAGCCCTTCATCCATCCTAAGAGATGACGTGTACCTATAGTGTGCAGTAGCCCCTCATCCCTGACTGAACCTGAAAGATGAAGTTTACCCAGTGTGCAACCAGCCCCTCATCCCTGAGAGATGAAGTTTACAAGTGTGCAACCAGCCCCTCATCCCTCCTGAGAGATGAGGTTTATCCAGTGTCCAACCACCCCTTATCTCTCCTGAGAGACGAAGTTTACTCAGTGTGCAACCAGCCCCTCATCCCCGTGAGATAAGTGTTTACAAGTGTGCAACCAGCCCCTCATCCCTCCTAAGGATGAGGTTTGGCCAGTGTGCAGTGGGCCCCTCATCCCTCCTGAGAAATGATGTTTACCTAGTGTGCAGTGGGCCCCTCATCCCTCCTAAGAGATGGGGTTTACCAAGTGTGCAGTGGGCCCCTCATCCCTCCTAAGAGATGAGTTTTATCGATTGTGCAATGAGCCCCTCATCCCTAACACTGCCTGAGAGATGAGGTTTTCTCAGTGTGCAGTGGGCCCCTCATCTTAACTGGCCCTGAAGGATGAGGTTTACCCAGTTCCTCATCCATCCTAAGAATGAGTTTAGCCAGTCTGCAGTGGGCCCCTCATCCCTCCTAACAGATGAGGTGTACCTAGTGTGCAGTGGGCCCCTCATCCCTTCTGAGAGATAAGGGTTTAGTCAGTGTGCAGCGAGCCCTCATCCCTCCTGAAGATGAAGTTTAGTCGGACGTGTGCAGTGGGCTCCTTTCCGGACTAGAGTAACACATGTATTAATCCTGTGGGGTCTCTGATCACGTGTCTCAAATATTAATCTTCTGCGACTAGACTATTATATTTATCTAATGTTAACCTTCTGTTGCCTAGAGTATTACATTTCTTCTGTATTAAAGCCGACACAATCAGACTAAAATCATTAGAAAATTAATAATTTTATTTTGGCTTCTTAATATAGGCCTACTTCCTTAATATGTGAACATGTCCATAGACTAGAATTGCGGAAGTCTTTTAAATTTTGGGTTGCTGTGGCAACGTGGCAAGGGTGCGGAAAGCCCCGTTTATCAGTTATTCCTGTATTTCTTAATTTAGACATGCATGTCTGAAATTAAATTGCGTATTTATTTCTCGCTTAACTGATCAATGCGCAACACAAAATTTAAAAAACATACGCAATACCAGTCTATGGACATGTTCACATATTATGGCCATATTAAGAAGCCAAAAAAAATTAAGGATTTTTTTTATTTCAGCCTGAATGTGTCGCTTTAACTGTCTGGAGGCTGGAGTTTCAAGTGTTTTAACCATCTGGTGTCTATAGTATCACGTGTCTCTAACCTCTGTGAACTAGAGTATCATATTTCTCCTATATTGACCTTCTGATGCCTAAAATCAAACTAGTACAGGACGAATGGACCCATTTTTGAAGTTGAGTTGACACTTAAATTCCTAGAGATAAAAAATATATCACGGGAAAGGTTTAAGTCTCTAGTTTAGGGTGGCGTATATCGTTTTTGCCGTGCGTGGTCGATATTTTTTTCAAACGTACGTTTGTGACGTCATGTCGCTATGGCAATGACGTCATTTTATGAACCAAATTGGCCAGACAAACTACGAAATAGGGGTCTTGTTTAAGCCACTGCTCAGTATTAGTATGATGCGGTGTCGATTCTTAATGTGTCAGCACATACTACGCACACCTGGAAATAGTTGTATATATTCATTATGTCGTAAATTCGCCTTTAATGACCATAAAATTACATAAAAGTCTTTGATACAAGTGAATATATTGTTTTAGAAAAATAGGCTCGCGAGATATTGTAGAGAATAAAGTTGTGTGTTATATCTTTAATTCTGATTACGGAAACCCTTATAATAAATCATTGGAAAGGTATTAATCTCTACATTTGTGTGAGCTAGCGGTAGTAACGTCAAAATAATCAGATGATGAATACAGCGCTCTTTTATGACGTCATAGTTTTTCGTATTTATCAAGCTTACCTTTGATTTATCCACCATTTATCACTAGGTGGATCTTCACGACTCGCTGAGCATACCCAAGCATACACAACACGTTGACCCAATGTTGCGACCAGCGACAAAGACGGTTGGTCAACGTTAATGTTACATTGGCTCAACGTCTTCTGTCACCCATGCCCTCTGTTCAATGTCCCCAATATAACAAAAAATGCCTTATTAGGGCGAAATATGCTCTAGAATGCAATAATATGTAAGTCTTAAATAAATTTAACAATTTCTCGAAGAGCATGCCTCCGACCCCTCTAGACAGTAATACAAAGAGGCTGACTGAGTCAGATATATGATAGGCGCCTCCTGTCAGCCAAATCTTGGATCCGTCAATTAGTACAAGAGCATTAGTGTTATGTCTAATACGATTTTAAGGCAACAAAAACATAAATTTATTTTCAATTGGCTTTCATGCAATAAATTGCTTCATTACTTGTGTATCTATAAGTATTAGATAGAACGGCTGTTATACTCACTCTTGCTTTGCTGTTCCGGGGGGGGGGGGCTATGTGATTAATCTTGTTATTTGAAATTTGCTGACAAGGATCTTGTTGACAAAATGGAACCATTGGATTCTGTGGTAGATTAAACCCCAAAAAATAAAACTTGAGCAAAGAAATGGTTAATTTACGTAACCGAATATACTAAAAGCTGGGGTTGTTTCAGGAGTTATAGCGGGGCTTCTACCCATACGATTGCTGAAACATCCCTTAAATCTACCTTGTGTCTGTTTTTAATTCAAGATGGCCGTCATCACGGTAACGCCTTTTTTTCGAAAAACCATGCACTTCATCACTTTTACAATTTGAAAATAATTTATTGTGTGTTTACCCAGGATTTGAGGTACGAGAAGGAATAATATCAGTTCTTGCCTTAAATACATATCCAAGATCAACCACACGCTCTAACAGAGTTATTCTGTCACGTGTGATGTCTCTCAAAATAAAGTAATACTACACATGGGTGGTAGGGGTGGAAACCATGTGTTGCTTGTTATGCGGTCACCATTCTAGATCATTTTTTTTTCAAATTATCAGTTTGAGTGGATTCGTTCAGAAGTACCAAGAGTACTATTAAATTCAGAAATCGTACGGTATTTCTAATAGTATTAATGTCTAATTATTCCCTTAGAACATTATATCACTCATATTGTATTAATCCTACCGATTCATTGTGACGCGATTTGTCTGTTAAAATTGATTTGTCACTTGATTCTGACTGCAAATATCATGAAGATCAAGAAAAAAAGGAATTGCATTTTTGTATAGGTCGAGAAAAGGTCTAAAATGGCGAAATCCAAGATGGCCGCCAAAGTATATGAAAATAAACATATTTACGAATAATTTTGCAACTACATACGCTAGAGAAATGAATACTATGTCTATTCTTATGTTTTCAGGTATGAGAAAGCCAATTCTTTCATTTGTATTTAGGAAAAAAATATTGTAAAGTTTATATTTATGCAAAAATGAGCAAACGGATATTGCAGTGAAACTGCGGCTAACATTGTTTTGGCTAATAGTTTTTTCTCTGTTTTGATTTTGCTTGGCTGGTTCCCCTATGGTGATATCTGGGCAGATGTGGAGCTCTCATCCTTGTGGATGTTTTGTAAAACATGAAATTCAAAATGGCTGCCATGAAGTTATATTTTCCATAATATTTTTATCAGGAACTACAATAAAACAAATCCTACCATCATTCGACATCATTATATTGCCTAAAATGCTATAATTAGCTTTATTATATATATTCCCAAGTAATTTACACACCGTCACATCTATTCATTATATGCATGTAGTAAGCATGCACATCACCCATAAACATAACTAACTGCATGATAGGTTAAAATATGAATTAAAGCGTAATTGTCCTGATAAAAAATGAAATGAATCGGGCTTTAGGCCACTTTTGTGCACATATATGCTAAACTGGGCCAGGATAACCTCCTGAGGATGGTGAGATGATTGAGATGACACTGTCCTCCAGACACAGGGTTCGAAATTCGAGCCCTGGCGGTCTGAGGCCGAGCACGTTACCTCTCGGTCACGGAGGCTCCCCACATTACTGACTTTCACACGTGGATGGGGAAGAAACATTTTTTGTTTCTTTTAAACCGCCAATACCGGGAACCGAACCCCGGACTCTGGCGTGGAAGGCAGCGGTCCTAACCACTACCCTAGGGCCCCCGCCCAATTGTTCCGATACACTGAGGGTCTTCTTCCCGATGGGTGCTTTATAATGTCATTTCAATGTCATGATAAAATCAAAGGAAATCTTAAGAAATTAATTCCAATCTGGTATATTCTGCGCATAATTCTGAATTGCAAGACGTCAAATGCGCAAGTAACACTTCTGGAGGGCAAAAATGCTAAATGATGTGTTACATACTAAATTAGAAAAGTGAAAGAATAACTGAACTATTTGTCATATTTAGATATTTACACAGGTCAACATATGCCTATAGGTATTTATTACTCGGTGCTATATATATATTATTTGCAAAAGGTCAAGAACAAGGTCATACCATATTGTTTTCACACCCGTCCTCAAGCACTTGCACAATTTGACGCAAAAATGTAATGTTTTACACATTAATGGAAAGTGGTTTGCTAAAGAAAATAAAGATTTATATCGGTTCAGGCTGCAGGGTTGGCCTTTACAGTAACAAACAAATATCATACCAAGGACAACCTAAGGTCATTGCAAAGTCCAATAATAGCTCTTCGTACATAAAACAATTATTACGCAATTCTGGCATTTAGTTGTCATACGATCTAAACTATCCTCCGCAAAAGATATTTTATTCAGTTGTAGCATCAATTCATTCTTGTAGCTAGGCCTATATTTTTCTTACAATTTGGGAGAGTTGAAACTAACATTAGTCATAATATTATGGTGAAGGCAAAAGGCGGCAGTACCATATGGATCTTGCATTGCTGTTGTGAAATTCCTAGAATGTAAGTGAAGAGCAGGCCTAATATGTATCTTTGTGGCACGTATGTCTGAAAAATGTACTCAACATTCAGTGAGTTTGAAGTTAAGATGACCTTAACCGTGTATGGTCTTGCCTTGAGTTACTTAGCGTTAGAATCACAGCCCTAATACGATAAATCATATTAATTTATTGCAGAATATTATTTATAATAAATAAATGTACGGTATATTATACAATTTGAATGAGAATAAAATGAGTTAATCTAAAATGAAAGAAAATTAAAACCAAAATTGTAACCTTTACGTGTTTTTTTGTGGCAGCATTCTTAATAATATGATTATATAACTTCATGTTCGACATGTTTGAGTTCCCGACTCGAGTGGAGGTTCAAAAATGTGATATTGACGTTAGAATCACAGATTTTTTTTAAAACTTTCACACTATAGTTATATATTGTCATTAAAAAACACATTTATTTTGCAAACCGAAGTTTAGTTTGTGCCAGAATGTAATTTTAGTAACTACCTTAGGTAATTCCTTGCATTGAGGGTAATGTTTATGTAATATTTAAAAAATGGAAATTAATTGAATAATATTTCAGACATTCGTTGATAATAAATATTATCGCGGGGGGGGGGGGTAAAAATAAATGGGTGAATAAGTGAACAAATGACTGGGGTATTCGGCCACTTTTTTGCACATATAATTTATGACTAAACTGGACCAGAATACCTTCCCGTGTACATGGTGTATTAGTGCTGTACCGATTTCCGTATTTTCGGGAGGTGACAATTGTGGTATACCTAAGGGTATGAAAATCACACGTACTGCATATTCAAGGGTCAATAAAATAACCCAGCTGTATCATGTGTTCATTCAAAGGCTGCTTTGTGTGTCGAGCATTGGGCCTGGATGAGAGTGCTGTGCAAAAAAAGTGTTTTCGTGTTTTTAGACAGTGACAGATAGTTTGTTAAAACTTTTAGGCTATCACGAGCATTGTGTCTATTCAGAAAGGATGTATTGTTGTCCAAATCTGTATAGGCCTATTAAATGGTATGTTTACGCCAGAAACTGTATAGGGCTTAGTTATTTTCGGCAAAATTTGTATATTCGAAGGTATATTTTTGGCCACAAATGTATATTCAAGACTAAGGGTTTCACTATTCTGTCTGCACACCGAACCTAATTTTCACCGAGTGCCCCACCCCCTATAGGGGGATAACCTCCTGAGCATGGAGAGATATATCAGAATTAGCACTACCCTTAAGACAGTATCCTAAATTCCGTTCAAGGCCTAGCACACAACCTCTCGGACACGTAGCAAAAAACTAGTGCTATGTTTCTATATTTTGTTGGTTGAAATAAAATGTATTATACATGTTTTGTGTTCATTATTTCAAAAGTTATGGTGAAATAGATAATATCTTGGAAACATGGCGGCCATTTTGGACTTAGTCAATTTTCATAGCTTTAAAGGGTTAGAATAAAATGCAATCCCTTTTTTTTCTGAAGCCCGATTCATTTCATTTCATTTCCAATTGCAGGGTTTGACGAATTTAACCTGTTGTTAGCGCAGCCTGACCCGTCAGATTTTAAAGTGATGAGTCACATAATACCATGTCCTAACGATATACGCCATATTCTGAAAAAATAAAATGCCATATTCTGGCTTTATACTGCCGTCTCCCGAAAATGCCACATGGTGACGCCATACCGCCATGTCCTTATATTACAATGCTATATTGGCACATTAATATGCCAGATCTATGCTATAGAAGTTTTCATTTCATTTCATTTCATTCATCATTTCATTTCATTCCATCTTGATATTATAATGCCACATCCTTCTATTATGAGGCCATATTTTGTCATTAAGCTGCCAGATAGGCTACTGATATTATAATGCTGTATACCTGTATACTGACATTAATATGCCACATAATGAAAATAGAATGTCATAGCTTGGTATTAACATGATATCGAAAATGGTATGATTTAATGATATAAGACTATATTGTGACATTAAAGTGGCATATCCTGATATTGCAATGCCATATCCTGAATATATAGTGCAATCTCCTGCAATATTATTGTCATATCGAGACGTTAAGCGGCCATAACCTGATAATATGATTCCACATATTGACTTTATAATATCGTAGCCTGACAGTCAAATATGATATCCTGACATTAACATTTAATTTACTTATATTAGAATGTCGTCCCCCGACCATACACTGCCATATAATGTTATATGATGTTATTGTAATGCCACATCCTGACATAGAAGCTCCTCTAACCCTTGAATACACTTGAAGTCATAAATTTGCTTAAAAAAACTTTTGAAAAAATCATTGTCTGCGCAGTAAGGCTTATTTTGTATGTTTCAGTACAGTTTATAAAAAAACTGATATATTTAGATCTAAATAGCAGTGGCGTAAACAGAAGTGGTTTCTATGTTAATATGGCATCCAAAATTTCTAGACGGTACGGTCGACGCCATGCCCCCATGAACAACCCCCCGCCCCCCCCCCTCCCCCACACAGTAACTCCACTACATACTCGCTAGCTCGTTAGCTCGAGATGATTAGGTTGTTTTGCCAGTAAAATTATTATATGGTCCGCGGGCACGATATTTCACCTGCGTAGAATGTCATCTATACAATTTGAAGGCGGCGGTAATATTTATTAGTAAAATTACATCACATTAGAAATAGATCATGTATTTGAATCTGTAAGAAATAATAACCGGCGTGTTTCTCTTCTGTGAAAAATGTATTTAATATTGATATTAAATATTCATCTGTTTATTCAGCTCATACGAAAATTCTATTTTATCATATCATTAAAAATAATAATATTGAGTAAGATTTTCCTATCACTCGCTGCACGATGATAATTGACTTTATTTTATCATTCTTTATGTCAGAATTTGTACGTAGATATAATTCTATAGGCCTATTTTCACATCATGGTTGGGCCATTCTACGGATATCTGGTCCAACATTAAACCAATTTTAAACCAGTATAGTTATGTTTGATGGAAGTCGTTCATTTCCACTAAACTCATACCTTTGCACACGTCACACACCTAACATGGCAGAGACAGAAGCAGACAAATTAATGGGTTTATTTTTCTAGCGGTTGGCAGCCCTACAGATATTGTTGGCTATACCTCTACAGTTCAAACTAATAATTATGTCATTATACCTGAAGATGACGCAAAACTAAATGACCAGGCGTCGTGCTTGAGAGGTATGAATCCGGGTCTGGCCGGTTTCAACTGAACTGTCGTAACAGCAGGTTCAGAAATACTCTTTATGTGATAAAATATACAGACATATTTAATATTTTTTTTTCATTTTTATGGAATTTTGAAAATGTTTCATTCCGTTGCAAATATATTTAATATATAAATTGAATAGTCATATATTTGTCATATTTGTTGAGCTCATACAAAGCTCATTGTCTGAAGTCGATCCCCGCACTGAAAGAGTAAAGTATTTATAATGACCGTAGACCTATAACATTCAAATGAAGCGAAAAGAGCTAACTAAGCCATTGGTCCCAATTCTGTGTGAAGAGCTGTTTATATTTCTGTCATAAACTATTCTATCAATTCAAGGCGAAGTTGAAATGTTTTCCAAAACACGTCAACTGACATTAATCAAATGTGCAGGTAGCTGTTAAAGACCAGAACGTTACACGTTACACGTTACATATTTAGCCCTTTTACACAGTTTGCGATAAGTCGCAGTGGATTAATGTTGGGGCAGCATCGCAAATGTGTTTCAATGATTCAACTGCAAGACGCGCATGCCTGGGACGGTCAAGTGTAGGCCAACAGTAGCCTATTGAGTACAGATTGACAGCATTAATATAGCCACTGAACTGATTACAAGATACTACTCAAACAAGACATTGATCCAATGCTGTTTTAATGCTAGGCCAACGTCTGCGACGCTGGCCCAACATTGAACCAACATAGAATAAATGTACAATGTTTGAGAGAAAGTCCGCCTGCCCAGCAAACACAAGACATTTGTATAACATTTATACAACGTCGGCCCAACTTCTTCGACGTTGGTCCAACATTGCATAAAGTCATACAAATGTTTTGTGTTTACTGGGCATGTCAATACAAGCTTGGGTCAAGCAGTTTCAACATCCCAGCAGTAATACAGTCAGTTTGTTTGCAAGCAAGCGACCAAGTAGGGGTAAGGGCCAAGATCTTTGAATTATAAACTCATAGAAGTCGCTCAAGTATATATGAACTTGCTGTGATTTGAGACCTTGCTCTTAATGAGGCTTTAGGTATGAAACGCATATTTAGTATTATTATGGAATAGGGACTTGGCCTACCCACGGGCACTATTGCCTTCTGGGGGACCCTTGTCCCGTGAATTTTAACAGTTGACTACACTTTTAAAGACCAGAACTTTACACATGTCGATATTTAGCCCATTTACACAGTTTGCGATAAGTCGCAGTGGATTAATGTTGGGGAAGCATCGCAAATGTGTTTCAATGTGAAATTATCGAGCGTTAAGGTCTCACAACACAAATTCATTCGCGCATATCATTATAAAGTTTAAGAATAAGAAAGTTAGTTCCTTTTTTTTAAATTTGTGGCTCTTTGCAACAGCCTCGGTGGTACATATTAGAGATATATCATTTTGCTACCAATTAGAATCGATTCTGTGATGATTTGCTGCTGCAAAAGCATCGAAATAAGCAAAGGAAAGGTTAACAGGAAATCCTTGCGCTACAAGTGACTAGGCTCTTCTCAAAACCGCACTCATTTTTTTGCTAGGTCGCTCAGGGGAGAGTGGGCAAGAGGTTATTATGGGCCCAAATAAAAAAAACCAGTTTCACATGCCTTTTCTTTGTTTTATATTGAAAGAGAACAGACTGATGGTTAAAATAATATATAGGGTTATTTACATTTCTCCACTTTAATGCAAAACACACCAACGCGAACGTCAGCGCGATTAGGCACGTGACGAGTGACGCGACGACTGACGCGAAAATTACATGACTGTCCACACCAACGCGACGACCAACGTACGCGACATGTGAGGCGCGACAACCGGCGGGCGGGGGACCTAGGGTAGTGGTTAGTATTTGGAAGACAGTGTCATCTCATTCATCTCACCATCTTCGGGAGGTTATCCTGGTCCAGTTTAGCCTATATGTGCACAAACGTGGCCTGAAGCCTGATTCATTTCATTTCATTTGCGACAACCGGCGTGACGAAAATGTAACAGTTTTGAAAATGGTCGCGTTGCCTATCGCGCTCGCGTACGTCGTCGCGTTGGTACGTTTTGGCAATGATCAAATAATGTGTTTGAAAAACTGACGCGACGTCATTTGAAGCTGACAATCACGTCACCAATTCCAGCTATATAGAAATGATTGTATGTATGTGTAATACAGTAAATGATGGGAAAATATCACATTATATAATAATGTAGCAGGTAATTTATAAGATAAAGGTTAGATGTAATACAGTAAAATACTGTGACGTTTATCAGAAATATTACCTTTAGATTTTATTTCATTTTATTGTTGATATATGTTTTAAGTATTGAAGTGCCAGAAGCGTTGTGCAGGCAACTGTTCTTGTTGTATTTGGGGATTTGCTTCTTCGGCTCTCTGTGTTTGCTATGGTACATGCTCTCGCCTCACTCTGGGTGACTAAGAAATTAACTATGCATAATACGAGAATGAAAAAACAAATAAATTTAATAAATACGTTTAAAATGACAATGATTTTTCCTTTTTTCATTTTTCAGTCATATTTGACCGTGAAAAGGACTTTTTTGGGTGACCTTGACCTTGTATAAAACAAATCCCTCCCAAACGGTTTCATGACGCGAAAACACTACAAAACAAGGTATTATATGATTCTTTGTGACTTTTATTTGTAAAGTTTTGAAATTCTCATTTCTTGATGGCGGCCATTTTGGCGGCCATTTTGAATTTATTAACCCGCTAATTTTTTATGTTGAGACTATATTATATCTTTTTTTGTTACATTTTTATGTCATATTCAACCTTAAAAATGACTTTTTTGGGTGACCTTGACATTGAATCGTAAAATATTCTCCCCCAACAGATTCGTGAAAAAACGGGGTATTACATGATTCTTTGTGACTTTATTCGCAAAATTGTGAAATTCCCATTTCTCGATAGCGGCCATTCTGGCGGCCATTTCAAATTTTCTCAACCGACGAGGTCTCGGTCTGAAATTTTTGGGCTTGAGACCAGAATTGTATTTAATATATTAAACTTTGCTCTGTGCCAATTTAGGACTTGTATCCATCTGAGGAACATCCGAGAGACTTGCCCACTGCACTAATTAATCCTGCTTGTAACAAGACGCCTTGTTAATAGAGTAATACATCCTGAAGATATTTTTGGTCACTGATTAACGATTACGTTTTGACATCGTCTGCAAGTCTTACATTTTGGCAAATATCACTTTTTTATATCTATATCTATAGATTTATCTATATCTATATAACTAGGCCTACAATAAGTGACTACAAAAGAAAAAATTATATACTAGTATCTTGCCGGGTATTTATTGTGAAAATGTGTGGCTCTCTGACATGTTTGTGTTTCAGGTTTTTTTTTGATGAAAAGCAGGGTGAATATGAATGCATTGCTGTGGCGCACCACCAAGATACTGCGCTATTACAAACGGGTCCCTGGGAAAAATGTATAACAAATCGGCGCAGTTGAATGAATGAATGAAATCTTATATAGCGCATGTATCCAGCCGGAGGCTGTTCAGAGCGCTGAACATCGAGAGTAACTTAGCAAGGCCTGTCATCATTCAAATTCCAACTCAGTGTCCTGGGAGATATACAGCTGAGCTGCCATTTTCTATTTTCATTTCAAGCAAATTCGCCTTATGTGCCAAGTACTCACACATTGTGGATTTTCTGGGGTCTCGCTGGATGGAAACTGCGCCCACGTCCATTGAGGTTATTTTACGTCCAACTCTAGGTCAGTCAGACGAGCCATCTGATTTACGTGGTTCTCTGAGCCCCACGAGTGTATACAGCACCTGCATGGCAGTCACCAGGCGGTCACCCATCCAATTATGCACAGGGCGCGACGTTGTTAAACTTCAGTGATAGAGCCAACCACGATGAGAGGGCGGGGGCCCTAGGGTAGTGGTTAGCACCGCTGCCTTTCACGCCAGAGTCCGGGGTTCGGTTCCCGGTCTCGGCGGTTTGAAAGAAACAAAAATTGTTTCTTCCCCATCCACGTGTGAAAGTTAGTATTGTGGGGAGCCTCCGTGACCGAGAGGTAGCGTGCTCGGCCTCAGACCGCCAGGGCTCGAATTTCGAATTCTGTGTCTGGAGGACAGTGTCATCTCAATCATCTCACCATCCTCAGGAGGTTCTCCTGGCCCAGTTTAGCCTATATGTGCACAAAGGTGGCCTAAAGCCCGATTCATTTCATTACCACGATGAGCGAACGCCGTATTCCGTATATACAGTTACGTTTTAAAGCCTAGTTACCAGCTTCCATTATTTCTGCGTAGATTTCTCTGTAAATTTTTTAATTTTTCATTTCTAGTCGCCCCACCGTTCATATTCATCCTATTCTATTGTTCAGTTGTTTGTTTTAAATGTACTTGTTTGATCTTGTTCACCCCATGGTTGTGTTATGCCCACAAGGGACTGCGATATACAATGTTGATGTTCCTATTTACTCCCTTTTGGGGGTGACTCGGAACACGCAGTTGTTGTTTTTTTAAATACCACCATAAGACACCCGATGTGTACGGGCATACATGTCCCGCAAAATATTTGTAGGAAAATAGTTAAAACTCCCCACAAAGACGTACCCCTGGAACATGAGTTTATTTAACAAAAATCATGATGTAATATTTCAAGTAGACCCTCACAAGCAACCATTGAACGCGGTTTCATAAAACTTGGCACATAGTTGCATAACCCTCAGGGCTTTAATGTGAAATAGATGTAAGATGACGCCAAGGATATTTCAATGTCATTTCAAGGTCAAATAAACTTCTTTTTTTAATGTATGAAAATTGCATTGTTGATAACTTGCACAAGTAGGGGCTTTAGGTGGGGCTGGTTGCAGAATGGGTGAACTTCATCTCTCAGGCAGAGTCAGGGATGAGGGGCCCACTGTACAGCTCCAGGACATTTCGCACCATAGACATTTCGCCCCCAAGACGTTTCGCACCCATCTTCAAGACGTTTCGCCCCCGTCGCCGTGACGACTTGTCCCAGTTTAAGACGTTTCGCCCCCCTGTGAGACGTTTCGCACCCACAGAAGACGTTTCGCCCCCAATGTGAGACGTTTCGCCCCCTATGTGAGACGTTTCGCCTCCTATTGAGACGTTTCGCCCCCTATTGAGACGTTTCACCCCCTGGAAAAGACGTTTCGCCCCCTTTCTAAATTAAGACATTTCGAAACCTTATGTTAGACGTTTCGCCCCCATTCTTATAGCGGCCAAGAAAACATTTCCACATACCACAAAACATATTGTTTAGACCATCGACATCATCACAATTAATTGCAGACTATTATTATTTTTACTAATAAATAGTAGTATTTCTATCTATGAAACTTGCCTTTATATTTAGGCCTACCGTATTCTGTTTTGTAAAATTGATATTGTATAACATACAGAGTCATATAAATATATACGTTCATAGAGTAGGGTAAGAATTGCATACTTGCACAGTGGCGGATCCAGAATGTGCAAAAGGAGGGGGCGTAAGCCACATTTTGGCTGAAAGAGGGGGTGTTAGCTTAACTTTATTCCAAAAAATGCCTGAAAATGCAATATTTTCACCAAGAAGGGGAGGGGGGCGTACGCCGGGTACGCCCTATGCTGGATCCGCCACTGCTTGCATCAGGCTACATGTACCAGGAGAGGCCCCCCTCCCCTTATTTTTTCTCTATCCAAGTAGGCCTAGATATTTTCGTTCGTTTTAACCGAGACGTTGAACCAATGTGGGCATGTAATCTTGACGAATATTATACAGATTTTAAGAGTAGGGTGCAGAACGTAAATATAAAGAGAAGGCGAAACTTATTTGCGAATAATACATGGGACGGCAATCTTATGCTGTTTTATAATTAGGGTGCGAAACGTCTTTCTTAAAAAATGAATATCATGCTGATTGATGGATAGCGGGCGAAACATCTTTCCTAATTATGAAAAGGGTGCGAAACGTCTTTCCAAATTATAACTATAGGAGGCAAAACGTCTTTCTGATTAGAGGGCGAAACGTCTTACCAAAATATGAAGAGGGGGCGAAACGTCTTTCCTAATAATGAAATGGGTGCGAAACGTCTTTCCTAAATATGACTTGGGGGCGAAACGTCTTTCTGAAATATGGTTCAGGTGCGAAACGTTTTTCTGAAATATAGTTTGGGTGCGAAACGTCTTTCTAAAATATGGTTTGGGTGCGAAACGTCTTCCTGAACTATGAAAACGGGGGCGAAACGTCTTTCCTATTTATGGGGTGGGGGCGAAACGTCTTTCCCAAGTATGAGTTTGGGGCGAAACGTCTCACTAAAAAATGGTGCGAACTGACTATAGGGCGAAAAGTCTGTTGGAGCGACATGTTTATGAAAATTGCCGAGTCTTGTATACCACACAATATTGTAACAATTCGACCCAACGACAAACCTTGGATGACATCTGAAATACGCCGACTTATCAGAAAACGACAAAAACTTTTTAAACGACGCAATAACTCAGCGGTTGACAGAGATAATTATAATCGGATGCGAAACAATATTGTGACCTTAATACGTTTAGCTAAACTTAGTTATGAACTGAAACGAGAAAATATAGTATCTAACCCAACTTTAAATGTTAAACAATGGTGGAAAATAATAAAGTATGAAATAAAAGGTTCCCAACAGAGTGGCATACCTTTCTTAGAGTCTGGTGGAATGACAGTTGTCGATGACTGTCAGAAGGCTAATTCATTAAATAATTACTTCGTGGAACAATCAACAGTAGATGATGACAATATGATACTTCCAGATATTCCTATCCTTAACTATCCCCAAATCGATGATATTGTTATTAATGAAAATGATGTATACAAATTATTATGCAATCTTGATGTGAACAAAGCGACAGGGAATGATCAGATTGGCAATAAATTACTAAAAGAGGCTGTTCCGTCAATATCTAAGATCCTGAGTAAAATCTTCAACACCTCAATACAAAACGGAAAATATCCACAAGTATGGAAAAACGCATGCGTTATACCTATTTTTAAAAAGGGATCTCACTCAAATATAAATAACTACAGACCAGTTTCTTTGCTACCTTGTGTATCTAAAATATTTGAAAAATTAGTATTCAACCATATCTTGAATTACCTAAGATTACACTCTGTTATTACAGCAAAACAATCCGGTTTCATTCCAGGCGACTCTTGCGTGAACCAACTTCTACACATTTCTCATAAAATTTATCAGGAACTAGACAAAAATAACTCTGTGAGGGCAGTTTTTCTTGACTTTACGAAGGCCTTCGATAAGGTCAGTCATAAAGGTTTGCTATATAAACTAAATCGCTGCGGTATAAAAGGAAATATGTTAAGATGGATGAAAGATTATCTATCAGACAGAATGCAAAAAGGGATATTAAATGGTAAATCATCCTCCTGGAAAAAAATTAATGCAGGGGTTCCTCAAGGTTCGGTTCTCGGTCCCCTTTGTTTCCTAGTCTATATAAATTATATTGTTGAAAATATAAACAGTCATATATTCCTTTTTGCAGACGATGCCTCTTTATTCAGAACAGTTGATGAAGTGTCTCTTCACGAGGACACCCGATTATTAAATGAAGATTTAAATCGTATTTCTCTCTGGGCAAATCAATGGAAAATAATAATTAGCATACCCAAAACAATAGCAATGATATTCTCACGTAAGAAACAACCACCCCAAGAACTACCTTTAATTTTAAATAATAATAGGCTGAAAAATGTAAAGCAGCATAAACATCTAGGCATTACTTTTACACAAAATATGCAGTGGACAACCCATATAGACAATATAGTATCCTCAGCAACCACCAGGATTCATCTTATGAAAATTGTTAAATATAAATGGACACGTAATAGTCTTTTAATATGTTACACAAATTTTATCCGGCCATTAATAGAATATGCTAATGTTGTGTATGCAAATTTATCTATTCAGGACAGCAATAAATTAGAAAACATACAAAATGAAGCTATGCGAATAATAGCAGGAGCTAATCGTTTATCATCAAATACAGCATTATTAAAAGAAACAGGCTTTAAAACTATTGCTAAGCGCAGGAAATCTCACAAGATGATTGTTTTTTCCAAATGTATTCACGGGAAACTGCCATCACTTATGACGACAGAATGTATGCCCACTCAACTCCAATCCAGAAACACACGAGCCGCATCATCAGTCACATTTAGAATACCCAGATGCAAAACATCTGCTTTTATACAGAGTTTCTTCCCCAGCTGTGCCAAAACATACAACACATACGATACTAACTTTAGATCTGCCACACTCACAAAACAGATAGCACACTACAAACACGAAATAAAAATCACACGCAACGGCTACTTCTCACTCAACCATAGACATATACAAATAACACTAGCTCAAATTCGCTTAGAATTTAGTAACCTCAATAAGCATTTGTCCGCGAAAGGATGTTTAAATAGTTCCCAATGAGAATGTACAGAAGCAGTTGAAACCCCTCTCCATTATTTCCTTAAATGTAAACTTTACAATATGCATAGACCGATAATGATGCAAACCTTAAGTAAATATGTAAATCATGTTTCAGACTCCACACTGATGCATATAATTCTAGAAGGGAATGGAAACGAATTTGAAAATGTAGAAATAATAACAGCTGTATCAGACTTTATAAATAATACTGGGCGATTTATCTATTAATTCTATCAACTATTTGACAACTTCTCATAATTTATATAACCTTTTCATCTATAAACATGGTAACATATTTATGCAGATTTCATTTTACTTTATTTTATTCTACTGTTAAGCATCGGTATCATATAATTTGCATGCCGATATGTTGTTATCCAGTTGATTATGAACTACTTCATTATTATAATTTGCACATATTATTGCACACTTTTATTACACACTTTGTACTACTACATAGTACTATAGATTATTTCTACTGTAGTAACATCTGTATCGTACTTCATATATAATGTAGGAATATTTGACTAGCAATTTTTTCATCACCTATTTGACCACTTTTTTATGGTTAACATAGCCTGTTCATCCATATTTATGTAGACTTCATTACACTGTCAAACACCATAATTTGCATGCCGCTAATCAGTTGATTATGCACAACTTCGCTGTTACAACTTGCACGTATTATTGCACACCTCTTTTGACGACTACTCACAATTTAATTAACCTATTCATTTGTGATATATTTATGCATACTTCATTTTACTTTTTACTCCACTTTGTATTATTGTATTACTACATAATTGAGCAACACTTTTGAGGAGCGTATATTGTATTAGCTTCTGCTATTGTACAATCCTCGTTAAATAAATATGTTTATACTAAGTCTGTGTACCACTGTACACTAGATAAACCTCAACACTCTACGCTAGGAATGGTAAGCCTTATATCTTATAAAAGGTTGCACACTGGTAAACTTCATCTCTCAGGGATGAGGGGCCCACTGCACACTTTGTAAACATCATCTCTGAGGCAGTTCCAGGGATGAAGGGCCGACTGCACACTATGTTAACCTCATATATTAGGAGGGGTATGTTTATTTCGAATTAAATACTTCTACACTAAGGGCCGTATGCCCGAAGCCAGTTTAGCTAACACGGAGTTTATGCTTAACACAGTGTTAAGTAAAACAGTGTTTTAAAAATAATTAGCTCGTATGCCAAAAGCAAGGTTAGCATCGTGTTAATAAACCATAAGGTTAAATCCTAAACCAGTTGAAAAATCCTGGCAACCAAGCCAATGAAAAATACTTTGGACTGCAAGTCCAATTAAAAGTCCACGGATTTAACAATCTAACGCATTCCAGATTCACCAACATCGTTGGATTTTATAACGGGCTTGTTGACAACAAACACTTCTGCTGGGTCTCATGTCAGGATCATCTTCTTACCTCTTTATTAATGCAATTACATCATGGTCATAACATGCTTACAGACAATGGTCAGTCCTTACGCTATGGTGGTTCGCGCATCTCTCTCAGAGCTCTCTGTCTTTCTGTATGTCATAAATTCTGCGCCTGCGCACTGGCAGACTTCTCCGAGTATAACATAGAATAACTGTGCCATCCTCTAGCCGTGTTCACACAAGTAACTCAGCTAACATGGAACTTTGAGCCAATGCTAGACTAATGTTGGTCCGACGTCGCGGACAGTGGGCCAATCCCAAAACCGCATTCTTTGGTCTAGCTGCTCACACTCATCTCTGCCACCATTTTACCTCTAAAGGTGGTGTCTCAGAGATACGTTTGCATGACCACTATCGACCCTTTTATTTGAATCTAATTACTACTCACACCTAGCTACTTAATGATATAATAAGGATCACATAATATCTGTATTAATAATATCTGTATTATTAGTGGGCAGACCTGTAGCTTCCGACGTCACGTTGTAGACCTTGTTCATGGTCTTCCAACCGTGCCCTGGATCCACAAATGTCTGTTTGGCAGAACATTCTTGCTATCAATGATATAATGAGGCATGTTCGCACCTGTCCTAGTGGCAATGCTGGCACAACGCCGGCCCAGTGCGCCCAACGCTGGCATTGCTGACCCAACGTTGGCCCATCTTAATACATAAATACAATGGCTTAATAATAACTGCTATCCGTTATGCATTCAGCCAACATAACACATTGCTCAACTCAATTAATTTCACTGCATTCTGAAACTATTATTACTGTTACTACAGGTCAATAGTTTACACACGCCCCTCCCTTAAAGTTCAAATCCCATTTTAACTCATATCAAAAAAAGGTTGTTCTGTGTGATTAACACGACAGTAGATATAATAGGCCATACACCTAGTTACTACATTTCACACATATATTGATTATAAGTCACAAACATATTAAGAGTTCACACGTACATTGATTAGTGTCCATACGTGTATAGCTGACAGGTCTTCAGGTCACGCTTAAATTGACCACACTTCTCCTTAGGAAATGAGAAGATGTCACTAATGTCCTGTCCGCCGACTTAACTGTCTTACTCACTCACACAGAGATTTTTTGTCACCGGTAAATTCTATGACATCCAATACCAGCTAATGCCCTCCAAGAAACACCCTAGCCACCACGGTGGGCGTCCCACACCGTGCAGGTGGACAGTGGTGTATCTGTAAAACATGAATTTTAGGTAATTTCTTCCAATTAGACTTATAAATTAATATGGCTTCCAACTATACAAGCGCCACTAAGTCTCAATTATTGTTGAGAGATACTGTTGCTTTAGAAGTCACTATTATATATAGTCCACCGCATAAATTCAGTTGTAACGGTTGATTTTTGACAACTCATAAGCAAACAGGTACAGTATAATTCGGGTTCTGGACACCTCTAATTGTCCATGCTTCGCTGGTTATGTGGTATGTCTTATCCATCTGTCAGGACAGTCGTAACATTGTAATCAGTGGCATAAGTCAAAATAACAATCAGCTCGTCAACCATTTCGTTGACGAGATATGTGCTGCTGTCTCAGCACATCACACTGACGGCACACGTCCGTCAATATCTAACTAAATCCACACAGCAATCCACATTAAAATATTTAGCACAGTATATCAAGCAAAATATATAATATAACAATGTATACATGGTCACGCCGTTCACGGCTTCTGACCAGCGGTACAAATGGCTCTCTTGCCATGCGCTTACCAGCGCTATCCCTGGCTTATCTCAGCTTGTACTGGCTCCTTACAGAAACCTTATCCCGTACAAACCATGGCGTCGGCCTGACGCCTCGACTACCATGCCACGCCTGGCCTATCGGCGCGCTGTGGTCCCCGTAAGCCTCCGGTACAACATCCCCGTTGTACCACCTGCAGGTTTCAGTGCAGCACCCAAGAATCGTGACCGAGACAGTCCAGGAGCAGAGAACGCGCGTATCTCTCCATGAACCATGTCTATGTGCCACCTTCCGGGTGCATTTATGCACTATACATACCGATCCATCTCCGGTACAACATCCCCGTTGTACCACCTGCAAGTACCAGTGCAGAGCCTAAGGATCGTGACCGAGACAGCTCATGGGCGGAGAACTAGCACGTTGGCAGAGAACCGGTATCTCCCCATGAGCACTGTCCATAGCTCACGTCCTCCAATGCACTGATGCACTATGTACGTTCCCAGCACATTACAGGATCACGACCCTGACCCGTACCCCTCAGGTCTGGGGTCGCCTCCCGTGTGGCGCCCGTACTGCCTTGTGGATCAAACACCACAAGCTACCCGAAATCTATTCTAATCATAGACATAGAATAACTAGTTTTACCAACTAATACACGTCTCTGGCTTACTAGTGAGGTGAACATTTTAAAAGTAATTTTTACTCAATTTATCTGCCACATTTCATTAAATTAGCCACAACAGTTTGTCTGCAACAGTACATTAAATTCACTACGAAGTTCGGTCTGGAACAGTCTCTTGAATTCTTTTTAACTACAGTTCTTGATATATAAACTATTTCAAGTAACTTACTATTATCGTCAAGTAATTTAAAATCGTATTTAAATATCCGTGCCAAACAGTTTATTTAGCGTGACCTGTGAAGTTCAATAATCCACGCCTCTCCCGCGGATCGGAGTGTCCATTGTTGCCTCAAGGTCTTTTGAACTGTTAAGCACATCTCACTCCATTTTCACAAAACTATCAATGCTACTTATCTAGCAAATTTCTTTAGGTAACAGTGTCAACAAACTTAATTTTGACCCCATTTTGACAAAATTGTCCATCAATTTTAACTCAATTCTTATAAAATTGTCACCCAATTTTGACTCAATTTTCATAGAATTGTCTCTCAATTGGTACAAAATTGTCAGTCAAATTTTACAAAATTGTCACTCAAGTTGTATAACATTGTTACTGATACCTCTTTTGTGAGTGTCTATTGACGTCATCATGGTATATCGCACCATTCACTTTCCAGATGGGGGAGAGGGGGGTGTCTAACACAACTGCCACATGGGTGTGGCCACTACAAGGGGTTTTGAGCACAAACACGACGTGAGCACAGGAGGGTGTGTAGCACAATCACGTGAGGGGCGTTCATGTACTCGTTTATCCAATGGCTTAGCAGAGATTCCTGGGCGTTCCGCCTTCCTCAGCCAATCCCAATGGGTCTGAGTCGTGATTAGTCCCTGTGTGATTAATCATGCTAAATATACTCGGTGGTGCAGAATCTAGGGAGTGGGGTCCTCAGCTCCCTGTGATTCGCCTCCTGGGTTCCTTCTCAGCCGGCAATGTTGGGTCCAGCTGACTGTAGCAGGTACGATGTCCGGTGATTCATCAGCGGCAGGTTATCATGTTGAGATTCAGTTTTGGCAAAGTTGGGACAGCTGCCAAAATTATGTCTCTAATCGGCCTGAAGCGTGAATCGTCAGTTATGTCTTATCTGTTTCACTCTGACTCATCCTGCTGCTCCTTTTCCAGCGTTCTGCCTGCCTGCTCTCAGAAAAAAACTACATGTAGCACTCTTTGCAGTGATATCAAATCATTGTTCACCTCCCTCGCTTCAGACATCGGTATCACTATGGCCCAATGCCGTATCTGGCCAAGTACATGTATCTACGTCTGAGGCGATCTCTAGCTATGTCCGAAATTCACAAGTCGTAGGCTAAATTAGACTGTTACGAGTATACCAGAGCCCAATACTCGAACCTTGCTCACCACGTTGACGTTCACCGACATGCGCGACATTCGCTGACATGTAAGTCCATGCATGCTTACTCCTACGACTTCTACTGCTGACAGTTTATCTGACTGACTTGCCAAATCATATTGAAGGAATCGCAGCCGATCCGTAGCAAGATCAACTGGGAGAGACGCATTCCCTTCATTCGAAGGTGGCAGCAGAGAGGTTGCCATCAAAGTCTGTAATCTGTTACTTTATTGGTTCTTTCTTTTCGTTTGTTCTTTCTTCCTTCATTTCGTCCTCCCAAGCGCTGCCCGAAACTAGCCCAGCCAGCTGTAGAATGTTGAAACTGGCCAGGTTCCAGCCTGAGCTATGTTATACCACGTACATTTTTCGTGCCTCCTGAGTTGCTTGTCATCCTCACGAGGCAATAATAATCATGTTGGTTAGCTAATGAAAAGCCGAGGTTCCAACTTATTCATTTTACGTACCTCATGAGGTGATGACACTCTTCCTGAGGTGATGACACTCCTCCCGAGGTGAGAATAATCCTGATAGCACTGTTTGTCAATAAAAAGTGTAGCTCGCCAATTAAGCTGATTGCCTGGCTTAATCATTGTTTATACCTCTGAGGTGATGGCACTCCTCCTGAGGTACTTATCCTGAAGCAACTGCTCGCCAATGAAAAATCCTGGCAACCAAGCCAATGAAAAATACTTTGGACTGCAAGTCCAATTTAAAGTCCACGGATTTAACAATCTAACGCATTCCAGATTCACCAACATCGTTGGATTTTATAACGGGCTTGTTGACAACAAACACTTGTGCTGGGTCTCATGTCAGGATCATCTTCTCACCTCTTTTTTAATGCAATTACATCATGGTCATAACATGCTTACAGACAACAGTCAGTCCTTACTCTATGGTGGTTCGCGCATCTCTCTCAGAGCTCTCTGTCTCTGGCTTTCTTTATGTTATAAATTCTGCGCCTGCGCACTGGCAGACTTCTCCGAGTATAACATAGAATAACTGTGCCATCCTCTAGCCGTGTTCACACAAGTAACTCAGCTAGCATGGAACTTTGAGCCAATGCTAGACTAATGTTGGTCCGACGTCGCAGACAGTGGGCCAACCCCAAAACAGCATTCTTTGGTCTAGCTGCTCACAATCATCTCTGCCACCATTTTACCTCTAAAAGTGGGGTCTCAGAGATACGTTTGCATGACCACTATCGACCCTTTTATTTGAATCTAATTACTACTCACACCTAGCTACTTAATGATATAATAAGGATCACATAATATCTGTATTATTAGTGGGCAGACCCGTAGCTTCCGACGTCACGTTGTAGACCTTGTTCATGGTCTTCCAACCGTGCCCTGGATCCACAAATGTCTGTTTGGCAGAACATTCTTGCTATCAATGATATAATGAGGCATGTTCGCACCTGTCCTAGTGGCAATGCTGGCACAACGCCGGCCCAATGCGCCCAACGCTGGCATTGCTGACCCAACGTTGGCCCATCTTAATACATAAATACAATGGTTTAATAATAACTGCTATCCTTTATGCATTCAGCCAACATAACACATTGCTCAACTCAATTAATTTCACTGCATTCCGAAACTATTATTACTGTTACTACAGGTCAATAGTTTACACAGTGTTGTAACGCCGTGAAGCATACAATTTGTGTACACTTGCAGTGATTCCCCTCAGCGCCGACAATAGGCACGTCCAACAAACACGATACATTCCACCAATGCTGCTTTATTGTTCCTGCCAGCGTCGAAGACCACGGCACGACATTAATTCATCAAGTGTCGTGTTTCCCGGGAGCAATGTATGAGGATGGGCGTACAAGAGGACTGTTGCTTGGGGATTCCGGGTACCCATGCTTGCTGTACCTCACGTCAATCGCTAGGCCAATAACAGATAATGAACGGCATTACAATCGGTCTCATATAATGACCCGAAACATTATAGAGAGATTGTTTGGCGTTTTAAAACAATTTTTAAGACGATTTGCATGTTTGCACTTTGGCCTCCGCACCAAATTAAGCACCAGATTGATTATAATAATTGTGGCTTGCTGTGTCTTGCACGACATAGCAAGAAGACACAGTCACAGGGAAATTCATATTCGTTGTTGAGTTGGATGATGACCATTACATTGATGATGACATCATTGATCCTAATATGCTGTCACCCGTCAATTTTGGCAATTTTGTGAGGCCAACAGATTATTGGTCCATCAGATTTTGTGAGTAGGCCCTACATAAGATACTTTCATAATAATAATATTAAAATCAATACTGCGCAATAAAATTTGAGAGAATAAATGATGAATTAATATTTACTTTTGATGACGCACAGTAACATCTGAGATAATAAATGATGTAATAACCCTTTCAGCACGGGGACCGTCTGTAGACGTCTGAATATAACCAAAAATGCATAATGCAATTCTGATCTAACGTATATAAACGTCAGACGTCTAAAGGCGCGGAAAGAATTAAAAATGAAGCAAATAAAGCAGAAAAAGCTAATGAAAATATTTATGATTATATAAAATTGAAAAAATGATTAATATCTTGGTTACATCATTCTGCTTCATTTTGGTAGGCTACCTATGTTATGGGTGTAGGGCAATTATAATTTGTTTAAGTTCTATTAGCGCGTGAACCGTTTATAGACGTCTGAATTTGACGTCTACAGACGTTAGAATCAGGCGTCTTAACGTCAACAGACGGTCCCCGTGCTGAAAGGGTTAATACTTTTTGTATTATCTCAGATGTTATTGTGCGTGATAAAAAGTATATATTAAGTCATCATTTATTATCTCATATTTTATACGAAATTTATTTTAGCGTTGTAAAGGCTAATATTTCATTGTCATATGTATGTACAATAAAATCTGAGATAAGAACATATTTAATTAATTTGATTGGTATATTAGTATTTAATTGCGATAGGCATGCATAGATGTGTGTATAATTTTGTTTGGTACATCACTGATTTGAAAATAAAGAAGTTGATACCTGCAATGTCTTAAAAAGTATTTTGATTTGCATTTCCATCAAATATAACAAAAATATGTAATAATGTTGATTTTTTTCTAATGAGTCAACACAATTATAAGTGTCGTCTATTAGTATTCCATGGATAATTATGATAATTTAGATATTTTCAGGATTTGATTTCAACTTGCTATTGCCATCAACTTTCTTAACCTAATGCTAAATGGTTAACTTCTGGCAACATAACACACCGGTTTATCATCGTGTTAAAGCAGCTTCTTGGGATGACATCAATTTTTGTTTCTAGTTTTGTAATGAAGTAGTGTATCCCCCAGATCATGATTTTATTTTTTTCAGAGTTTTTAGATTAAAAAAAATTTATTAACATTTCTATGAATCCGCTTAAAACCCAAACAAACTTTTTGTATACCTAAACACTTGCTGAAGGAAATGTTCCCACAGCATTGTACCACATCGTGATGCTGTCGGCCCAGCGTTGGGCAGACAATCAGTGCTGCAGGTGTATCCCCCTATGTCCTGACTATAAGACACAAATTAGCGGCGATTGCTCTGATCTTACCGTACAAGACGTGGGAATGTGTGTTGTAAAGTGCGGTATATTGCTGACTTGTTTTGTTTACATGGCGATATACGACCTGGAAATATAACTACACTGTATTTCACTCTTTTTCGGTGCTTTCAAATTGTTTTTTGACTTTTTTGTATTTTTAGTTAAGATCAGTAGGCTATATAGCTTCAAATAAATACAATTTTCAAAATTGACAACATTGAAAATATCTCATCCCAAGGGGTCCCTTTAAGCCAAAACCAGCTTCTGGCATACCGGATAGCGTTAAACTGAAGGTTACAACACTGTTATAGCTAAACTCACACTAACCTAGCTTCGGGTATACGGAATGACCTCATGTTACATTAATATTTATATTTACGCTATGCCCAAATATATTGAGTTTTCAACTGAACTTTAAACTTATTATTCTTGACACGTTTTGTAAGACGCTATTTCTCTAGTTTTCTAGTTTTTCTAGCTATTTTTCTAGTTTCAATCTAATCAACTTTAAATATTGACACAACATTCTCAGAGTAGTCAGGAGGGGTGCTGTGACTTTTCTGAGTCATCCAACATGTTATTATGGATTTATCCATGATTTCATGGATCATTATACTCTTGAATGGCAAAAGGCAGTTTCTACTTACTTGTAAAGTGAGCAAATACTGCCTTTTGGATTGCACGGCAGTAGGCCTATGATAGGGTCCAATGTTGGTTCAATAGTGTACACGTCAGGTGATTCTCCATTCATTGCCAGGAGGGTGAACAGGGTGCCCCTATGTCCAGACTGACTGCACCCTTCAGTCTCAAGATTTGATAATGAAAATACATTTATCCAATGTTTTATTTCCGGGCCAGCGTCGCAGACAGTGGCCCAGTATCAAACCAATATTGTGTATTAGGTATGGACAGTTGAAACCTTAAAATTACAGTCGCAATTCTATTCAAATACAAAAAGTTGAAGCAATGTTGTTTTAATTTTGGGCTAGCGTCTGGGATAGTGATACAACATTAAGTCAACAAAGAGGCAAGTCAATGTGTGTACTGGGCACTCTGAATGCAATTCCATTTGACAAACAAATATATATCTATTTACAAATGCAAAAGCTCAGTTGGGACTTTCGAAATTTGAAGTCCGAAGTCTGAAGTCTAAAATTCCAGTTCAGAATGGCTGCCAAAAAACTCATACGCAAAATTCCAATCAATCTGTCATAGTAAAAATAACCCAACAAAATTTAAAATGGCCGCCACAAAAACTCATAAAACCTAGCTCAAATATTATTGTTACTTGAAAACTCACAATTCCAATCTAGTATAATTTACTACTTTTCAAATATTTTTAAGGGTGCGTCAACACTGGTCAAGGGTCTATGTCCGAGCCTAATTGTTTGTTAATTGTTTGAGTGTCAATTAACCTAGGCCTAGTCATATACGTTATTACTACTCATCATTTTAGAATACGAACATTGATAATTTCACCATCGTTATGTGTCATTAACATTGATCCCCCTAGTGTCTCATATGTACAGTCATCATTGAAACAGTCACCGCCAACCCAAACGCCCCACACCCCCCCCCCCCCCCCCTACGCCACCCAATACCGCACAGCACCTCTAGGAACAGAAAAGCGGTCCACAGTACTCATCTAGTTTATAGGTTTTGTGCAGTTTTGTAAATGATGGGCTACCTACGTTTGCCAAGTCCCAATAAAATATCAAACGCTATATTATAATTATACGCATCTGAATTACCTCACAGTTATCGTACTAAGGGCATTTAGCAATTATTCATTTACTGTTATTTGTTTACCTTTTAAACGCTAACCATGGCCATGAATTGTTTTTAGATTACGGTTATAATTAGATTATATTTGTGGCAAGTGATATTAAGGTTGTAGTCCCAACAATAGTCCAGGCAAACTATGAAATGACCCACCACTAATTGCAACAGAAATAATTCCTACACCAACAGTCTCAGACAGTGTCTTGGAGGAGGATTTTGACGATATCCATACCCTCCCCAAATCACTTCTCCAAATCCTCCTCACAGCATGAAATTCATTATCCCAATAAATAAATATGACTCTCAATGAACATGATGAATACAAACGTTGATTTTCAGGATTCTTATTATTGATTCTAATTATGTCTAAATGCTCCCCAGCCATGTCCAAATCCACCCACACATGGGGGAGGATCTGGACAAATTTGATTTTTTTCTATATCTATGTTGTTATTCCAGAATGTTCAAACACATATGGCTATCCATAGGCATAGTGAGTCTCTTTCTTTAGACAAAAGATGAGCTTGATCACATGAACATGGTATGGAAAAAATGTAAAAAAAGCTGGCAGTGTCCAAATCCTCCTGGGTCTCCCATACAAGCCGGAGTTAAGAGCAACCATACCAGACGCGGCGATTCATTCATGCCACTTCCTCTCGTCAAACCATCTGTAGTTTTGAGGTTTCTCATAAACACTTAATCAATGATTAGGTCAGTCGACAAGTCAGCTCAGAGCCTGTCATTTCTTCTGATAACATGGTGGCCATCATAGTGATGGGTGATCAAAATACGTGAAATTTTACGCAAATCGGCATTCGTCATTTACGAAAATTCCCATTTATGTTGTCAAGAGAGGCCATTTTGGATTTATGCAAATTAGGCACTCTTCCACTACTGCGATTCTTGGTGACTTTTAATATGTTTTTCTATGAATCGATATCAGAGACGTTTTGTGTACATGCCGAGGCGTTCTTTACAGACTTTCCCTCTGCCTGTCTGTATAGTTAACTGAGGACTCGACTAGGGAGACATCACGTGACCACTGGTGACAAACAACGCATACACTCATGATACAGACAATATGGCGGTAAATTAGAATCGTGCTGGACTCAGTCAGAAAAAAATATGAAATAATATCACTTATCTTTTTGTCACAATCTCGCTCACCAAGATTCACCAACCCACGATGTTTAGTGTCCATTTACGTATCAATACCCAGGAAAAATACGCTTAGATGCAGTTTATCTATCGTTATTCCTCAGCCTCGGAAATCAACTAAAGCAGGCCTGTGTGTGCAGTAGGCCATTTAGGGGGCAACTGTACAAGTGGTCAGTTGAAAGAGGGCGATGCAACACCACAAATCCGGCTACTATAATTAGTAACTAAAGGCACCACATTTAATTCAACCATATTGGCCTACTATTACTGGCTTTATGATCATTGAAAATTAAAATAATGTATACATTTCAATTAACCCTTTAACCGCCGGTGCCGCATATATTCTGGTTTTCATTTTTTATTAGCACATTAAGTAACACGTTTAAACATGTTAAACATGTTAAACATGTTTAAACATGTTAACTATAAAATGTGACATCAATCAGCAATATTTGAAAACAGTTGACCTCCATTTTGTCAAATCTGAATAATTCTCACTCATCTCAAGTGGGTGAAAATTCAGATTGAATAATTTGGCGGTTAAAGGGTTAAAAAAAGTAAAAGTGAAGTAAAATAAACAAAACGTCATGATAGCCTATAGGTTTATTATGATTGATTATCATAAAAGGCCTATATATTATCATAATATTTGAAATTATTTCATACTTTAATCGCTGGATCAATGTTGGGCCAGCGTTTTTCAAAGATGAATTGTGAAAAAATATGTAGGTTCATATTATGGTAAATTGTGTTCTATAAATTATTAGGCTAAACCATCATCCACCCTCTGCCATCATCCACCCCAGACCAACTGTGAATGGTTTGTGGGGTTGTGCATCGAAATATATACACAATCTCAGGGAAAACTTTGTTCTACAATTATTGATTAGCAATTTTCTCATCTAAGTTTTAACTTCTGGACAACCTTATCATTGAAGTATAAATATTTTGTTAATCAATAACAAATTTGATTAGCAAATGGGCAGAATTGAGGAGCATTTTGCTATGCGATACTGAACAATTTTTTCCTGAATCTGGTAATATGTGCTGTGGCTGTGTGGGGTTTCTACACGTTCAGTATGCACGTGTCGTACATGTATATGTGAGCATACATCACTTATCCACTGTGGATTTCCGTTGAAAAACGATGCTAAGCCGCCTTAAAAGCTACTTTTTCTGGATATTGCCACATGTAAACGGAGTCGGACGATCGTGTGATTGTAAATCTTGGTGAGCGAGGGTAGGACAAGGGAAGTAGGTGTTCGTATTTGGCAATTTTATTTCTCTATTCAGTTTATTTCTGAAAGCCGCCAGATTGAGCCCTCTCTATTCTGTACACGCTGTATATGTGCTGCTGTGTCACGCGACGACTGGTGAGTGCAGACAAGTGGAGTCCCGGGGTGGGATGGGGTGGTACGGCAGGGGCTATCTGTGCGTAAAACGGCCGCCCGACCCCACAAAACGATTTTGATTTTTATTTTGAAATTAATATCATGTGATGGACTGAACGAAATTTGGCTGATTTCAAGCGTGTTGAATGTGTAAATTAGCATTGTATTCTAACTGTCCCCCAAGCAGGTTTGACGAAATGTGTTTCACAGTGTTGCATCCTATCCTATGTACAGTCCGAGCATTGCTATGTACCCTAGCAAATGTGTCTGTATCCACGCTTCAGTCCCCCAGTGTTCCTCATAGTAAATATACAGAGGCACGATGTCATAAATGCAAATATTAGCCAAACAAAATGCTGTATGTGACCTGGATATGCCTGGATATGCTATGTAGTTCTGTTACTTTGATTGAAAACACTTTTTACGGGGGTATATCTATGTATTGAGAATCTATATATGGTATAGATAGCTCATAAATATACCATTTTCATGGATTTTTAGAACAAAAAGGCAAATTGTTATATCCGCACTTATTATTAAGATAAAATATCGCAACAATAAAGAGTGCAAAAATAGGCCTAGGAGAATAATATTTGTAAAAATGGACATTTTATCTCCAATAATGAAAGTGTACCCCTAAGTGATATATATATAGTATGTCGCCCTAATGTCGTTAATCACTGCATCATAATAATGGTAATCTAATCCATGCTGTGTTTTTGTTACACCGCAGCGGTTGATTATCGGATGGAATATTGCATTATAATAGATTATCATGAACCACTATGGTATGCTAAGATAAGTTGATGTACGTATCATCTGATTATGTATCTTCTGGGAAATATAACAGATGCTGTCGAGAACCAGACACTGGTCAGTATTCCGTCAATTTGGTAATCATGTGGATTTGAACAGATAGATTTTCTGCTACACATACAATTATTTTTAATAATGTCTCGCTACTGCGATCCTTAACTTTATGTGACTGAAAATTAGTTCTATTTTGTGAAATTTAAGTTATAACATCTATCATTATAATGAATATTACACATTTGTGATATAGTTAAAGTTGTGCCTCAGCTACCGTCCGCGCTAAATTGACTTCATGTAAAATTGGCTGTAATTGCTCTAAGAGTTAATCAGGGTTGCCACAAACATTTAAAAAACAAAAATTCTTGACTTTTATTACTGACTTTTCAAAACCAAAATGGAAAATATTCATGATCCAACTCAAAGTGTGCATAAATAGGTTGTGGATCCAGCATCTGCAGAAAAGGGCGGCGATGGTTTGTGATTTTTTGGTTAAATTTAAGTCAATTTAGGGAATTTTTAAATAAAATTACTGCAGTGTTTCTCATTTTACCTATAAGTTGTTTTTCTTGACAATTAAGGGTTTTTATAACAAATTCTGACTTTTAGGTTTATTAAGGTGTCTTGGCAACCGTGAATTATTGGTGTGACAGGCGAAGATGAATTACTGACTATTCTGAAATTATCATCCTGTTTCGTTACAGTAATTGTATGATATATATATATATATGTAGGCCTATGTACATTTTTTGTGTAAAAACTGTGTTACAACATTTATCAATACTTCCTGTCACAAGTCCAATCAAGTTTAGCCAATGTTGGCTTAGTGTCGTCCCACCGTCTACAACGCTGGTCCACCATTAACTCGACAATAGCTGAACGTCTGGTACTTGCGCCCGTTAACTTAATGCGTTGATACCAGTATCAAGTGATTAACCCCTTCAATGCGGGATTCGACATTAGACGTCATAATCTGATGTCTGTAGACGTCAGATTATATGAGTCTAATTAGTGGAGGAGGAAATCTGAAAATTGACGTTATTTAAGGAATTAGTTGACACTTAAATTCCTAGAGACAAATAATATATCGCTGCAAATGTATGAACGTTTAGTTTTACGAAGCATGAACAGTTTTTGCGGCAAGTGGTCGAGTTTTTCATAAAACGTGCATATGTGACGTCATGTCGTGATGGTTGTGACGTCACTTTTTCACCAATTTCTACTGGATATTTATAAAGGTGGATCATTTATCAGCTGCCTAGGGGGCCATCAATGATATTTTAATTGTGACATGTTGTATGAAATAGTAATGACGTCATAATTATGAATTATGAACATATGTATACAAAAAACATAAATAGACATCTCATACATATCTTAGATAGAAGTAATAGACGACAGGGAGTTTTTGGCAACAATCTTATGAAAATAAGCTCATATATTTTTATGGATTTATTGATGAATTTATGTGATTTCTTCTGAAAATCTTTTGTTTTGTGTGGTACATTATATATTGCCATTGTATTCTAGTTATTACTTTAGTCAGGAGATCACTTTTGGGAGAGATAATAGGCTAAATTTCCCACCTCTACCCCTTGGGCAAAGGGAACCAGGGCAAAGGGGGGCAGGCCATTTCAATACAAAGACCATACAGCATGGCCCCCTTTGCCCTCTAACTTACAATGGGTAGATATTTCACACACTAATCCCAGTGAACGAAAGTATTTAGTATATTACTTAGTACTTAGTATGTCCAACAAAGCATGTCACCATATACATCAAATGAAAGGTTTTTATCATATCTGTTTAATCAGGCTTACTTCAATGTACTTGTGTATCAAAGAAATAAAAAGTACCAAGGTGGGGGCAACCTGCGTGCAGGGTGTACTTCCATAGAGTGAGAACGAATACAACTGAAGTCTCTACAGGGTGGGTGGGGGTGGCCCCCTTTGCTCAATGCGTCGGCCCCCTTTGCCCAAGTTATTGGGCAGTCATTGGTTTTAAAATAGTTCGAATATTCTTCTTAAATACCATTGAAACGTTAGGTGGCCCCCTTTGCCCGCCCTTCCCTTAGTCATTTTACAAGTTTCAAATTTAGCACAGAGCAAGGTTTCGACAGACTAAATACAATTTTGGTCTCAACCTAAATAAATTGCGGGTTAATAAATTCAAAATGGCCGCCAAATTGGCCGCCATCAAGAAATGAGAATTTCAAAACTTTACAAATAAAAGTCACAAAGAATCATATAATACCTCGTTTTGTAGTGTTTTCGCGTCACGAAACAGTTCGGGAGGGATTTGTTTTGTACAAGGTCAATGTCACCCAAAAAAGTCCTTTTCACGGTCAAATATGACTTAAAAATGAAAAAAAGGAAAAATCATAGTCAATCTAAACGTATTTATTAAATTTATTTGTTTTTCCATTCTCGTATTATGTATAGTTCATTTCTTAGTCACCCTGTCCCAGAGTGAGGCGAGAGCATGTACCATAGCAAACACAGAGAGCCGAACAAACAAATCCCCAAATACAACAAGAACAGTTGCCTGCACAACGCTTCTGGCCCTTCAATACTTAAAACATATATCAACACTAAAATGTAATAAAATCTAAAGGTAATATTTCTGATAAACGTCACAGTATTTTACTGTATTACATCTAACCTTTATCTTATAAACTACCTGCTACATCATTTTATAATGTGATATTTTCCCATCATTTACTGTATCACACATACATACAATCATTTCTATATAGCTGGAATTGGTGACGTGATTGTCAGCTTTAAATGACGTCGCGTCAGTTTTCAAACACATTATTTGATCATTGCCGAAACGTACCAGCGCGACGACGTCCGCGAGCGCGATAGGCATCGCGACCATTTTCAAAACTGTTACATTTTCGTCACGCCAGTTGTCGCAATGGAATGAATCGGGCTTTAGGCCACCTTTGTCCACATATAGGCGAAACTGGGCCAGGAGAACCTCCTGAGGATGGTGAGATGAATGAGATGACACTGTCCTCCAGACACAGGATTCGAAATTCGAGCCCTGGCGGTCTGAGGCCGAGCACGCTACCTCTCGGTCACGTAGGCTCCCCACAATACTGAGTTTTACCCGTGGATGGGGGAGAAACATTTTTGTTTCTTTCAAACCGCCGAGACCGGGAATCGAACCCCGAACTCTAGCGCGAAAGGCAGCGGTGCTAACCACTACCCTAGGGCCCCCGCCCGCCGGCTGTCGCGCCTCACATGTCGCGTTGGTCGTCGCGTTGGTGTGTGGACAGCCATGTAATTTTCGCGTCAGTCGTCGCGTCACTCGTCACGTGCCTAATCGCGCTGACGTTCGCGTTGGTGTGTTTTGCACTTAAAGTGGAGAAATGTAAATAACCCTATATATTTTAACCATCAGTATGTTCTCTTTCAATATAAAACATAGCGAGAAGCTCGGCAGAATGGACTTTGAGTTTGAAACCATCACTGTAGTTGTTGGAGGAAATGACTGCTACTCAGACAGATTGATCCCGGACATAAGCAAAAATTATGATAACATCATTAAGAAAGCAAAATCTATGTGCCAGGGAAGAGTGACTATGTCCAGTATCTGCCCACGACTTGATACTGTAGACGTCCAAAGAAAAATTGAACTGACCAATACAGCCTTAAAAAATCTGTGCGACACACATAGCTGCAGATTTGTAAACAACGACAATTTCTTCAAGCTGGCTGACAAGACGGTAAACGACTCCCTATTGATGAGAGATAGAGTACATCTGACCTGGCAACCCAGTAATAAATTAGCACTAAATCTGAAGCTCAAAACAACTGAAAAATGTGTGTCGCTGTACAGATCAAGAGGTAGACCAAGACAGACTAGATATGCCAGTAACTACAGGCGCTCTGATGTAAACCAAACCAGGCCGACAGAGAGAGAATAAAATGGATTAAAACATTCCCAGAAAGATGAACGACAAAACCACTATTACAGACATGATTCTTACCATCACAGAAGTAGCCAGAACAGAGAAGACCAAAAGATACTAAGACAGAGGCACCAGCAAAGAAGTGACGCATATCATCCCAGAAAAGATCAACACGGATATGACACCAACACTCGTAAAAACACTAGACATGACACCAATAACCGTCAATGTGACCACTGCTGGCAATTTAAATGTGAATGCTACTGAAAACTACAGGAGGAAAAAGGAAATCAGGACATAGGCCTCATGCCGTCAAATGTTAAACAACCTTCTAGTAGAAAAACTTACATGGATGATAACAAAATAGACAATAGTGACACAAATAATATAAAAATGAAACACCAAGACTGAAATATATAATCGAAAACAAAACAAAGGAGTGAAAATTGGACATTTGAACATACGAAGCTTATTGAAAAAAATAGATGAAATTAAGATTTTAATACATCAGAATAGTTTTGACATTCTAGATATATTTGAAACATGGTTATCGGACAAAATACCGAATGAACTTGTAAATATACCTGGTTTTAATGTATATAGAAAGGATAGACCGAGTCATGGTTGGGGTGTTTTAATATATATAAAGGAGACTTTACCTCATACATATTGTCCAGATCTCACTAATTTTAATAATACTGAAGTGGTCTGGGTTAGGATTGATAATAAATCTTCCCCTTCTTTTTATGTATCATGTGTATATAACCCCAAAGTGGACGATGAGAACTATTACCAATGCATGTTAAATAATTTTGAAAATGTTTTAGCAAATAATAAGGAAATTGTTATCCTTGGTGACTTAAACATTAACGACATCTTAGACGAAAATTTATGTGAAAATCAAGCTCACTTTATAGAAGCACTCCTTTGTTGCAAACAATTAAAAAGTTGAACCTACTCGTGTTACACAATCATCTCAGTCAGTCATTGATCATATATATACCACGATGCCTCACAACCACTTGGATCACGGGATACTGAAATATACTCTTAGTGATCATTACTTTATATTTACAACTTTTAGGCGCCAAGCTTCTCCTCCAAAACTTATAAATGATTTTATTCGCGATTTAATGGGTATTGGACTATATAGTGGTGTTATTGATGCTAAATCAACATCTGATGCCTGGAGAGATTGGTCGAATGCATTTAATACAGTGGTTAGCAAACATGTCAAAATTAAAGAAATTAGAGTCAAAGATAGGTCAAATCCATGGATGACCAACGAAATTTTAGCCTTTATATATAAACGTGATTATACTCACCACATGGCATGGCCGCATTGGCTCTTCTGACAAAATGAATGAATATAAAAAACTGAGAAATTTGGTCATCTCAACAATTCGAAACTCGCAACGATCCTATTATAAGAAAACAATCACAGCCAATAAATCCTGTGACGTTTGGAGAGCAGTAAACCAATCCCTGGGAAAAAATAGAAAAAGTTCCATAGCATCAGATCTGTCACCTGATGCGTGGAATGAACACTTTGCGTCCGTTGGAAATAAACTGTGTAGTGAATTTAGTGAAAATGATGAACTAATATGGAGAAATAACTCGAGTATTTATAACTTTAAATTTAAATGCCTTCTTGAAGAAGATGTTCTAACATTTATAAACAAATTGCCATCTGAAACCAATGTTGATATTCTAGGCTATGATTCTTGAATTCTCAAACTTAGCAGTGAGATTATATGTAGCAGTCTAACAATCTTATTTAATATATCACTTTATAATGGAGAAATTCCAAATGAATGGAAAATAGTTCGGGTTACACCAGTTTACAAAAACAAAGGCTCTAAACAAGACCCTAACAACTTTCGACCAATTTCTGTAATTGGGCATATTCCAAAATTATTTGAAAAATTAGTTGACTCTTAATTGAGAGAATATTTACAATCTCACTCTTTCATTACACATTCCCAGTCAGCTTTCATGAAACGCCATTCAACCCAGACGTCTTTGCATAATGTGATTGCATATGTGCTTGACAATATTAACGAAAATGAAATCAATGGTATTTGTATGTTTGATCTTGCTAAATGTTTTGACACAATTGATCACAAATTACTTTTTAAAAAATTAAGCAAATATGGCCTTAATGGCACTGAATTACAAATTATCTCAATGAACGAACTCATGTTGTTACCATAAATGGTAAAATGTCTTATACAAAACTCATTGCCAAAGGTGTTCCACGGGGATCTATACTTGGTTCTCTGCTTTTTACTATTTTTATTAATGATTTTCCCTCATGTCTATCTAATGCCTTCTGTAATATTTTTGCTGATGATACTATGATAGGTGTTAGTGATAAATCTATAACAAAAATACAACAACTACTTCAGAATGCTGTAAATGAAGCTATTAAATGGTTTGGACAAAATAAGTTAACTTTAATCATAAACAAGTGTAATGTACTAATTATTTCTAACAAAAATATGGTAGACAGCATAGATATTTTTATAAATGGTGTTAAGTTACCCTTTGTTAAGTCCGCTAAATATCTTGGTGTAGAAATAGATAGTAAATTATCCTGGTCTAACCATATAGATGGATTGTGTAAGAAATTGTCTTCGCAACTTTATATCTTAATAAGGTTGAAACAATTTCTCCCAACGGATGATATTAATCATGTTAATTGTGTTTACTACGGTATATTTCAGAGTATTATTGATTATTGTATCACTGTCTGGGGCTCTGCTGCACAAAAATATTTATGTAAAATACAAAAATTACAAAATAGAGCAGCACGACTTCTTGCACAAAACTTTGACTGGAACATTCGTGGTATAGATATTGTGAGAGGTCTAGGGTGGCAGAAGGTTAAAGAGAGATATGGTTTTTTATCATGTTGTCTCACTTATAAATCTCTAAATAATCTAGCTTCTTATTACTTATCTGATCTTTTTTCCTCCGTTTCTGAATATCTTACTGTTTTAACACGTAATGCAACAAGTAATACTCTACAGCAGCCCAGGTGTAATAATTCTTTATATAAATCATCTTAGAGTGTGAATGGGTCTAGACTTTGGAATAAGCTACTTTCAGAAATAAGAAATAAGAAGACATTTTCTGCTTTCAAATATAACCTTAAACTATATATGGCTAATAATCAAACCATTACTCAATCATAGTTAGGGCTGCGATAACTGTACATGTCTTATCGCTTTCTCCAATTTTTGTAGGTTTTTGTTGGGAGTTTTAGTGTGGGGACATTTGTGTTTTTTTTTCTTCTCACTTTGCTATAAATGTACATGTATATACATTTGTAAACCTATTCAATTAACGCAAAGGCATCGGATTCTGATCTAAAATGTCTAATGTACCTTTTATTTTCGTTAATGTAACTATTGTACATAATATGATAATTATTGTTTAAATATGTGTTTTCACTTTTTATGCAAATACTTGTCATAAAACAGGGCACATATGCAAAATAGCCAAAGGCTAATAATGTTTTTACCCTGTATAAACATGATAAATATGTTTGAATAAATAAATAGAAAAGGCATGTGAAACTGACGTATGTTTTATTTGGGCCATAATAACCTCTTGCCCACTCTCCCCTGAGCGACCTAGCAAAAAAATGAGTGCGCTTTTGAGAAGAGCCTAGTTACTGGTAGCGCAAGGACTTCCTGCTACCATATCTTTGCTTATTTCGCTGCTTTTGCTACAGAAAATCATCACAGAATCGATTCTAATTGGTAGCAAAATGATATATCTGTAATATGTACCACCGAGGCTGCTGCAAAGAGCCACAAATTTAAAAAAAGGAACTATGCGCGAATGAATTTGAGTGGTGAAACCTTAACGTTCAATAATTTCACATTGAAACACATTTGCGATGCTGCCCCAACATTAATCCACTGCGACTTATCGCAAACTGTATAAATGGGCTAAATATGTAACGTGTAACGTGTAACGTTCTGGTCTTTAACAGCTACCTGCACATTTAATTAATGTCAGTTGACGTGTTATGGAAAACATTTCAACTTCGCCTACCTATGTTATGGGTCTACAGTCATTATAAATATTTTACTCTTTCAGTGCGGGGATCGACTTTAAACAATTTGCTCTGTATGAGCTCAACAAATATGACAAATAGATGACTATTTAATTTCAATATTTAATTTATTTGCAACGGAATGAAACATTTTCAAAATTCCATAAAAATGAAAAAAATATAAAATCTGTCTGTATATTTTATCACATAAAACGTATTTCTGAACCAGGTGTTACGGCAGTTCAGTTGAATACGGCCAAACACGAATTCCAACCTCTCAAGCATGACGCCTGGTCATCTAGTTTTGCGTCATCTTCAGGTATAATGTCATAATTATTAGTTTTAACTGTAGAGGTAGCCAAAAATATCTGTAGGGCTGCCAACCTCAAGAAAAAGAAACCCATTATTTTTTCTTATTATTATTATTTTTTTTCCCAGCAAACATAGCTATACTGGTTTAATGTTGGTTTAATGTTGGTTTAATTTTGGACCAGATATCCGTAAAATGGTCCAACCAGGATGTGAACATAGGCCTATCAAATTATACCTACGTACAAATTCTGACATAAAGAATGATAAAATAAAGTCAATTATCATCGTGCAGCGAGTGCTAGAAAAATCTTACTCAATTTTATTATTTTTAATGATATGATAAAATTTTCGTATGAGCTGAATAAAAAGATGAATATTTAATATCATTATTAAATGCATTTTTCACAGAAGAGAAACACGCCGGTTATTATTTCTTCAGATTCAAATACATGCACTATTTCTAATGTGATTTACTTTTACTAATAAATATTACCGCCGCCTTCAAATTGTATAGATGACATTCTACACAGGTGAAATCTCGTGCCCGCGACCATATAATAACTTTAACTGGCAAAACAACCTGATCAAGTTGTTCATGGGGGCATGACGTCGACCGTACCCCTTAGAAATTTTGGATGCCATATTAAAATAGAACCCACTTCTGTTCACACCACTGCTATTTAGATCATTACATATGAATTTACGACAAAATGAATATATACAATTATTACCAGGTGTGCGTAGTATGTGCTGACACATTAAGAATCGACACCGCATCATACTAATACTGAGCAGTGACTTAAACATGACCCCTATTTCGTAGTTTGTCTGGCCAATTTGGTTCATAAAATGACGTCATTGCCATAGCGACATGACGTCACAAACGTACGTTTGAAAAAAATATCGACCACGTACGGCAGGAACGATATACGCCACCATAAACTAGAGACTTAAACCTTTCCCGTGATATATTTTTTATCTCTAGGAATTTAAGTGTCAACTCAACTCCAAAAATGGGTTCATTCCTCTTGTACTAAATGTCGATCCCCACAATGAAAGATTAAAATATGTATAATGACTGTAGACGAATAATATAGGTATACCCAAATAAAGCGGAAAGAGTTCAAATTTAAAAACACCTTTTCATCTCTTGGTTTACATAGATATATTTCATCGCCTTAAGAGCAAGTGCTAATAGCAAACCAATAATTAGCTGCTACCAATAAATCCACATATTGTCAGTGCTGACCACAACTTGAAGCACTTTATTGAACTGCGTGGTCCGTTTTTAACATCTGATTTTAAATGTAAAATGTTCTTGGTATAAAATGTCATATTGTCGTGAGCATAATAAATTTGTTTTTGAATCAAAATAACTAAGCCATTGTTGAGTTATGAGAGAGTCGTAACTTGAACAAAAGTAAATTATATTCGGTATGGTAGAGCTAATGTGTTAATTCATTTTGCAATAAAAAGTGGGCTATAATGGTGGAGGGGGGTGCAGTGCAATGTTGTTTTCCTATGATCGGAATACAGCAGTAAACTGATCTTACCAGTTTTTTGTTGGACTGCTGAGCTTCGTTATGCTGATAGACCATTATTTACGGTGTTGGACGTGCTATACATACCGCGCACTAATACATTAGTGATGGTTCGAAAAAAGCACGATTCATCATCATTTTGAAATAGGACTAATCTAGAAGGTTGTAATTCAGAGAATACAGTAATATTTTTACCTTAAATCCGCTATATAAAGTGCTATATACAGTACATTCTTGTACATTAGCCATTTAATGGGCAAGCGTTCTATTTGCGATACACGCGTTCTAGACGGCCGGCCAAGTGGATTAAAAAAAACTTCTGATGGCGTTTTATGTTACAAGCAGATAACCATGTTTTATATACCTTCACGTTCAATGTGAGGGGGGTTACCAAATTGTTTTTGACCTCTCAAGGTCATTTCAAGGTCAAACAAAGTCATGTATGGGTTAAAATGTCGATATTTTCATTTTCCTACAGAACACGAAAAAACAACAAGATACCTCTAAATAAATAATAATTCAATTAGTATAGCAATTCGGGTATGGTGATTGACAACTTTTAGTGACCTTTCACGGTCATTTCAAGCGCTCACAAGGTCATTTAAGGGGTAATTTTTTTTTCATTTTTTCACCACACACCATCCATACAATCAGGGAAATACAGATAATTATCAATGACAGTAATATGGCTCTGCAAATAAGGAGTTGACGACTGTTGTGAACATCTCAAGGTCATTTCAAGGTCAGACAAGATCATTTCAAAGTTACAATGTCATTTTTTTCACTTTCCAGCTCAGCAACTGTATAAAAAAATCTTTATTTCGGAGTGCGCAGCAGACACAACAAGATACATTGAAATAATCAATACCCACAGTAACATAACATTTCTGGTAAGGGGATTGACAAAAATGTTAACTTCTCAAGGTCATTTCAGTATCACACAAGGTCATTTTTAATTTAAGATATAGATTTTTCACTCTTCGTAACAGAATAAGATTTTATCGTCATTTTTGTACTCTGCGGCAAAAAAACAATAAGATACATTCAAATAATTATTAATAATCAGGTTTTGTTAAGGAGAAGAACAAAAATGATAAAATCGCAAGGTCATTTCAGGGTCACACAAGGTCATTTTCATGTTACAATATAGATTTTTCATTATTGCGCTTTCAAACCAAGTAAGATTTTTTTCTCTCCATTTTTGCATTCTGTGGCATACAAAGAATAATATATATAATTATTAAATACAGTAGAATAGCGTTTCTGGTAAGAGGATTAACGAAAATGTAAAACTCTTAAAGGCATCTTAGCGTCCCACAAAGTCATTTTCAAGTTACAACCTCGTTTTTTTCAATTTCGCACTCTGCTCCAAAATAACAGTAAGATACATTCAAATGACCTACACTTATATATGCCTCTATAATATATTATAAATTATCACAAAGGAGTCCAAATGGATTGCAGCAATATATGGCGTTGTCTTTTACGAACAGTCGTTAATCCATGTCCATTAATTTTGCAGGCTTTTGTCTTTTTGCAGCCTACTTAGATCAGCATAAGCTGATTAGGTGAGCTGGGTAGTAGGCTACTTTCACTCCATTTACATCTACAATCAAAACTTCTACATCATGGTACATATCTGCATGTGTCACATCACCATCAACTAATGATAGGCCATATATACACCTGATCACGCTGTAAATAGTATACATTTGGTGATGAAGCTAGAGGACAAAAGAGATGAATTACCTGAGGTAGACATATCGCCATGATCTATACACTCCGATATCATGGATATAGATCTCTTGTGAGATGATCTTTTTTTTATAGGGCCGGCTCTGGATGAATACACAGAGTAGATTCTGTTGGATTTGCGGGCTTTGAAATCTTTGTACACGTACGATACAAAAAGTTATATATTTGTTTTGTTTTTCTCGGGGGATGAAAGATAAGCCACACCATCCAAGATTTGATTACTACTATAGGCTCTTATATTTCTTCCTTTTTATAGCGGTTAACACATCATGTTGAATGCTCCTGTTGTTTATAGCTATATTGGCCCCTTCAGCACTGTAAACAGCCGCTGCAGAACGTTTGCTATGTTGTTAACAATCGCCCCTTTGTCACCGTGGCTCTTTTTTATTTAACAACTGCACTGATCCCTGAGTAGGCCAACTGTTGCTCAAATAGCATCCCTTGAATCCCACCAGCACTGCTGCTTCTGTTGTTAACAGCCCCCTATCCCCTATTGCACTGCTGCTCTTGTTTTTGCAGTTGTGATGACTTCTTCAGCCTCTTATTAGCATCCCTGACACCTCCAACACTACAGCTTAGAACTATTCTTAACGGCCACCCTGACCCCTTCACCACTGGACCAGTTGGCACTGTTTATCCTTTTGTTTTTATCCTCTCTGTTAATAGCATCGTATTCCTGTCCCCTCTACCAAGGCTGTTTTTGGTATTAACAGCCTCTCTGACCCTTCAAGCACCACTACTCTTGTTGTTAACAGCTTCTCTGTCACTTCAAGTATTGCTGCTTTTGTAGAAAATAACCTCCTTGGCCACTCCAACACTGCTACTGCTGTTGTTAATAGCTTCATTTGCCCTTACAATACTGTTGCTCCTCTCTCTTGATAACAGCCTCATTGGTCCCGCAATACTGTTTCCCCTGTTGCCTCCCTGGCCCATCCAGCAATGCTGCTGCTGGCCTTTGTTAATAGCTTCTATGTCAACTCTACCACCGCTGCTCCTGTTGCTAACAGCCTCCCTGTCCCCTCCAGCACTACTGCTATTGTTGTTAAAAGCCGCAATGCCCTCTCCAGCATTGCTGCTCCTGATAGAAACAGCATTTCATCCCCTGTAGCAGTGTTGGTTTTGTAGTTAACTATCTCCCTGGCCACTCCAGCACTGCTTGTCCTGTTGTCAAAAGCCTCCCTAGCCCAGCAGCACTACTGATTCTGTTGTTAACAGCCTCTCTGCCCCCCCCCCCCCCCAAATTCTGTTCCTAAGTTTTCCTCACCCTGTTTGAGCAGCAGATTTTCAAACATTTCAGGGGATTAGATTTAACCTCTTGACCCACCCCCTCTATATCGGAAAGCTGCGGATGCCACTGTGCTCCTATTGTTAACAGTTTCAGTGTCTCTCCAACACTGTTAAGACATTCCCCATAACTTGTTCGAAGCAGCCCTAAGTATGGCATTGATTGGAACTGTAAAAATTACGACTTTAGCATGTTTTTTCTGTCTCTATTTTGTTTTTAATTTGAGAATAATTATGTAGGGCCTACCGGGTATGCTAAAAATAGCATCTATGGCAGGATATTTTTGGGCAGTAGTATTATATAAAAGTAAATCATATCTAATTTGATTATCCGTATATTATCCAGCATTTTTTGTAATTGTTCTAACTAACCTAACCTCCCCTATGCCTAAATGGCGGCCCTATATAAACCCATTAACATGATTAACTGTTTCCGAATTACATAGCCTAATCATAATGTCTCTTTTGATATAAAATAGTGTATTTGCTACTTTGTGAATTGGCATATGCACCCTTTCATATACAAAGAGACGATTATTATGTCAAATGGTCTAAATATTATGCTTAAAGAGGTCTTGCAAGCAAACTTTCATGAAAAAAGGAAAAGATTTTTCTGAGAAATTGGCTAATGATCCTTCACCACGGCTGACTCTTACAGTAAAATTAAGTATTTCGACACATAAACCTGGGAAAATACATAATATTCACAAAGGCTACAGTTGACATGTGTGGATCAACAATGAAAAGGTTGATAATAAAGCCGCGGCCGATTGATCATTGACTGAGGATAAACAAGAAGCAGCAGGACTGATCATAATGCGAAATTGGCGAATAGCCCTATTTCACATATTATCTCTCATGTTTGTCTTAGCGACATATAAGACCATTTTGAGCCCTAATTGGACAACTAATACACATAATGTGAAAAGTTTTTGTCTAATGATATTTATGTATATTCCTCCGCTAAAATAATTAGAATGGCTACATATGATAACGGGAACATCATTGCTGATCTTAGCAACCAATGAAAAGTGCGGAAAACTGCGTGCATGTACGAGGCATGCGCTGCAACGACACAAGAAATATATCTTAAAAATTTACCACAAAAGGGGGTCACAAACATCCCTTAAACAGGCCTAAAAAGATCCGAATTTCAATGGTAACCCCCCGCATGTCAAAAAGTATTATATAAACTTTCATTATAGGGCGGTTACCTGCTTGTAACAAAAAACGCCATCAACATTTTTTTAGACTGATTTATTTGGTATTGGCCGGCCGTCTATTCATTTCAACCTCTTGACACTAATTGCTTATGAAGGTGGAATATAAATTTGATCATGAAAAAAGAAAACACGTTTCAGAAATAAGTCATTCACTCACATTAAGTTGTGGATCGCGGTAGCGAGACGCAACGTCAAATAATGCAAATTATCAATAGTTTTAATTTTATTTTTAACCACTTTATTTCTTTATGCCCAGGTTGCCGAAGCGCTTGCTTTTCACATTTCCAAACTGGAGTCGTATTTCATAAGAAAATAAATACGAAAGTGCCCTACTTAAATTATAATGATTGTGATATCCGAAGAAAGTGAGATGAAATGCATTTATCATGGACGGTAGAGTTTAACTAAAAACTAGAGACTACCATCAGTAGGCCTACAAATTGCTTCCATGTGTTGAATTTAAAGGTGACATATCACCCATTATATGGTATGAATAAATTTGTGACAAATAAATCTAAGTTGCCACAAGATGGGGCACAAGTGTCTCCTCATATGGGGTGATTGGCTATCATGTGACCCTCTGAGAGGGTGATTGGCTATCATGTGACCCTCTGAGAGGGTCACATGATAGCCAATCACCCCATATAAGGACATAATTATTCATACCATATAAGGGGTGATAGATCACCTTTAACCTTCATAATCATATTTATTGTGATTTCCAAGTAGCACATAATTATGCTTATAAAAAGGATATAATCAACAGTATATAACCCTTCAACATTTAATTTGAATCTTCACTCCTTTGATGTTGTGTCTCGCTGACGCGATCCACATGAGTGCAAATTATTCAGAATTGAATAGATGGACTCGAAATGAATGTCACCGATTTAGACATTATACCGATGGATGTCAAATTTTATCTTTAGCATGTTCAAAAGCTGGTATTTATTGTGATACTTTCTGAAAATTACAAGCCGAATCTAATCGTGACTGGTGGTTAAATGGTTAAAACTGAAAATAGTTATTTCATCTGAGCCAAGAGGTCATATACCTACTGCTCCGACAAGTAGCATACATCACATTTTGCATCCAGAAAAACAATGTTTTACATAATATTATTGTTATTATTCATTATTTTTATACTCTTGGCTGCAAGTGTAGTTTTCATATAATAAAATATGTTTCCTATGTATTTTGTTAATCAACGGTTTTCCCAGTGGAAATCAAATTTGATTATGGTCAACAGTAATTAATGAAATTAGGTTTATATTTAATATTGATAACTTTCAGCATGTATACCGATAATTCCGCCTTCACACTTCAATAGTTGCACATGTATATTTTACGAAATTGTCTATGTTCTTTTCTACATTATAAAGGTAGATTGAATAACGAGTGTATAACGCATGAGTAGGTATTTCCTGTCTTCAATATCGATCTATCCAGTATTCATTCAGCGCGTTAGGTGGATTTTTGCCGTGATTCACCATGATTAACCCTTTAAGCCCCCACGAAGCATCAAAGCATAATTTTACATCCATGAAAATTAACTTGTTTTTCTTAGGACCAGAGGTTTTAAAAAGAAAATTTCTCTTTTCTGCAGAAAGTGTTTTAACAATACATGGCAATTTTCTTTATAATTTAAACCACATCAAGTCATCTTCATCCACTACAAGTCGAGAATTGCGGCAGCAATTCGCGCTTGAATGGATTAAATTGCATCAACTTTTGAAAATACTGGCTCATTTTTTAGGATTACCATTTGACCAGCCACTTGCGTCTACAATGACATCAGAGGAAGGTGGTTGGGGATGGGTGGTGGTGGCGGCAGCCTTACCTTGACAATCATTCAGGGAGCCACCATGGCGAGCTTCTCGGTGCTGTACAGGACGTACGCATAAGTCTTCACGGCGACATCTGCGGAGGTCGGCTGGGTCATCTCAATTCAGCAGGTTGATTTACTGTCGAGCAATGAGTATTATTATCCTTTCCAATTTGCTGATAAAGATCTAGTCCAGTCAATCTATGGTCAAAAACAGGCTAACTCACCACAAATTGCAACATAAGTTTTCTATACGTTTTTTTAACTCGGGAAGGTCCCTAGAATATCATACTAAAACTCTTCCGTGATCGATGTAGCCGAAATTCTTCCTTTTCACCCAAATCCACGATGTACACTGTAAAACCTTCTGTTGCAATATATTCGCTTCCAATGATAATTTTTTGAGTTTTAAATTCGCGTTATTATTAAGACATGAGCTAGTGAAATCTATGTCATGTATTTTCAAGTGATATATAATGTTTTTTTTGTTTTATTTTGTTGATCGTTTACATGTCAACTTTGACATATTGGTCATTTTATTTCTTTATTTTTGTATATGTTTGTTGTTGCGGCGCGAAACGGTTATACGTTTCGGTTGTCATTATCACACAAATTTGAACAGTTTGGGTCACTGCATAATTATGTGTGCACATAAGATATCTGCACAGCGGTACTCGAACCCGCCACCCCCGGGCTCTGAGTTACACACTGTCGATACACTGGTTTCAACCTTATTCGACAAGGCCGCCATTTAATTAACGCTATCGTCAAGTCACATTGACAAGGGGGAACAAGGCTATGTCTCTAAAAACACCACGGATCAGCGGGTTTCGAGCGCAGGATGCATGCATGACTGGCGAGGCAGTCTGAACTTTTTCAGTTTGAAATTTGGGGGTTGCTAATGTTAAAGAGAGAGTATCCTGCTGCACAAAAGATGTACTCTCAGAAACCTTGCGATTGATGAGCTGCAATTTCAGCGTATTATTAGTGTGTGTTCTAGGTAATCTCAATAATTATGTTCACACTATACAGATTTCACAACCACTCTAAATTTCATTTAAAATTCAATTGCATGTGTGGTAAGGTCACGTGTAGGTCTACAGTAGCCTATAGAGTACAGATTGACGGCAATAATATCAACAACTAATCTGATTAGAAGATACTACTCAAACGAGACATTGATCCAATGCTGTTTTAATGTTAGATCAACGTATGTGATGCTGGCCCAACATTGGTGGACTGTACAATGTTTAAGGGAAAGCTGTCAATACATTCGCGGGGTCAGCTGTTTCGCGATCCCCGCAGTAATAAAGTCAGTTAGCTTGCAAACCAAACGCACAGCTGAGAGCCAGGGCTAAGAGCTTTAGTGGAATTCTTAACTCATAGATGTCGCTGAAGTATATATGGACTTGCTATGATTTGGAGCTTGCTCTTAATGTGGGTATGAAACACATATCTTAGTATTACTATGATATAGGGCCTAGGCCTACCCACGGGCAATATTGCATTCAGGGGGACCCATGTCCTGCAAGTTTTAATAGTTGACTAGACCTTCAAGTGAATTATCATATAAAACAACTATAGCTATAACTCGTGCATAAACATGTGATGAAATAAAAATGAAATGAATCGGGCTTTAGGCCACCTTTGTGCACATATAGGCTAAACTGGGCCAGAAGAACCTCCTGAGGATGGTGAGATGATTGAGATGACACTGTCCTCCAGACACAGGATTCGAAATTCGAGCCCTGGCGGTCTGAGGCCGAGCACGCTACCTCTCGGTCACGGAGGCTCCCCACAATACTGACTTTCACACGTGGATGGGGAAGAAACATTTTTGTTTCTTTAAAACCGCCGAGACCGGGAACCGAACCCCGAACTCTGGCGTGAAAGGCAGCGGTGCTAACCACTACCCTAGGGCCCCCGCAAACATGTGATGAAGCACCAACAGGTTATATTATGGTTACAGTTGCAAATTAATGCTAGTGATGTTGGGCACTGTTTAAATTAAACCAACATTCAACGCCTGGTGGATTTAACCCTTTCAAGCCTGGATTTACCATTGTCTTCTTCATCCACTACAAGCCGCGAATTGCTGTCGCAATTCTCGACTTGTAGTGGATGAAGATGCTTTGAAGTGGGTGAAAATTAAAGAAAATTACCACGTATTAGTAAACCAGTTTCATTGGAATTTTCATTCTAAAATATCCAGTTGTAGGAAAATTAGGTGTGCTTTCAGGGATGTAAAATGATGCTTTAATGCACCGTGAGGGCTTAAAGGGTTTTTAACGCCTGGTGTTTTTTGGGGTGGACTTTGTAAGCCAGTGATTTGTCACCAGCTACATCGCAGTAAGCACACGGTGATGACCCAATACTGGGTCAAGATTGGGCCAGAGTCGCTTAGGGGTCTTGTCAAGTTAAAATAATTCCAAAAACTCGGATTGGTCAGACACCACCCAACCCACTAACCAATTTTTTATATTTTTTTTGAAACAATTGGAAACATGACAACAACACAAAAAATACACACAAAAACACAAAATTTCAACAACAAAAAATCCGAGGTGGGGCTTGAAAAAACCCACCCACTTCCGAGTTTTTCTCGGATTTGTGTATTTTTTCAACTTGACAAAACCCCTTACCCAGCAAGCACTGGATTAATATTGGGCCAGCGTCACAGACCGTGGCTCAACATTAAATTAATGACGCATACCGTTAGCCGTAGGGCAGTGGGCCAACATTGAAATTACATTGGCTGAACGTCTAATGCTGGTTGGGTGCTCGCTGTATGACCCATGTAATGCGTGCATATATGCCATTATATTACTACATTAGGTAGAATATCCTGTATATTTTTGCTGCTCAATGTATGTGATTAAAACCCAAATTACAATACAGAAACATCTCTCGGAACTTGAAACTTGTTATATAGCTCATTGTTCAAATTTATTGTTACTGCTGTGGCCGCAACCAACGATTTGACCATGTGAACGCTCAACCTTAAAATGCCTTTTTCTATTATTGTGTAAATGAAATCATTTACTCCTTCAACTACCAAATATACAATGTTGTGTTGCAAAGACAAAAGAAAATATCTGCTTACTTGTAAAGACCAGAATGCTACTTTTCCCTTACTAGTCCTGGCGCTGCGGGGTCGTTCGTGTCCATGTTTCTTTTAGAGCAAAACTTTATATTTTTTCTCTCTATATGTCAAGACCACCAGAAAAAGTTAGAGTGACAAGCTCGGACCAAGTACGTTTTTTCTACAGAGGCCGATTTATCATAGGTCTATCAAATGCGATTTTACCCTTATTTCAGAGTGATATGATAATGTGGCATATATACACCCTGTGAGTGGCAAAGGGTTTTGTCAAAAAGTATTTGAAATCCTCAGATATTCAGACCAATGGCCAGCACTTCCCAACATAAGTACACATGGTGACATGGGTTGGGGTTGGGCTTTATAGGGGAGTTACCCCAAGGTCATGGTAAGGTCATCCCAAGGTCATAGCAAGGTCAAATCAGCTGAAAACGTTAAAATATAGCTAATGTTTGTTGTTTCTGCTACAATTATGTTCACCTGAAAAGTCTAGAATGTCTTGAAATCTACATAGGCCCCAATATAGACCTATTCCGGAACAACCGAGAGGTCACAGGGAAAATATAAGGGGTTGAAGGGTTTTTACCACCGTCAAATCACCCTGTCTAATATGGCGGAATTGGTGCAAAAATATAAACCAAATATATATATTTGGACAAATAATCAGCTCTGGACTTCCAACAAATCTGTCTGAGCCCAACCCAAGTACACACGGTGCCCTGGCTTGGGGCTGGGCTCCATAGAGGAGTTGCCACAAGGTCATGGTGAGGTCATCTCAAGGTCACAGGATGGTCAAATCAGCTGTAACCGGTTGAAAATAGATTATTTTGTTGTTTTTGCTACAATAATATTCACTTGAGATGCATATGATGGCTTGGAACCTGCCTAGCCGTTATCCGTCAAATGTGTTTATGCGGCAGCCTGGATTGCAGCAGCAATTGATCTAGAATTGTATTAGAGTCCGATCGTTTTTAAACGATCTCATGGTTCAACACCACAGTCTAGGCATAATAGAAGGCACGTTTTAAATGGGGCAGTAGTGTCTCCTACTCCTGGTCGTACCCAGGGTTCATGAAGATTTGCATCTATGGTAAAGCAGGGCTACAATTACATCGCTAACATTCGAAATCACTACACACACATTATATCCTGCTTCTAGGGCGTCCTCAATATGTACAACAACCATTGTACATATTGTACACTGCCATGTGTCATCATCATTGGTTACCTGACTAACTAAAATGGAATATGTCACAGGAGCGTTTCTGCGAAAATGAATTTAAATCAGTTTCTCCAAATTAGGTTTGTTATTATTTGGTGGCCAAAATGTTTCCATCTTTTTGAAACATTGTTCCTGGCTCAACTGAACTATACTCAATTGGTACCACCTCGCTGCGTCTCCTTCTCTCAAAGCCTTTTGTTGAAGGACATTCTGAATACATGTCAGAAACATAATCACATCTGCCGTATTAATGGTACAGGCCTACTAAACAAAGAGAAGTTAAAGTTAAGACATGATCTTCGAAGTTGGAGACCAGTAACGGAAACTTTTCGTAGATTTTCCATGACATCAATGACAAATGAAGCGTTTACCTTATATTTATAACAATAATCTTCAGGGTTTAGGTACATGCAATATACCATATAACAGATATTTAAATACCCGTTCTAATAATACATCACCCATTGCAGTAGAGTACTTTGTCGTCTCTCCACATACGCTAAGACATGTTTTTATTAAAAAATAATCAGAATGAACAGCAAAACAAACTAGTCAATAAAAACAACATAATAAATGATAGTTTTTGGATATATCCAAATCTGCCCCATGTTTTCTGAGCCCAGGTATGTGCATGCTTACAAATGTGTGAAATTGATATTTTTAAATGTCATACATATTTCTTAATGAAAGAATATTTCAATCTTTCATTAAATAGCCTGTGTTGAAATCTGAAACATGGAACTTTGCTCGGGATTTTAGTGTATACTTTTGTATTCACTTGTTTTTAAATAATTTGTGTGTGCTGGATGCGAGTCTGTTGGATAACGTTCTATATTTGGAAATATTAAGAAAAACCCTCAAACCCATATTTTCTATAGTTTGTCGCACATAAACGCGCAATTTATGCTTTCTGCAAGATTTTTAATTGATAATTTTTGTATTTTGTCTTGGAAAGAAATGACCTTTATTTGACCTTTAGATAAAAAGACATCCGCAGTTTTTTTATGTATTTACGGTTACTATAAGTATACTGCTAAAAATGTTGACGATAATATAACATATTTGTGGTAACATAGTGAATTAGGACTAAACGTTACTAAATCCAAAATGGTCGCGCAATATACCTTCCTATAAACAAGAAACAACATGGCTATCAAAATGTAAATCAAACCACTTTTTTTTGTGGCTCGGAATTGCTCAATTTATTGATTTTGTGTGACTATGGGAATGAAACAAGCATTTCCAGAGTTTATTGTTCATCAACTGACCTCTAAAAACGCTTTATTTGTGGTGTTGGTGGTAAGCTTTTGAATGTTAAGGTCAAGTAAAGGTCATACTGGTCAAAAACATTAGACATAAATTTATCAACTCAAAATCATGCAGAAACCAGAAATCGTGCAATAATTTGTAACTAAAATATAGAAAAGATGTGGTTTTGGTGGGGTTTTTCTCATTTAAAGGTGAAGGACACCAAATATAGGATTTTATTTTAATTATTCGAATTTAGCACACACAAATATATAAAAACTAGCCAGGGAAATATAGATTTAAATGCTGAGCAAAGTTCAATGTTTCATATTTCAACTCATACACACATGCAATATTATTTCATTTAAAAATATATATGCAATGTACAAATCTAAATACCATTCAGGTTTAAGGATAGGGGCCTATACACATCTCTGTTTAGAAAACATAGGTGAAGTATATTATATGGCCAATAATTATGTTTTATTAAGTCTTTTCCATTGACCATGTTTACTAGTTTGTTTTGTTGTCGATTATAAAATTGTTTAAGCGTATGTGTAGAGATAACTGTTTAATCCACTGCATCACGGTATATTGCATGTGTAGATTGGTAAACATGTTTGGGTACCCCCACATAATTGGTCAAAATATATATTTCGTGCCTACTGGTAACATCTTATTTCATGTTTGGCACATATCCGAACTGAAACCGAAGTTAGTTTGGGTGAGTTGTGGGGGAGGTGGTACACGTTGACCAATTATGGCCCATGGACTATATGTGTGTTTAGGGTTATGATCTTCAGGAGGCCATAAATGACCTTTAAAGCTTCAGAATATTTGTTAATTAGAAATTTTGAGTATTTAGTGCCAATTCCCTTTAATTTGTTATATTACACGACTATATTACTTTGAAATACAAACGTTTGCAAAAATCCCTCTGTGTTTTTAGGGTCATGACCTTTAAAACCCCGGAAAAAACCTTTAAAGCTTCAGAAAAAAATGACATTATATTTTGTTTTATTCACATAGGTGTCAACAATTAAAATGCAATTCGACATTTATTGACATATGACCCTACACTGATCAGCTGAACTTGTAATCTATGACCCGATACCAAGCCTCAGGGCTTAACAAAATCTAGAAAATGGTCGGATATTTTCACATTTACGAGCATGTATGTGGATTGCATGATATTTGTGATATCTGTATAGCTTCTATTCAGTGCTCAAACAACTCGGGCGTAAATCTCTAGGTTATGAATATGTCTAATTATTATTCTAATTATAAAAATATTTCCTATCAGTTTCACCCTATTGCAAGCCGTTACCAATCAAATATTATCGACTAGTGGCCTGTATATATATATATTCCTGATAATTATATATCATCTATAGGTCTATCGAAGTAATCACATTACTTGTATATCTGTTCATTTTCTCACGAGGGCCTATATTTGAATTGATTTCCTTTGTGTTGCTACAAAATCTTATAATTTAGTTATCATAACTGATCATTAAATTTAGGAGTTTTACAATGATCATTGTTCATTTTATCTGGAATTCTTCAAACAAATCAATCCTCAAAGGCCCTACTAGTAATTTCACCGTTAATATTTTAAAATTAAATTAATAGGCTAAAATACCCTTTAAAATGATAATAGCGTTATGTAGCCCACTAATTCACAATAGGCCCCTTAGCTATTATGCCTACAGATTGCGCCTACATTTTGCCTTTTATTCGGATTTCAGTGCTTGGAATAGACATGCATTTATCAATTTCATAAATAACATATTTTATTAGACCTCTAGATGACTTTTAAAATATAAAGAAACATCATCCCCAATAATAATAATTACGTAGCCTAGTTCAAAAAAGTCAAAAATGATGACTTTTTCTAGCATTTGACCTTCAAACGTAAGTAGGCATATAACATTCTCATTGATATGAGATTATTCAATATAGTGCTAGTCGAGAATGGCACATGAAATTACACTCTTTAAGACTATTATATCACAAATTAAAAATTTAACATGGTCGTTGATGAGAGCGGATCACTACAGTGTGTTTCCCAAGTGCTATATGACATTGAAAACTAAAATAACAATCTCAATAAAGTCCGAAATGGGTATTTCATAGATTCTAAGCTAACCATTTTGTAGCATGAAGGTTAATGTTGGTTGATGGTGAAAAAAGAGCATCTTCGCGGTGGATATCGTCAGCCATCTTCTTTTTTTGACCTCTGGACGACCTCGAAGCGTAAAATCAACTATTCCAATGAAATCAAGATATTTAAATTAGTCATAATTGAGGTATTACATTGGATTATTGGGCTATTAGGTTAAAAGTTAAAAAATTAAAATGGCCGGATTTTGCATTTTATCGCTCCCCCTCCATTTTTGTATAGCACCTTACTGGGGTCTATAGGTGGGTTTCAAACTATCATTGACACCTCAAGTGAACATAATTGTAGCAGAAACAACAAAAATGAGCTATTTTCCACCCTTTTGGGCTGATTTTACCTTCCCGTGACCTTGAAATGTCCTTACCATGACCTTAGGGGTAGCTATGAAACCCAAACCCTAGCCATGTCACCATTTATACTTGAGTTGGGTTCCGACAATTTTCTTAGAAGTGCTGATAATTTGTCCAAATGTCTATTTCTTCAATATTTTTTTACCATTTCTGCCATAGCACATGGGGGTGACATAAGGGTGATTTGACGGGGCTAAAAACCCTCCAGCCCGTATTATATCCCTGTAACCTCTCGGGGTCTTTCGGGATATGTCCATGTTGGGGCCTAGGTAGATGTCAAGACATCATAGATTTCTCAGGTGAACATAATTGTAGCAAAAACAACAAAAATTAGCTATATTTCACCATTTTCAGCTGATTTGACCTTGCTGTGACCTTGAGATGACCTTACCATGACCTTAGGGTAACTCCCCTATGAAGCCCAGCCCGAACATATGTCACCATATGTACACGTGTTGGAAATTGCTGGTCATTAGTCCAAATATCTGTTTTTTTTAATACTTTTTGACAATACCCTAATTACCACTCCCAAAGTGTAGATATGCCACATTCTCATATCTCTAAAATAAGAGTAAAATCGCATTTGATAGACCTATGATAAATCGGCCTCTGTAGAAAAAACGTACTTGGTCCGAGCTTGTCACCCTAACTTTTCTTGGTGGTCTTGACATATAGAAAAAGAAAATATAAAGTTTTTCTCTAAAAGAGACATGGACACAAACGACCCCTCAGCGCCCATAGTATACAGCATTGTTGGCGAGCCCGTGAATAGAGAAGTGCGGATGCCGGAGACTGGCTGCTATTGGTGTCATGTTTGCCTTTGTGAGAATGCTGCTGGCCTCAGCTTCATCTTCTCTATATATACTTTATATCACACTTGGTATTATCACAGGTATGCAAATCTTCACGATACATTTGTCCAATGTTGCATTAATGTTGGACGAGCGTCGAAACGGTGGATCCTCATGAATCCATCACATACCTCTGCTTTCGTGATCGTAATCCGGATCATTTCTAGAATCTTGTCGATTGTTCCGATGGACAAACAAACAAACAAACAAACAAACAAACAAACAAACAAACAAACAAACAAACAAACAAACAAACAAACAAACATACAAACAAACAAACAAACAAACAAACAAACAAACAAACAAACAAACAAACAAACAAACAAACAAACAAACAAACAAACAAACAAACAAACAGACAAACAAACAAACAATAAAAAGACCAAAAGCATAACCATCCTGGCTGAGGTAATACACGTATCGCGTTTAAACTGTGTTAAAGGGTGTAGTACAGTGAGCTTGATATTATATTAATCGCTCATTGTGGGCTTATTAGGCTATTATTAACATTTTCTCTGTTTAAGATCGGAAAAAAATCCACAATCTAATAAGGGAGGGCGGTCAAAAAACATTTAAGATATGCCACAAAAGAAAATTGTCAATCTTCTGCTAAAAAATAAAAACGTAGCACTTGAACGCGTCAAGACTTTCAACTTTTTGGGCATAACGTTACATGAACATTTGAAATGGGACACACATATAAACAGCATTTCAAATAAAATTTCTCGTGTCATAGGTACAATAAACAGATTTAACACTAAATTCCACCAACCATACTGCTTACACTCTACAATAGCTTAATTCCACCTCATTTGTACTACGGCAGCCTTATATGGGGACACGGTAACACGGATCGAATTATAAAGCTACAAAAAAAGGCGGTTAGAATTATTTCAGGTAGTGCATATAATGCACATAGTGAGCCTTTGTTAAAAATATTACGTTTATTAAAATTGCGGGATATTCACGCACTACAACAACATAAATGTATTTATCAATTGATAAATAGAGATTTATCCAGTTACTTTCACTCAATGTCAACCAGTCGCAATCAAGACATACACACAGACAATACGCGCAATAAACATAATATAGTAATTTCAAAAATCAAACATGAATTCGCACGAAAATGTATTTGTAATTAAATCCATAATTCAGTAAGCAACAGTCCAAGGTTAATAATTGATAAAATGGACACACATAGTTTCAAAGGATTTGCTTTATATGTAAACATAATAGTCCATGAGCCAGGACCCCCAAAAGGGGGTCATTGGTACCATAAAGAAGTACAAATTATTATTGTGATTTTCGACAAGATATATATATGCATTATATATTAGTGTATGATAGCAGTTTGTATGTAGTAGCTTAACGTGTGTTACCACGTCACAGTCAGTCATCGACAGTATTGTGGGGAGCCTCCGTGACCGAGAGGTAGCGTGCTCGGCCTCAGACCACCAGGACTCAAATTTCGAATCCTGTGTCTAGAGGACAGTGTCATCTCAATCATCTCACCATCCTCAAGAGGTTCTCCTGGCCCAGTTTAGCTTATATGTGCACAAAGGTGGCCTAAAGCCCGATTCATTTCATTTATCACGTCACAAATCAACCCACCCTCTCAATGATTTACCATTACATTTTGGCGATCATTCACACGTTATTGACTTTAATTTCAAAACTACCTAATAATAGAGCTGTATTTTTTGCTTGTAGACTCATATATATCTAACACATGCTTTTACTAAATTTGAAGCCATTGAACAGGTCATAAAATATAAAATTATGCAACTAATAATTTTATATTATATTTATTAACATATTTAGAATGTAGTAACAGTGATTTTTTTGCGTGGCTCAATCATGTAAGAAACACCAATTAAACATTTAGATTTTCGACAAGGTGCATGTCTGCGGTAAATATATTTGCATGATAGCAGTGTGTACGTAGTAGCTTAATCTATGGTATCACCTCACAAATAAACCCACCATATGAATTTCTTGGCCATTTTATTTTCCACTGCAACATACCTTATTTGCAACATACCTTATTCTCCATAAGTTTTAAACTATTATATATTATTAAACTATTAGATATTATAGTTGAATTTTTTGTATGTAGGCTGATATATATATATATATGCATCATTTCATTGTTACGTTTGATGCAAATAAAATGGTCACAACATAACAAATTAAGTATCTAATTATGTGAATATGTACAATTTTTCACACTTTTTTTTACATAGTTACATATATTGTTTCGAGTTTTAACACAATCTCACAAGAAGCACAAACGTAATATTGTGTTTTTGGCAAGGTATATGTATGTATTAAATATCTTGGTATGATAGCAGTTTCTATGTAGTGTATTAATATGTGTTATCACGTAAGAAGCAAACCCACCGTGTGAATGATTTAACCATTTTCTTTTCCAATTCAACATACGTTATTGACCACAATTTAAAACTACTAGGCGTTATGGTTCATTTTTTTTTAATATAGACGGATATATAGCTGCCATCCGTTTCCTGCAAATAAAATGGCCAAAACATAATAAATATGGAAATAAATATGTGTACAGTACAGACAGTGTGTGTATGGGGGGGGGGCACTCGATTTGTGGCAGCAATTACCGGGTATTACGAGACGGACACGCCTGACCTGGCACGGCGTGAGCGTTGAACACCGTTTAGTGTGGACCCCGCCAGCCTTCCCGTCTGAACCCTTGTAGTACCATCACCCACATAGTATATCCTCACACATTAAAGTGTGTTAATTACAATTACGAGCCATATTTTTCCATCCTACATATCATTATATATCTTTGGAAGATGTTTTATCAATTAAACCATTTCATAGTGATTTGAAGAATACAAATAAACTTAAGTTTCCAAAGTTTGTTGAAAGGTTGAGTAGCGATAGCTATAATAAATAGTTATAATTTTAACTTGTGGTACTGAAGTTTATCTATCAGATAATATTGAGAGATAAAACAATCCAGCCAAGCGTTTACTTACAATAGATTATTCAGCGTTAATGAGTATTTTGTGTTTTAAATGTATTCATGTTTTTAACCAGTAATATTATATTTTTTATTGCAATGGTTTGTTTTGAATGACATGTACTATTTATGTGTAATGTTCCCGTCTTTTGCCATATTTTTTGCCATAATTGCATACGGTGGTCGAACATTAAACCAGCATTAAAGCAAAGTGTCATGTTTGTCTGACCCAGACGCTCGCTAACATACTGTTAAACGGGTGGCCTCTGAGGCGTGCCCTGCTGAGTTAGATAGAAGTTTTTTTTAGTATTTATAATGATACAATAAACTCAGTTTCCTCAGTTCATCGGTGACATGCATAGGACATACACCATCAATCAAAATTAAATTATTTCAACAAGACATTGCTTTCAACATAGAGAAAAAAAACATAGAAGGCTATAAAACGGCTACCCTTCAGAAACAGCCTAGAGAAAAAAGACATGTAAATGTGTTATGGTCGGCTGTGAAAGATTTTGAAAATAATTTTGCTCCTAAAAAATAACAAAATGTTTTATAATTATGTTAAAAAAAACGTCAATATTCTAGGCACAGCGCCAGGACGCATATCAGATCATAGTGGCTGAAAAATGTTTTCCGGGGATATAACTATTTTTACTGTGTAATAATACTTTTATCTGTTATTAATTTAAAACCATGTTTGAATGTGGTTTTCAAAGCACATATTTATTTATATGCGGAGCAGTTGCCACCTAGGTCACCCTTGGCTTCACAAGGTGCAATTACACCACTGATAAGCACGGAAAGGCAGTGGTATCAGTGCGTCAGCTCGGTGTCATAAACATCCCAATATAAATCCCAACTTTTAAAATTTTCATCGTACAAACTCGTAATGAATATCACCAGAAAGCTTATTCATTACTCAAAAAAAACAATGTGAATTATATTATGATTGCACGTTAACTCGCAAAGTTATTTATTCAGAAAGGTAAGCAGGGATTATCAGTGTTGGCGTGGCTGAGACATAACAAGCAGTTAGCGAGGTGTGACCGCGCAAAACAGTTGTATAACATTTATACAATGTTCAACCAACGTCGAAGACGTTGTGTCGGCATTCTCTAAATGTAATACAAATGTTTTGTATTTACTGGGCGATACGAATTCCTAACTTTAACTAAGATATAACGTCTTCAGCACGCGAGGAAAATATAGGCTAGATCCAATCCGAGTGGTGTCAATTAAACAGTATGTAAACATGCCGGCCTATTCTTCCCTGAGACAGTAACCAACAAAACATGGGAATGACTGATGCGTCCACTAGGACAGTAGTTACATTAGCTAATAAGCACTTCAGAAAATTAGTAAAAAAATAAACATTGCCGTTGATAATAAAAAAATTGTAAAAATACAATCGTATTTTAAATTTGTGAATAAAATAATACTTTGATAATGTTTTTTTTGTGACTTATTAATTAATCATTGACTGGTAAGAGAGGTCAGGTTAAACTGGCTTATCTGAACAACAGTGCATAGCGTTATCACCTTGTTAACGTCTGCGTTTGATCCACATGCCGCGTGCCTCACTCTAACACCACCCCCACGCCCCTGTGCAGGGTGACGCCACGTGGAGGTGCGCAGCGCCCTAACAAGTGTGACAAGGGTGTGCGTCGCTCAATAATGTTTGTGCCCCCCCTCACTGTTTGTACTGTATATATACACGTTTTCACTCATTTGCAACTCAAACACGCATGAAGCACAAATTATTATTGTTGTGCTTTTGACAAGGTATATAGTAAGTACTACATATTTTTTTCCATGATAACAGTTGCTATGTGATAGCTTAATGTATGTTATAGCGTTACAAATTAATCCACCCAGCCCCGTTCAACAGACGTTATTGTCATGATTATTGCAAGCTGCTAAATGTTATAGCTTCATTTTCAGACGTGGGCTGATATATATGAAACATTTTAATGCTAAGTTTGATGCAAATGAAAGAGACACGACACTGACAAATATCTAGCTAAATATTTGTATATCCTATATTTATTTTCAGTCACCCTTCTAGTACGCAGGCCTAATCACAGTACTTGTTCTAAGTAGCAGCATACTTGCATACAACAAACATGTGTCATAGTAACTTGAAACGGCTACAACAGCTTAGTTAAATTTTAATGTATCTGAAGATATTTCGTTGAACAAGGCGTCACAAACATTTATACATAAACTTGAACCAGAACGTATCATGTGTGCTGCATGCAAAACAATCATATGAAAGCATTTATTTCGGTGGATGTCAGCTCCTGTATCTCCGGATATATATGCTTATTTTTCTAGATTTATAACATTTATTGTTATGCAAATTATGAGGTTAGTAGAATGGTTAACTTAATTTCTGTTTAGTGTTACTGTTGCAAACAATAGCTGACTGCAACACTAAACTGTATACAGAACATAATGGAACTGGTCGTGTTTCGAGAATTCACCATGACCAAAATTGGGAAATTTGCAATATACATTTTACAGGTATTTTAATATTATTGTAAAACTAATCAAATATACCACAATCTCCAGGATAATACTTAGTTTTCAAAAATGCCAACAAATCTTAATCGTATATTGCAAAAAAATTAGTATGGTTTATCACATCATGTCTATAAACTTATCCCATCACCAGCAACACCAAATGAGTATGGAACTTTGGAAGTCATTTATATGCTAAATATCTAAATGTTAATTTGGCAGCGTACTATTGACATTTTGTGTATATAATTATATTCAAAGCTTCATCTTCACTTAGCACGCCAATAACAATATACATAGTGCAGCACAGGTATATTATTTTAGATAAGATACAGTAGTATGTTAGTTCCTATGCCTTCAATTAATTGAAATACCTAAATAATTATACCTTCAATAATTTGGTATAATCAGAAGCATCCAGATACAAAGTAGGTATAAACTTCTGGATATATATGTAGTATTTTAATAGTTGTGCCGTGTCAGCAGGATAAATGGAGAGATATTGTGAATAATTAATAGACTAAATCAACATGGTAGATGTCGAATTATTGTATTTCTAGGCTTGTGATGGCTCTCACAACACTAGTACAGTTATGCTAGTAAGATATCCAGAAGGACAACAATCTTAGGCTTATATCTTAGGCTTATCCAATATGTCTCGATTTCAACTACTCATAAACACTAGGCCTACATTTATTATTGTTAAATCCGATTAGAAGAGCCACAGCCATCGGTATATAAATACAAAGTGAACACTTAAGTGTTTTACCACATCTATGCTATAACATGTATAATAGCTTCTGTAACAACTTAAAAACAAAAATCAATGAATTCGAGTATCTTCAAGATATATATAGTGAAAGTGTTCCCTTATAATACTAAAGGAACTGCGCATTGAATGGCAAACACCAAGGAAACACTATGGGAAAACAACTTCGCATTAAGTGTCTGATGAAACATGCAGTTAAGATTCAGTTTCTCTTTTGGAAATAGTCAACATTGATGGACTTTTAGAGAGCTGTGTAGTAATGTGACTTTATGGTGCAAAAATATCGGCATACAATAGCATATTTACATTTTACTTTGGGTGACCTTTAGTGGTCAAAAGGAGGTAATTAAATTTAATTATTGTTTATAACTTGAAATATATAAAATTAATAAACAGTTTTTTTACTTGCTGATATGCTCTCCTATCGTAGCTTTAAAATATTAGAACACTATTGATCAAGTTGGATGAACGTGAGGGGCAAATATAACACATTTAAATGTGTTGTATCCTTACAAAATATTTATAGGACTTATTCCAATTACATTATTTTGATTACATTTTTTATTCTTAACATGGTGATTTTTTTCAGTAGCGTCACATTCATCTGATGTATTTATTGTGTATGAGGGTTCGCAACCAAACACAATCTCGTCTAGTTATTTATGTCCGTGAAAGCATCGAAAAAACAAGCTATGAACGTTGTCTCGCATGGCCCACACCTCACCACCTATTGTCTTTTTCCATGAGCTCACCAGGTTGCAAAATTGTCGTTTTGGAGCAAATTAAATTACCTACGCATTATCTTGAATTCATCAAAAATGCAAGTGTTTAACCGCCTATTTTTATTCGATTATTGACATCGTGAGATGTTTACCTAAAAACTGGTATATAATTTGTTGTGTTTATAGTGAGCCTAAGCTACACGAATCCGTCTAAAAAAGTGTACATAAATGTTACACTGGTAAACTTCAAATAGTTGTGTGAGACCTTAAGCTACTACATTGAGATTGCTATCATACCAAATAATGTTTATTACGACATGTAGAATAACATGACATGAATGGGAATTCGTACTTTTTTGTGGTACCGATGACCCTACCTGGCTCATTAACTATAATCAAGTGATTTCATGCAGCAATCACACCATATCGTTCTGAATACGAGAGTTGACTCGGTTTTGCTCTGCTGCTGCGTCAACGTCACAGTCATCTGTCGCAGCATTGGAACAATGTAGTGTTGGATTCTCGCGCACTATTATTATGTTTAGTAAGATGTACACTCTAGACAGTGTAGTTGGGTCATTTTTCTGGATTCCGTGACCATTTTCATGAAAGCTCAGCTTCTTGGTGGTCTTAGGTACTTTAGATGGTGATCTTATAAATGAGCTCCTATGCCCCTCTCGATTTTTGGGGGGAAAGTCCCGAAAAACAGCGTTTTCAAAAATGGCCGCCACCGGTTCCGGACGAACAGAAATTTTTCATTTGTGGAGCTATTTTGACAAACAAAAGCGCAATTTTGACTAATTCTGCCATGGGGATTTCATTTCTGACATTACTTTTAACATTAAACATATTCTTGAGCATGAATTCAAGATGGCGGCCGCAAACAACGAGATCCTTTGTATTAGCATTTGTGCTGGGCGGGGGCTCTAGGGTAGTGGTTAGCACCGCTGCCTTTCACGCCAGTGTTTGGGGTTCGGTTCCCGGTCTCGGCGGTTTGAAAGAAACAAACATGTTTCTTCCCCATCCACTTGTGAAAGTCAGTATTGTGGGGAGCCTCCGTGACCGAGAGGTAGCGTGCTCGGCCTCAGACCGCCAGGGCTCGAATTTCGAATCCTGTGTCTGGAGGACAGTGTCATCTCACCATCCCCAGGAGGTTCTCCTGGCCCAGTTTAGCCTATATGTGCACAAAGGTCGCCTAAAGCCCGATTCGTTTCATTTTCATTAGCACTTGTGCTACTTGGAAATCCAAATAAATATGTTTATACCAAACAACGTAATTCAGAATCAAATGTAACATTTTCATTCCGTGGGTACATTTTGACTGATAAAATGCAATTTTAGACCAATTGGCCAATTTAGGCATGGGAATGCATTTCTAGCATCATTTTTTATCTTTTTGTCTGAAGAGCGGAGTCATACAGACTGGAACAACCAGAGTGTCAATAACACAGAAGCTCATCTTTAATTAGGGCATAAGTTATTTACGAATTAACATTTCTGAAATTAGTGGGGAAATTTTATGCACAGGCACGAGTTCTTTTAAACAAAGTAAACAAAATTGAAATCGGATAAGAATTGAGGGAGGAGAAGCATTTCTTGTGAATTGTGGCCAAAATGTCCTAATTAGGTCTTAATTAGGTCATAAGTTAATTATTGATTAAAATTTCTGAATTTCACGAGGATTTTTTATGCACAGACACGAGCTTTTTTTAACAAAGCAAACAAAATTGTAATCGGCTAAGAATTGAGGGAGGAGAAGCATTTCTTGTGAATTGTGGCCAAAGTGTCCTAATTACGTCTTAATTAGGTCATAAGTTCATTATTAATTACAATTTCTCAAATCCATGAAGAAACTATGCACAGGCACGATCGCTTTCAAACAAACCAGACAAAATTGAAATCGGATAAGAATTGAGAGAGGGGAAGCATTTCTTGTGAATTGTGGCCAAGGTGTGGTTGGTGGTCACGGCTATCCCAGATGGTATGCATTTGTTGCGAGTTTTTAGCAGCAGTTTCTTTTGCATTACTGAATGGTGTGAATCAATCATGATATAAAGGATACATGCACACTGAGCGTGCTTGGGGGCTCTAGGATATATGCTTTTGACACGTTTTTTAGACATGTTGGCCTAATATTTACAATGCCACCACCACTACATGCGAATGTAGAATATCTACCATAATCAGTGGTCGTAGTAAAGGTGGTAGATGCATCATCAGCAACCTTTACTTGGACATGTATTTATACCACCACCGACATTTAAGTGGAAAGGAACGCAAAGCTGAAATAAAAACATAGATGCAAAATATGTGCTGTTGTAGTAGGGAGAAAAACTTAAAGGGACTGGCCCACGCTAAAATCATCAAAAAATCGGTGATTTTATTTTGGCTTCTTAATATGACCATATGATGTAAACATGTCCATAGACAAGAACTGCAATTTTTAAAAAAAATTGTGCTGCGCATTTATCAGTTAGGCTAGATATAGAGACGAAATTCCCGATTTCTAATTATTGACAACCATGTCAAAATTAGGAAATACGGGAATTTCGTCTCTATATCTAGCCTAACTGGTGAATGCGCAGCAGTAAAATTAAAAAACTTTTGCAGTTCTAGTCTATGGACATGTTTACATCATATGTTCATATTAAGAAGCCAAAATAAAATCACCGATTTTTTTATGATTTTAGCGTGGGCCAGTCCCTTTAACTTTCATGACCACTTTCTGGCTAAGATGTTTTGATGATTGATTTGACTTCCTTAAACCTTTTAATGAAAGTTAGGTTTTTCACCCTACTAGTAGTGTGAAAAACCTAACTTTCATGACCACTTTCTGGCTAAGATGTTTTGATGATTGAATTGACTTCCTTAAACCTTTAAAAAATTATTTAGCCCCAGTGTCCCTCGCAAAAATCCTGGCATTTTTCTCTAGAGGCGTAAATCCAAAATGGCCGCCTGCGCCATTATGAAAAAATAACTTTTGACATATAAAAGCTACAAATATGTATAAATACATTTTTTTGGCTAATTCAATTTGGTATTAAAACACATTTCTGACTCTAAAATCTAAGATGGCCGACAAATTTGGAATGAAAATATATTTTTTTAAGCGAAACAGAATTCGATCCCCTTGCAGGGTGGTATGAATACAACAGTTAATATGCCTATAGATGAATGCATAGCTCTAAATAACAATCACAAATTACAATAAAAATAATAAAAAAAAAAAAAAAAATAGAATCAAATTCAGCACGTATATGCTGAGGTTTTGATCAAACGATGTAACTTTCCTTGTTCTATAATCAATCTTTCCATTCCCTCGGCTGATGGTATCATTGCTTATCCGCAACTCATGTGGGAAGTTTTTTGTGACCAGTACTGGGAGCGCGTCGGCATCCATGAGTTTGACTTCTGTTTCACCGATCACTGGCAGGGGAGTTCCGACAAGTTTGCATACCAGACCGGATGGCAAAAGTAATGACAGACATCCCAGTTTGAGACACATTAGATATTTATTTGTCAGCCATGAGTGATCTGGCAGCACCAGTATCGAGTAGGGCATGGACCTGCTCTCCAGCAATATCTAGCTATATAGTCCAGGCAATGAAGTGATCGTGGACCATTGGAAATGGACAAAAATGTTAACAAAAGTATTTCAACGGAATTTGACTCCGTGGGGTTATGTAAAACCCCCTATAAAACCCCACCCGAATCCACATTGGGGAAAGCCTCGTTTTCGGGTAAAATCCAAAATGGCCGCCAATAAACCAGTAATTTTTTTTTTTTTTTTTTTTATCGCTCTTATTTGAGAACTAAACGTAGAGCCTCATATAATATGTTTTTTCGCACAACTTTTTTACGGGATTCCATTTGTTTACATTTCATAATTTATAAGAGGTCAATTGACGTCACAAACAAAGTCAAGGTCAAATAATTAGACCTAAAAATGTGAATAATTTGCATTTTTAAGTGACAAATGCCCAAATATTTAATGGAAATAAATGTGAGTAAATGTTTTTCAACATAATTCGACTCGGTGGGTCTAACTGAAAACACACATAAAACCCCACCCGAATCCACCTTGCGGAAAGCCTCATTTTCGGGTAAAATCAAAATGGCCGCCATTAAACCAGTAATCAGTTAATTGATGTATTTTTTTTAATAAATCGGTATCATTTGAGAACTAAACATCGTAGAGCCACATATAACATATCTTTTCGCACTAATTTTTAAGGGCTTATATTTGTCCACAATTAAAATTCATAAGAGGTGAAAGTGAGGTCATTTTCAGGGTCAAGGTCAAATTAGACCTAAAAAATGTGAATAATTGCTTTTTTAAGTGCACAATGCCAAAGTACTTAATTGACACAAATGTTAAAAAATGCTTTTCAACATAATTTGACTCGGTCGAACTATTTAAAACAACACATAAAACCCCACCCAATTCCTCCTTGGGGAAAGCCTCGTTTTCGGGTAAAATCCAAAATGGCCGCCAATAAACCAGTAATTTATAGATATTTTTAAAATCGCTATCATTTCAGAATTAAACATCGTAGAGCCACATATAATATGTCTTTTCGCACTATTTTTTTCAGGGATTCTATTTTTTCACATCTCAAATTCCTCAGAGGTCAAACTGAGTTCATTTTCAAGGTCAAGGTCAAATTAAACCTAAAATATAAATAATTCGCATTTTTTAGGCTCTCAAATGCCGAAATATCCAAAATGGCCGCCATTAAAGCAGTAATGTTTTGTTCAATAAATCTAGACAACCTGATGCCGCCAATGTGTTCGCTCCTTCAGGAGCCTGTAACGTTTCCCGTATCATGTTTGCTGGCCCAGTTAAGTTGCGACGCAGGGACAGCAATAAACCAGCCACCAACGAGCGCTTGTGTAGTATAATTGGTCCAGGTCCAGGGGGTCACGTGCCCCCACCCCCTCGATGTAGTCCAGTCCTTTTATTGTGTCATTTTCTAGCCTAGGCACCTATTGTGCCTTTTTTTCAGTCCAGTCCACTTATTGTACCATTTTAAATATTTTCGCGACCTGTATGATAATAGACGAGAAGAAGTCAATGTGGAGGCAACATATGCAAGTGAGAACAAGTCGAGCATATGCAAATCTACACTCCACACATTGCTTGGTTTTAAAAATGTAAAAACACATACAGATCATCCGGTTAGGTTAAATGTGCATATCCATTAAGGTTTTGTAAAACATCAACACATGGTGGGAATATGTTTTCATCCGGAACAAGCCTATGACACCACCTGGAAATCTAAAACACGTTTATGTCTATGGGGTACTATTTGAAGTCAGATGAGATAACACTTACACTTCACATAAGTTGCAGGAGAAAGGTGTTCCACAAGGAAGCATTTTGTCGCCAACTCTATTGACAATACAAATTAACAGCGTAGTCAAGGCCATACCAGTGTTTCCCTTTCTGAGTTCAGGTTGAGAAGTATGTCTGGTTGTTGAATATATTCATCATCAGACTAGTTTTTAATTTCTTAAATACATATTGCAGGCTCAGCTTCAACCGGCGATAGGCAATGTCTGAAACGACCCTGAGCATGATAGCCAAACTTGACTGAAAAATATCTGTATAGTCTGCGATAACACCTGCTTGTGCTGACCTGCAGGCCACGGTACATATCTTATAATCTGAATCACCTTCGGCATGCTGAACGGTAATGTCTACATTGGCCATGTATTCACCAAGAAGGTTTATTAAAGCCTGTTCATTGGACGAATTCGCCAGAAAAACTTTATACTCATGATCAGGCTCAATTCTGAAGCTACTGAGACTGACTCACCAACATAATTTCCCATTCTGCGATTATGTGCTTCGTCTTTAGTGCTAAAGCAGTGTAATGCAATCCAACGCAATCCAATACTATATCATTGACTGACTGACCAAATTATATAGATTTTGCTCAATTACTTGTTGAAATGGGGGCTTTTTGGATTCAGGTGAAGTTTTAAGTGTGTTTTTACATAGCCACACCGAGTCAAATTATGTTGAAAAGCATTTGTTACCATTTTGTCCAATAAATATTTCTGCATTTGATGACCTAAAAATATGAATTATTTATAGTTTAGGTATAATTTGACCTTGACCTTGAAAATGACCTCAGTTTGACTTCATATGAATTTGAGATGTGAACAAGTAGAATCCCAGAAAAAAATAGTGCGAAAATACATAGTATATGTGGCTCTACTATTTTTAGTTCCCAAAAGATTTAAAAAATGCATAAACTACTGGCATAAAGACGGCCATTTTAGATTTTAGCCAAAAACGTAGCTTTCCCCAAGGTTGAATCGGGTGGGGTTTTTACGTGTTGTTTCACATAGCACCAATGAGTAAAATTATGTTGAAAAACACTTGTTTACATTTTTGTAAATTAAATATTTTGGCATTTGTGCACTTAAAAATGCTAATTGTTCACATTTTTAGGACTAATTTGACCTTGACCTTGAAAATGGCCTCAGTTTGACATCTTAGAAATTTGAAATGTAAACAAATAGAATCCCTTGAAAAATAGTGTGAAAAAAACATATTATATGTGGTTCTACGATGCTTAGTTCTTAAATGATAGTGAATTAAAATAAATATATATAAATTACTGGTTTATTAATGACGGCCATTTAGGATTTTACTCGAAAACGAGGCTTTCCCCAAGGAGGATTCGGATGGGGTTTAATGTGTCGTTTTAAAAACTTCAACCGAGTCAAATAATGTTGAGAAGCATTTGTTAACATTTGTGTCAATTAAATATTTTGGCATTTGTGCACATAAAAAAAGCAAATTTTTCACATTTTTTTTACCTTGACCTTGAAAATGACCTCAGTTTGACATCTTAGAAATTCGAAATGCAAACAAATAGAATTCCGTGAAAAAAATATTGCGAAAAAACATATTATATGTGTCTCTACGATGTTTAGTTCTGAAACGATAGCGATTTATTAAAAAAATATATATAAATTATTCACATTTTTAGGCTTAATTTGACCTTAACCTTGAAAATGACCTCAGTTTGACTTTTCATAAATTTTAAATGTGAACAAATAGAATTCCTTAAAAATAGTGTGAAAAAAAACATATTATATGTGGTTCTACGATGCTTAGTTCTGAAATGATAGCGATTCAAAAAAATATATATATAAATTACTGGTTTAATCATGGCGGCCATTTTGGTTTTAATCGAAAACGAGGCTTTTCCCAAGGAGGATTTGGATGGGGTTTTATGTGTTGTATTAAATACCTCAACCGAGTCAAATTATGTTGAGAAACATTTTGTGAACATTTTTGTCAATTAATATATATGCAAATTTTACACATTTATATGACCTTGACCTTGAAAATGACCTCAGTTTGACCTCTTACAAATTCGAAATGTAATCAAATAGAATCCATTAAAACACATATTGCAAAAAAACATATTGTGTGTGGCTCTACGATGTTTAGTTCTGAAACGATGGCGATTCAATAAAAAATATATATAAATTATTCACATTTTTAGGCTTAATTTGACCTTGACCTTGAAAAAGACCTGAGTTAGACCTTTTAAGAATTTTAAATGTAAACAAATGAAATCCTTTAAAAAAATTAGTTCGAGAAGACATATTATATGTGTCTGTCCGTTGTTCAGTTCTCAAATTATAGCGATTTATTAAAAAAAATACACAAATTACTGGTTTAATGGCGGCCATTTTGGATTTTACCCGAAAACAAGGCTTTCCCCAAGGAGAATTTGGGTGGGGTTTTATGGGTGTTATTACATGGCCTCACCGAGTCAAATTCCGTTGAAAAACCTTTGTTAACATTTTTGTCCATTAAAAAATATTTATTGCCTGGACTAATAGACAAAATGGTGACAGTACTGCTATTAGTGGCCCCTTGAAGCCTTACGTTGTCTGGCTTGAAACATTTGTGTAATGGCCTACCCCTTTGCAGCATGCGCAGATTGGCTGGTCGGCTTTTCACGACATCCTGTTAGTTCTTTGTTGGGGCAGTGGTTGGGGTTCAGGCTCACAAATTCTCTACTGCTAACACGAAAAAGAAGTACAACATGGCTGATGCGAGTATCCCGTTAACCATGACTAGAGAGCAGTGCCAGCACTTCGTGAACATGTTTGTTTGAATGGATGTGACGCATTGATCAGCAGATCGGAACAACAAACCACAAAGTCCTATTTTTTTGCGCAGGAGACGACAGATGGTGACCTCCTGGGCGAAGTACGACACTGGATGCAGCCACCAGATGAGGTTAGTAGCTGGTCAGAGATGGCTCACAGTCTCATTTGTGTCAGCTGTAGAGAATTTGTGCTTACAGAAAAAGATACATTTGATCAAACAGAGGCCAGAAGAAAACACCACGGCATACATCCTGCGATTCTTATCTGAAGCCAAGCTTGCCTACCCCACAGCATGGGCGATGGGTAAAGAGAGTAAAGAAGTTACCTTCCTGAAGGGATTCACTGACAGAGCCTTTGCTGACCACCTGTTGAGAACAGTACTAGCTAATACGCTCCGAACAACAACAGAGGTGGCCCTTGAAAAGGAGGCTGAACAGAAAAAAGAACACCAGGAGATGGACGAAGAACCCATAGAGGTGGGGGCGGCACAGACAAACCAGGAGTCGGCAGATGGGTTTCTGTCGATTCTGGAAACCGTGCAAAGACACATGGGGCAACTACAGGCCTGCATGGATAAGCAGAAATCCGGCACAACTACCGGCACAGAGATGAGTCAACACCTTGGAGCAAACAAGAGAATGCAGGCAGTATTGAGGACCACGCACACAGATGCGCAAAGCACGTTGTTCCTGAACCCCAACCACTGCGCCAACAAAGAACTGACAGGATGTCCTTAACAGCCGACCAGCCAATCTGCGCATGCTGCAAAGGGGTAGGCCATTACGCAAATGTTTCTCTGTATCAAGCCAGGCTTCAATGGGCCACTCATAGCAGTACTGTCACCATTTTGTATATAGCTAGATATTGCTACAGAGCAGGTCCGGGCCCCACTCGATACTGGTTCTGCCAGATCACTCATGGCTGAAAAATAAATATCGAATGTGTCTCAAACTGGGATGTCAGTCATTACTTTGGCCATCCGGTCTGGTATGCAAACTTGGCGAAACTCCCCTGCCAGTGATCGGTGAAACAGAAGTCAAACTCATGGATGTCGACGCGCTCCCAGTTCTGGTCACAAAAAGACTTCCCACATGAGTTGCTGATAGGCAGTGATGCCATCAGCCGAGGGAATGTGAAGATTGATTATGGAACAAGGAAAGTGACATCGTTTCAGCATTGCACCATATACAGACTTCATCCCCCATACAGCCTCTATCTGAGAGCTGTTGCCACCCTTGCATCAATGACGTCATGAAGGGGTATACAGAACGTTTTTGACGATGACCTTTTCAAATCTGGTCACTGCAACCTAATTACCCTCACCATCAAACCTAATGGATGCTGACCCATTAAACTGAGGGCCTACTGTACACCCCTCTGAATAAGGAAAGTGGTCAACGGTATAATAAAAGCGGGTGTATTCTAGATTTCAACATCACCATGGGCGGCGCCAGTCACATTGACCCCCAAAAAGATGAATTATACCTAGATCTTCTGCATCAACTACTGTAAGCTTAATGCGGCCACGGTAAAAGACTCAGATTCCTACTGACCGCCAAGTTCTTTTCGACTCTAGATCTCAAAAGGGGATACTGGCAGATTCCAGTAGCACCAGAGTATCGATACAAAACAACCTTCTCTTGCCATAGCTGCCTATAATTCGAGTTCATGCGAATGCCGTATGAACTGGCCAACGCTTCAGCCTCTTCCAACGCACCATGGGCAGGGGCTACACGGACTGATCAGTATTGCTTTGTCTCCATTGATGATATAATCATATACAGCAGAAATGCTGTTGAGCACATTTACCACCTCAGGCTCGTCTCGGAAAGGCTAAGTAAAGCTGGCATGAAAATAAAACCAGAAGATGGTAAACAGAAGAGCATGACATATTCATCAGAATCGGAAGATTCAGTATATAGCCTGGCAAGAGGTGTAAAGTCCAATACATATATTATATTTTCAGTATACTTGTCTTTACGCTTCACGCAGTGGAGGCCTATATACGACATATACATGCTGAATTTTATTCTATTTTATTTTATTATTTTGTTTGTAATTTGTGATTGTTATTTAGAGCTATGCATTTATCTACAGGCATATTAACTGTTGCATTCATACCCTGGATGGGGATCAAATTCTGTTTCGCTTAAAAAAATGGATCTTCTTCCCAAATTTGTCGGCCATCTTGGATTTTAGGGTCAGAAATGTGTTTTTATACCAAATTGACGTCAGAAATGGATTCCTTATGGTCGAATTAGCCAAAAAAGTATTTTATTCATATTTGTAGCTTTTATATGTCAAAAGTTTTTTTTTTTGAATTTACGCCTCTAGAAAAAAATGCTGGGATTTTTGCGAGGGACACTGGGGCTAAATAATTTTTAAAAGGTTTATGGAAGTCAAATCAATCATCATAACATCTTAGCCAGAAGTGGTCATGAAAGTTAGGTTTTTCACCCTACTATTGTATTGCTTACAAACATGCAAATGACATCAGATCACTCTTAAAATAGTTTTACTATGTTCTTTGACCCTAAAAAATAGGTGTGGAAATTTGTTACGTGCAGTTATCTTAAATATTGGCTGAGCTATAGCGAAAAATAGGCTTTTCGTTAATGGCGGCAATATTTTGCACAATAGCATGTGTTAGACACATCTGATCACTTCAAGAATAGTTTTATAATGCGCTTGTACCATCAAAACATAGGGTTAGACACCTTAAATGTTGAGATATCTGCACTCTGGGCTGAGATATGACGAAAGATACATTTCCCAGTAATGGCGGCACTAATTTGCATACAAATGGTATGTGGGACATTTTGACAACTTTTTAACATAGCAAATCGTTTTCCATGATATTTTCCCATCTGGAAACATCAATTAGAAATTGATTTCCGAGGGGTGCACGATACCCCCTTCTTCCTGCCCAACTAGTGCTAGAATGCGCTGCATCATCTGTCCTCGACTTATGCTGGAGACAGCAACTTTGGCGCAGTGCTTTTGACACCGCATTTTGCACATCGTGACAGCATGGCAGCATAATAGTCAGCCAGCCATCGGATGCTATCGTGTCAACATGGTGTAAATCTTTGTTACAAGCGCTAGGGCGGATAACAATTTTTTACTGTACCGGAAAGTGTTTAAAACTGAAAAACAAAATGGCCGCCAAATTCACTATGGAATGTGTTATAATTCCATATATCCCAAACCCCTATCGTCAATAACACTTGTATATCTACATTTACAAGGTGGTAATCTATCAAAAGCAACATGGAACCGCTAATTTTGTGCCTTCGATACACCGTGGCGGACGAAATAAAGGAAAATTAGAGTTATACAGCCCGCTGTGGTGTATGCAAGATAATTAAAGTGTCCTTGGGCACCCCGTGATGTAACGAGGTTTCTTATTGGTTGTCATAAAAGCATTACACTGGATCTATTCGACTAGCACAATAAATATGTTCGCATTTCTAATTTTCAAAAACAAATACATCGATGAGTGGAGTATGTTCCATCTGGCACTCCGGGGTCAGGTGACGTTGGGAGCATTCATTGTACCAGTATCACCTAATCCATGACAGATGAAGTCTGCCCAGTGTGCAGCGAGCCCTTCATCCCTTCCAAGGATGAGGTTTAGCGACTGTGCAGTGGGCCCCTCATCCCTCCTGAGAGATGAGGTTTATCGAGTGTGCAGTGAGCCCCTCATCTCTGACTCTGCCTGATAGATGAGGTTTACCTAGTGTCCAGTGGGCCCCTAATCCCTTCTGAGAGATGTGGTTTACCCAGTGTGCAGTGAGCCCCTCATCCCTAACACTGCCTGACAGATGAGGTTTACCCAGTGTGTAGTGGGCCCCTCATCCCTAACTGGCCCTGAAAGATGAGGTTTACCCAGTGTGCAACCAGCCCTTCATCCATCCTAAGAATGAGGTTTAGCCAGTCTGCAGTGGGCCCCTCATGCCACCTAACAGATGAGGTGTACCTAGTGTGCAGTGGGCCTCTCATCCCTTCTGAGAGATAAGGGTTTAGTCAGTGTGCAGCGAGCCCTCATCCCTCCTGAAGATGAAGTTTAGCCGGAAGTGTGCAGTGGGTCCCTCATCCATAACTGGGCCTAAAGATAAGGTTCACCCAGTGTGTAGCGAGCCTTTCACTCTCTCAGGGTGGGGTTTACACAGAGAGAGGAGGTTTACCTAGTGTTCAGTGGGGTCCTTCATCCCTCTTGAGAGAGAAGGTTTACCCAGTGTGCAGTGGGCCCCTCATCTCTCCTGAGATCGGAGGTTTACCTAGTGTGCAGTGGGCCCCTCATCCCTCTTGAGAGACGAGGTTTATCCAGTGTGCAGCTGGCCCATCATCCCTATCTGGCCCTGCAAGATGAGGTTTACCCAGTGTGCAGCGAGTCCCTCATCCACCCTGAGGGATGAGGTTTGGTCAGTGTACAGTGGGCCCCTCATCCATAACTAGGCTGAAAGCTGAGGTTCACCCAGTGTGTGGCGAGCCCTTCACTCTCCCAGGGTGAAGTTTACAGAATGTGCAGCTGAGCCCTTCATCCCCAACAGATGAGATTATCAGATTTTTTCTATATTAACATTCTGATGCCTATAATATCACATATCTTATGTATTAGCACTCCCCATTCTAGAGTATCACATGTATTAATTCTCTGAGGTCTAGAGCATGACATGTCTCATGTATTAACCCTCTGTGGACTAGACTACCATATTTTCTCAATGTTAACCTTCTGATGCCTAGAGTATCACATGTCTTATTTATTAAGCCTCTGTGGACTAAAGTATCACACGTATTAACTCTCTGAGTATCACGTTTCTAATGTGTTTTCCCTCTGTGGACTACACTATTATATTTAAAGGGACTGGCCCAGGCTAAAATCATCAAAAAATCGGTGATTTTATTTTGGCTTCTTAATATGACCATATGATGTAAACATGTTCATAGACTAGAACTGCAAAAGTTTTTCAATTTTTCCGCTGCGCATTCACCAGTTAGACTAGATATAGAGACGAAATTCCCGTATTTCTAATTTTTGACATGGTTGTCAATAATTAGAAATCAGGAATTTCGTCACTATATCTAGCCTGACTGGTGAATGCGCAGCACACAACTTTTGCAGTTCTAGTATATGGACATGTTTACATGATATGGTCATATTAAGAAGCCAAAATAAAATCACCGATTTGTTTATGATTTTAGCCTGGGCCAGTCCCTTTAACTTATTTTAACCTACTGATGCCTAGAGCATCATAAATGCTAGTTAATAACCTTCTATAGGCTAGAGTTTGACATGTATTAACCCCCTGAAGTCCAGAGAGTAGATAGTATCACGTCTCTCTAATATTAACCCTATATGGACTAAACTATTATCATGATTATATTTCTTCTATATTAACCTTTTTATGTCTGGAGTATCACATTTCTTATTTATCAACCCTCTGTTGACTAGACTAGCGCAAGTATTAACCCTCTGTGGTCTAGAGTATTACGTTTCTAATATATTCACCCTATGTGGACTACACTATCATGTTTATCTTATTTTAACCTACTGATGCCTAAATCATCACATATGTTATTTATTAACCCTCTATAGGCTGGAGTATTACGTGTAATAACCTTCTGAGGTCCAGAGAGTCGATAGTATCACGTGTCACAAATGTTTAAAACCCTCTGTAGACTATACTATCATATTTTCTTCTATATTTACCTTTTGATGTCTGGAGTATCACATGTCTTATTTATTAACCCTCTGTTGACTAGACTATCGCAAGTATTAACCTTCTGTGGTCTAGAGTATCACGTTTCTTATGTCTTAACCCTCTGTAGACTACACTATCATGTTTATCTTATTTTCACCTACTTATGCCTAGAGCTTCATAGATGTTATTTATCAACCCTCTATAGGCTACAGTTTGATGTGTATTAACCCCCTGAGGTCCAGGGGGTCGATATCATCACGTGTGTCTCGTGTATTACCGCTCTGTGGACTAGATTACCATATTTCTTCTAAATTAACCTTCTCATACCTAGAGTATCATATGTTTTATTTATTAATCCTTTCCGGACTAGAGTAACACATGTATTAATACTCTGGGGTCTCTGATATCACGTGTCTCGAATATTAATCTTCTGCGACTGGACTATTTCTTGCCTAGAGTATTACATGTCTTCTGTATTAAAGCCGACACAATCAGGCTAATCATCAAAAAATCAATAATTTTATTTTGTCTTTTTAATATAGGCCTACTTCCTTAATATGTGAACATGTCAATAGACTAGAATTGCGGAAGTCTTTTAAATTTTGGGTTGCTGTGGCAACATAGCAAGGGTGCGGAAAGGCCCGTTTATCAGTTATTCCTGTATTTCCTAATTTAGACATGCATGTCTGAAATTAAATTGCGTATTTATTTCTCGCTTAACTGGTAAATGCGCAACACAAAATTTAAAAAACTTACGCAATACTAGTCTATGGATATGTTCACATATTATGGCCATATTAAGAAGCCAAAATAAAATTAAGGATTTTTTATGATTTTTGCTCGATTGTGTCGCTTTAACTGTCTGGAGGCTGGAGTATCAAGTGTTTTAACCATCTGGTGTCTATTAGGCGTGCAGCTGGAGGAGCAAAATTTCTATTTTAATGCTCATTCATGTACATGGATAAAAAATAGCCTATCTACTAGTATAATTTCCGCTCTTTCCAGGTATGCCTGCTGTGGAGATGCCACTGGCTGCGTTATTGGTGAAATTTCAGTTTGAAGACACCTACCCTCAAAAAATAAATACAAATCGTTAACAACAGAAATAGTCGTACAAAGCTGATCTAACACGGAAATGGTTGGTACTCTGAGGTTTTATAGTACTTTTTGGCTTCCTTAGGGTTCACAAATGCTATTTTCGTCGTATGCCAGATTAGCAATTGACATAAATCCAAGATGGCCGCCATTTTTTGCTAAAAAAACATTAATTGTGTCATACTTGGGTGTTTCTTGCATTTTTGTTTGATATTAAAACCATTTTGAAGTTGCTGAATATTATTGATAGAAACTGAAGTAAAAAAACAAATCTATTTAAAGGCCAAGGCCATGTCCAATGTGAAAAGCATGTATATTTACCCACCGTCAGAAGGTTTAGGTTTTTGGTCAGATTGGTTGCTTTGTGTGTCCATCGGATTACGTAAAAAGTAATTGATGGATTTGCATGAAATTTTTGCCAGAGGTGGGTCCCGGGCACAATCTGTTAGAATTTGGGGGTGATCTGGATTACGATTTAGATCCAGGATCCGGATTACAATCTAGATCCAGGATCGGGATTACGATCAGGATTATATCGAGATTTTTTCATGCAATTTTTAACAGAGGTGTGTCTCGGCCCAAGGACCAATCTATTAAATTTGGGGATGATCCGGATTACGATCCGGATTTAGGACACTCACCCTCAAAAAAACAAAAAAAAAACATTCACAATAAAAATATTTATTATATAACAGCAAATTATTCTACAACAGCAATTTTTTTTAATAAACAAGAAAACAACATGGTGACTAGTTTACCATACCTCTTAGATCTCTAAAATTATTAAGCATCATTGTTTAAATTTTACCTTTATAACTGTCATAATTAACAAGTGCATAGTTGAGAAAAAGTACGCAACAATTTACATTTTTTATATGTCATCAAGCTGAAAAAATAACTATGCTTTAAAAATATAAATGTACTATTCTTTTAGGCTGCAAAAGTACGATGTACGGGTACGTGAAAATGAAACTGCAAGTACAATTTCAACATAATCAGACTCAGACGACGCTGCACCCAGGTGTGTCGTATACATGGTATTAAAGCTGATTGCGTGTGAATATTTGTAGTCATTATAATACAATGTACATCACTCTAATATTAGATACCTTAATTAACCCATATAATTATGAAAAAAAACAATACATACGATTATTATAGCTCACTTTAGATAATCCAAGTAGTTTTCGGTGAGGCACAGCTAATTATATTCACTAATATGAAACATATTACTGCATTATAAAAATGAGATGTTATTCTTATAGGCCTATGTATGATTACAAAATGATACATTATGGGACCTCATGATGATTATAAATATACAATATTAATAAAGTAAGTGTGAAATGTGTGGCATCGTCCCATATCAATGATTGTACTAGGATTATATTGTTTGATTAATGTCAACATTACTATCTTCCACCGGCGATATTAAGTAATTCCTACATAGATAATAGGCTGCACACGAACATAATCTAATGCATGGGAGAATTTACATTCAGGTAGCATTTACATCCCGTTGAACACATTTGTCTATGACTACAGTCACTTTTCTGACTGTTAACCAAATGTGATGCAGATTGAACTTCAAAGTAGACAGGTACCGATATTCCACTATCTTGTCTCCACCCAAAGTCTGTTCTCCGTATTCTTGCTTTCCATGGATACTGCTCCCATTGAGGAAGTGTTAGCAGAACCTTTAAATTGACTTTGTAAGCACTCTCATCACAGTTTCCCCAGGTGCGTACCTTGGTTTGTTTGTCTGCTGTTGTTGTGACATTACCAATGTGAACCCAGAATTCGGCTGCATATATTTGTGTTAGTGTATATCAGTACATTAGTATATGGAGAATTGATTATCAGGCCCTATACGCCCATTTCTATTTGATTCCGCAAAACTTTGTCGGAAGAAACAGCATGGAATATAATAATTTTGCTATCTGATTCTTCATGTGAGCTGAACAGATCGCGTGCTTTCTCAATGCCATTATGTGTTATTTTGAGAACTTCTTCATTTCTACTGCCTACGAGACAATGTATTCTCTTTGTGTGTGTGTGGTGATTCTTCACAAGCAACTGTGAGGCATTGGCATAGATGGTGAACGAAATTCTTCTTATTCTCGGATACATCCAAGATTTTCTTCCATGGTGGAATTGGACGAGAACCATCTGTAAACTATCTTATGGGCATCAGGACCTGCCCTTCATGCTTTTACAGAAAAATCAATATTATACCTGACAAACAGCTCTATAACGATGTCTGCAACAATAAATTGTTTCATCAGAACACTGGCATATATAGAGCTTGGCCAGATCGTTGAATTTTTTTTTAAATTGCTGACATTATACATGTAATGTCTTGCATGAAAGCCATTCCATCATTCATAATCTATGTGTTTATAGGATCTATTGTTATATCTTTTAATGGAGACGTTGAACTCTTCAGCATAACCACAAGTTCAGATTTGTCATTTTTGCACATGAAGCCATCTTCGTGGAACAAGCTAATTGGATGACCCATGATAATTTCTAAAGTAACATCTTACCGACATTCTCAGAGAACTAAAGCTCTTCGAAATACAAAGTCTGTATTGAGAACAACGACCTTATTACCACTTTTCGAAGCTTCTGTCGTTTTCTTTTTCATATCAGCAAATATTGTTAAAGGTGTTCTCTTAATTGGGCTATAAAAACTGTTATTGGATTTATCAAGTGACAGTGTAGATTTCACAATTGTTTTTAGTTTCTCCTGTCCGACATCAACTGAGTTTATTAGATAATTTTGGATTACTATTGAAACATGGATACCTGTTGGTGTTCTTCAATAATCCTCCGAACGTGTTCTGCATCCTGTTTCAGTTCCGATGGCTGTAATGATGCATGTTCTTTATCCTTTGACTGCTTATCAGTATATTCATCATCTATCTTAACTTTAACATACTGTCCTGTAATATGTCTTACCAGTGACCACCACATGACTGCCGGATTCTTGTGTGTCATTCCAACATTGCCACCATCGCTCTTTGAATATTTTATGACAGCTAAATCCGCGAAAAGGACTAGAAGACTGATACACACTGAATTTACCATCTCTGAACTCCAAGTCAACAGGCTGCATGGTAACGCTGTCGTGTCAAGAATATAGACGGAAAGCCATTTTGAATAGTCATGTTTATTAACTGCAAACAGGTATGGCAACATAATAGCCCGGCAACATGAATGCTGTTCCCATTCACCTACCCTTTCAGCATATATATCAGAATTTAAACAGAATTGATATATGCATTCCAGTATTTGAATGTCGGGGATTTCGTGCAGCCTGCTTCAATGAATATCTTTAGTAGTGGTTTGAGTGTCGACAATGCTGTTACTTAAATTAGCTCTAGAACTGCCTCATGGATGTCCATGTTATTCCCCCACAGGAACTTGCACATCAAGGAGTTGATTCCAAAGTTCTCTACAGATAGTATTGGCTTTCTGTTCACACCACTTAAAGAAGGACACCATTAGGTATCTCAGGTATCTCATCATCGCTTCATATACAAGTGTCAACCCACGAACTGCTCTCTTATATTGTTTTCCAGAAGCATTTGGTCAACACTGGCATATGCATAGACGTCAGAGTCAATTAAAATGTCACACAGACCACCACCCCCGCAAGTCAACATGTCAATGACTGAGATAAAACAACATTGTGTGTGAAATCCGCCAAGCCTCGTTATGTGGCCAGAACCTTATTCTGGTGAACTCCACATCACCTGCATTGTAATACTGTAAAATTGCTGATCAATCGTTTGAAAAGAACACGTCTGACAAAACGCAACTGACATCTCCCTTCTTCATTACTGTATAAACTGTGGACATGGTCCAGCGATCGGGAGGCATATATTAGAGTATTGGACCAATGCTTAATGTTGGGTCACTGTCTATGACGCTGCCCCAGCAATAAAACAGCACCGAGACAAGTTGAGATGTTTTAAAAAGGGGATTCTGTCCCCGTAAGATAGCCCCTTGGATCCCAGTCGAAATAACACGAAAACGAGGTCATACACTTGTTTCTATTTGTAATACACTCGTTTTAATGTAAATATATATTACCCATTTGTTTCATTAAAATTAACGTTGCGACCTTGAAAATGACTTCGAATAATCAGAATGAATGGTGTCAGAAATTAATTTCCTGTCAAAATCAAATTAAAAAGAGGTATTAGACGTGTTTTTATTTGTACTTGTTAAATTTCATATCTTCGCTTTCTTGACCTTGACCTTGAAAATGGCGTTTTGACCTTGAAAATGAACTTGAATGTCATCAAATATAACCATAAATTGATTATTCTGTCAAAAACACATCAAAATGAGGTATTACAGTTGTTGCTATTAGAATTTGTTTAAAAGCACATTTTCGTATTTTGACCTTGATATTGACCTCTTAACCTCAAAAATGACTTTGGATCATCATAATAATATCAGAAATAGATTCCCCAGATAAAATTACACAAAAAGAAGTATTACACTTGTTGATTGTTTTATTTGCTGAAAAATCATATATAAAAAAGTATGCTCCCTAAAAAAAGTGGCGGCCATCTTGGACTTACGCAAATTAGGCATCCTTCGACCAATTGGATTTCAGGAAATTTTAAATATGTTTTTCTCTAGATGATTCTGAACTGATTGGTAATTGTTTTTAAACTTTTGCAAATTATGATGTGCCTGGGCGTCCTATGCCATATAATGACCGAGCTATTATATTCATCAATTAATTAACACCCCACCTGTCTTTAGCCCTAATTTTCACAACTTTTGCAGATACCCACTGCTCCACAGCAGGCCCCATCGGAAAGAAGACAAAATTTCCTTTCAGATAAACCTTGATGTGGCCATGTACATAAATGAGCATTAAACTCCTTAAATAAGCGTATTTTGGGCTCCCAGCTGCACGCCTATATAGTATCACGTGTCTCAAACCTCTGTGAAGTAGAGTATCATATTTTTCCTATATTAACCTGCTGATGCCTAGAATCATATCTCACATATAATAATCTTCTGGTGGCTAGCGTATGAAATTGCTCCCATATTAACCATGTTAACCATCTCGTGCCACACATGTGTATGATATATTTTTTCTGTAGCTAGACCCAGCAAATGCTACAAATCGAAATATATTCTAGACAGATGAATTTTCAAAGCAGATTTTTACGAAACTTAGGCCTCACGTTATCTAGGCTAGAAAAGCTTGGTGGATAAATGGGAGTTAGAGAGAAAATTAGCAAAATACTTTGATGGTAATCTAAGTTTTAAAGATCATTGTTTTATTAGGGTGTTAATATTGCACACTGAAAAAAACCCGTATCTCTCAGGAGGGATGAGAGACTGGTTGCACACTGGTAAGCTTCATCTCAGGGAGAAGTAGGGGCTGTAGGTGGGGCTGGTTGCAGATTGGGTGAACTTCATCTCTCAGGCAGAGTCCGGGATGAGGGGCCCACTGTACACTAGGTAAACCTCAATACTCTACTCTAGGGATGGTAAGCCTTATATCTCGAAAGGAATGAGGGACCCACTGCACAGAAGGTAAATCTCATCTCCCAGGGGGGGGGGGGGGGGATGGACTCATTGTACACTGGCTAAACCTAATCCTAAAAGGGGCTGGCTGCACACTGGTAAAATTCATCTCTCAGGGATGAGGGGCCCACTACACACTTTGTAAACATCATCTCTGAGGCAGTGTCAGGGATGAGGGGCCGACTACACACTATGTAAACCTCATATATTAGGTGGGGTGAGGGGCCATTTCACACTGGCTAAACCTCATCATGATCCATCGTGATTAGGATGGATGAGAAGCTGGTTGCACACTGGGTAAACCTCATATTTTAAGCTTAGTTTGGGACGAGGGGCCCACTGCACACTGGGTAAACCTCATCTATCAGGAATGAAAAGACGGGGCTTGTTACACACTGAATATGTTTATTTCGAATTAAATGCTTCTACACTAAGGGTCGTATGCCCGAAGCTAGCTTAGCTAACACGAAGTTTACGCTTAACACAGTGTTAGGTAAACCAGTGTTTTAAAAATAATTAGCCCGTATATATGTCAAAGGCAAGGTTAGCATCGTGTTAATAATCCTTAAGGTTAAATCCTAAACCATGGGCGTACAAGAGGACTGTTGCTTGGGGATTCCGTGTACCCATGCTTGCTGTACCTCACGCCAATCGCTAGGCCAACAACAGATAATGAACGGCATTACAATCGGTCTCAAATAATGGCCCGAAACATTATAGAGAGATTGTTTGGCGTTTTAAAACAGTTTTTAAGACGATTTGCATGTTTTGCACTTTGGCCTCCGCACCAAATTAAGCACCAGATTGATTATAATAATTGTGGCTTGCTGTGTTTTGCACAACATAGCAAGAAGACACAGGGAAATTCATATTCGTTGTTGAGTTGGATGATGACCATTACATTGATGATGACATCATTGATCCTAATATGCTGTCATCCGTCAACCCACGGATTTTGTGAGGCCAACAGATTAATGGTCCAACAGATTATGTGAGTAGGCCCTACATAACAGAGGTGGGCAAGTGGTCGCCACATCGCCAAATGTGGCGACAGAAGCAAAATATCTGTAATGTAAATATTAAAAAATGACCATTAAGAACATCTAAAAGTAGTCATTTGTGGCGACAGGACTCATTTCGCCTGCCCAGCCCTGCATAAGATACATTCATAATAACAATATTAAAATCAATACTGCGCAATAAAATTTGTGAGAATAAATTATGAATTAATATTTACTTTTAATGACGCACAGTAACATATGATATAATAAATTATGTATTAACCCTTTCAGCACGGGGACCGTCTGTAGACGTCTGAATCTAACCAGAAATGCATAATGCATTTTTGATCTAACGTATATAAACGTCAGACGTCTAAAGGCGGTCCCTGCGCGGAAATAATTTAAAAATAAGCAAATAAAATATTTATGATTATTTCAAATTGAAAAAATGATTAATTTCTTGGTTACATCGTTCTGCTTCATTTGGGTAGGCTACCTATGTTATGGGTGTAGGGTTATTCTAATTTGTTTAGCGCGTGAACCGTCTATAGACGTCTGAATTTGACGTCTACAGACGTTGGAATCAGGCGTCTTAACGTCAACAGACGGTCCCCGTGCTGAAAGGGTTAATACATTTTGTATTATCTCAGATGTTATTGTGCGTCATAAAAAGTATATATTAAGTCATCATTTATTATCTCATATTTTATACGAAAATAATTTTAGCGTTGTAAAGGTTAATATTACAACGTCATATTGTCATATGTATGTAGAATAAAATCTGAGCTAAGAAAATATTTAATTAATTTGATTGGTATATTAGTATATAATTGCGATAGGCATGCATAGATGTGTGCATAATTTTGTTTGGTACATCACTGATTTGAAAATAAAAAAGTTGATACCTGCAATGTCTTAAAAAGTATTTTGATTTGCATTTCCATCAAATATAACAAAAATATGTTACAATGTTGAGTTTTTTCTAATGACTCCACACAATTATGAGTGTCGTCTATTTGTATTCCATGGATAATTATGATAATTTAGCTATTTTCATGATTTGATTTCAAGTTGCTATCGCCATCAACTTCCTTAACCTAATGCTAAATGGTCAACTTCTGGCAACATAACACACCGGTTTATCATCGTGTTAAAGCAGCTCCTTGGGATGACATCAATTTTCGTTTTTAGTTTTGTAATGAAGTAGTGTATCCCCCAGATCATGATTTTATTTTTTTCAGAGTTTTTAGATTAAAAAAAAAATTATCACCATTTCTTTAATTCCCTTTAAAACCCAAACAAACTTTTGATATTCCTAAACACTTGCTAAATGACGGTTAAATGTTCCTACAGCATTGGACCACATGGTGATGCTGTCGACCCAGCGTTGGGCAGACAATCAGTGCTGCAGGTGTATCCCCCTATGTCCTGACTATAAGAAACCAATTAGCGGCGATTGCTCTGAACTTACCGTCCAAGACGTGGGAATATGTGCTGTAAAGTGCGGTATATTGCTGACTTAATTTGTTTACATGGCAATATACGACCTGGAAATATAACTACATGTATTTCACTCTTTTTCGGTGCTTTAAAATTGTTTTTTGACTTTTTTGTATTTTTAATTAAGATTAGTAGGCTATATAGCTTCAAATAAATACAATTTGCAAAATTGGCAACATTGAAAATGTCTCATCCCAAGGGGTCCCAAGACGTGGGAGTATGTGCTGTAAAGTGCGGTATATTGCTGACTTGATTTGTTTACATGGCAATATACGACCTGGAAATATAACTACATGTATTTCACTCTTTTTCGGTGCTTTAAAATTGTTTTTTGACTTTTTTGTATTTTTAATTAAGATTAGTAGGCTATATAGCTTCAAATAAATACAATTTGCAAAATTGGCAACATTGAAAATGTCTCATCCCAAGGGGTCTCTTTAAGCCAAAACCAGCTTCTGGCATACCGGTTAGCGTTAAACTGAAGGTTACAACATAGCTGTTATAGCTAAACTCCACTAACCTAGCTTCGGGCATACGGAGAGCAGAATGACCTCATGTTACATTAATATTTATATTTGGGCTGAGTTTTCAACGGAACTTTGAACGTATTATTCTTGGCACGTTTTTCTAAGACGCTATTTCTCCCTGAGTTTTAATCTAATCAACTTGAAATTTTGACACAACATTCCCAGAGTCGTCAGGAGGGGTGCTATGACTTGTCTAAGTCATCCAACATGTTCTTCTGGATGTATCCATGATTTCATGGATCAATATACTCTTGAATGGCAAAAGGCAGTTTCTGCTTATTCGTAAAGTGAGAAGATACTGCACTATGCTGCTCTTCAAATGCAAAAGACAACATCTGCTTACTTGTAAAGTGAGCAGATACTGCATTTTGGATTGCACAGCAGTATAATAGGGTCCAATGTTGGTCCAATAGTGTACAAGTCGGGTGATTCTCCATTCATTGCCAGGAGGGTGAACAGGGTGCCCCTATATCCAGACTGACTCCACCCTTCAGTCTCTAGATTTGATAATAAAAATATATTTATCCATTTTTTTAATTCCGGGCCAGCGTCGAGGACAGTGGCCCGAAATTAAACCAATATTGTGTATTAGGTATGGACAGTTGAAACCTTAAAATAACAGTCGCAATTCTATTCAAACACAAAAAGTTGAAGCAATGTTGTTTTAATTCTGGGCTAATGTCTGGGATAGTGATACAACATTAAGTCAACAAAGAGACAAGTCAATGCGTGTACTGGGCACTCTGAATGCGATTCCATTTGAGAAACAAATATATATCTATTTACAAGTGCAAAAGCCCAGTGGGGACTTCTGAAATTTGAAGTCTGAAGTCCGAAGGCTGAAGTCTAAAATTCCAGTTCAGAATGGCTGCCAAAAAATACGCGAAATTCCAATCAATCTGTCATAGTAAAAATAACCCAACAAAATTTAAAATGGCCGCCACAAAAACTCATAAAACCTAGCATAAATATTATTATTACTTGAAAAGTCACAATTCCAATCTAGTATAATTTACTACTTTTCAAATATTTTTATGGGTGAGTCAACACTGGTCAAGGGTCTATGTCCGAGCCCAATGGGGAATGTAGGTTATAAGACATAAATTTAAATTAATTGTCTGAGTGTGAATTAACCCAGGCCAAGTATGATAATAAAAATAAAGTCTTTATTTAGCGAGGGTACAGGTATATACAAGAACGTACAAAATCAATAAAAATTAAAAACATACATACATGTATGTACCAACCCACTGAGCATAGCTCATCCGCCGTGGGGCCCTCATACATAAACATTAAAAAACATACATCGATATATACATCTATTTAAATAATATAATAATATATACATAACTCGTATGATTCATTTACTTATATAATAGAAAATAGTAATAATAGCATATATTTATATTCGTGTACATGGTAAATCTAACAATCTATTTGGCAGCAGCATATAATTTTACAAACACCTACAGAAGAAGTGATCATTTTGAAGTAAAACAATTTACATGATTGATTTGTATACATGGAAATAATTGATGAAATGAAATATACTTGGACATTTTTTATATTGAGGTATATTTATATGACTCAGTACCTAACCTCATATTACATAACTTATAAAATAATGTATGGTATTGATATAATATATATATACATATACATACATACATATATATACACACATATATATATATATATATGTATATATACAGTATATACATTGTAAACATGACAACTACAAACACACATACATAGATTAAATTTGAGAGTACAATTAAAGCACAATTGCAGACAACATATATATTATTTTAAACACAATAATTACAAATCTGATATATGTATATAGTAACTTCTTTTTATTTCCGTTTTTGTATTCGCGTACGAATTCTTTTAATGTTGTTGCTTTGCGTGCTTCATCGGATAGAGAACTCCAGATTTTTGGGCCATTAAACCTAAGGCTTTTGTGATGAGCTGCTGGTACATGGAGTTTATTGCTTGTCTTCGATCTTAATGAATGATTTGTGTTTGTGCATGTTGGTTTAAATAAATTAGATATATAATCAGGGGTAAGGTTATTTAGAGCTTTGAATACCATTGTGACCTGTTTTTCCTGAACAATTTTATCAAACGTTTCCCATTCAAGTTGATCGAGCAGAGGACTAGATGGGGAATACTTATCTGCATCCAGAATAAGGCGTGCGGCTTGGTTTTGCAATTTTATTATTGAATATATGTCAGTTTTGTTACATTGTCCCCATACAGTACAGCAATATTGTAGGTGTGGTTTAATATAGTAGTTATAATACAAAATACGGGTCTTTGCAGGTAAATAATGTCTTATTTTTCTGAGAATAGACAGCTTGAAAGCAATTGTTTGTTTAACTTTCTTTACTTGATTATGCCACGTTAAGTTATTATCGATAAGCACACCTTTTTCTTGTTTGGTATTTTTTATTTGTGTGCCGTTAATATTTATGTTGATGTCCATTTCAGTTTCAGCTAAACGTGATTCATTTGCTTTTGAAAGGATCAACATTGCTTTGGTTTTTTCAAAATTTAAAGCCATGCAATTTTCATAGCACCAGTTGTTCGTACATACTGCTTCATTAGATAAATGTTCCTTGACAAAGTGTATCTCTTTGCCACGGACAGTAATTGTTGAATCATCTGCAAATAATGATGTTTTACCAGATGCATTTTCTAATGGAAGGTCGTTAATATAAACTAATAAAAGTAAGGGACTCAATATAGAGCCTTGTGGAACGCCATGTGTGTTGCATATTTCGCTTGAATATGTCGCATTAATTTTAACAGATTGTTTTCTATCAGAAAGGTAGGATTGAAAAAAAGGGATTGTTCACCGAGTTGATATAATTTTAGTTTTCTAAGTAGAATATTGTGATCTACCAGATCGAAAGCTTTGCATAAATCTAGAAAAAGAACTTCGCAATATTCATTGTTGTACATGGCACTAAGCCAATCATCAGCCATTTCAGTAAGTGCTGTTTCACAAGAATGTTTGGTCCGAAAACCTGATTGTCGAGGGGATAAAAGATTATTCACCAGAAAAAATTTATACAATGAGTTGTGTACATGTTTTTCAAGAGCTTTAGACAAAAGGGGCAAAATAGATATAGGTCTGTAGTTTTCTGGGTCGTCGGTTGAGTTTCTCTTGTGAAGTGGTGTAACTCCTGCCTTTTTCCAGATCGACGGAAAACAGCTGTTACGAAAACTGTGATCACAAATGTCTGTTAAGTGTTTCGTAATTACTGGGGCTGATATTGTAACAATCTTTGATGATATATTATCGATTCCTGTCGCTTTATTATTATCAAGGCTGGTCAAAAATTTATAAACAAAATCCTCTGTTATGTATGGTATATTAAAAATGTTTTCTTTTGGTAGTTTCGTTGTAATAAACATGAAAAAAGCTTCCAGTTTCTTCAGATTTGGAGATAGACTTTTTTCTTTATTTAGATATTTTTCAGACACACTAGTAAAGTACTTGTTGAAAGTATTTGCTATATCAGCATCATCTGTAAATGTTTTGTTTTCATAAGATATTGTTTTTATGTTGTTAGAAAATTTGTTGTTAAGTTCATTAAATACCTTACATAATTTTTTCGGGTCGTTTTTGTAGAGTTTAATTGATTCCGAATAATATTCTTTCTTTGCATCTCGTATTAACTTTGTGGCTTCATTTCTCCAATACTTATAATTTTGTTCATCTTTGTTTTTCTTTGCATTTTCTCGCTTATTAATAGCAAGTAAGATGTTATTAGATATCCACTCTGGTTGTTTTGGTCGTTTTATACGTTTAGTGACTAGTGGTAAATGTTTGTCTATTATTTTAGTAAAAGTAGAAATTAAACTTTGAAGATATTGATCCATTGAGATGTTTTCAGCACTGTTAGTTAGCCAGGGGGCGTTTTGTAAATTCGACAAGAATGTTGCAGAATTAAAGTTATTGTATTTTCGATACGTTATGGTTTTATGGCGACCATCATTTTTGTTATAATCAATATTCGTCATTTTAAAAACAGCAAATACAGGGAAATGATCGCTAATACTATACTTAATAGGAGAGCAATATAAAACGGGAAGATCATCAGAAACGTAAATGTGGTCTATAAGAGTTTCACTGGTGTTTGTTACTCTCGTGGGTTCTTTAATTATCTGGTTTAACTGTATATTAGTTGTAAGGCTGATCCAAGATTCTTGAAGTTTATCTTTTTTATCCGACATGATATCAATGTTAATATCACCCATTAATATAGTTGGTTTATTTTCGGAATACATTTTATACATAGATTCTTCCATATTAGATAACCAAGGTTGTATAGAATCACTATCATTATTTGGTGGGCGATAGACTGAAGTCAGTAAAATAGATCTATTTGAATATTTGATTTCAATACATAAAGTTTCAATAGGTCCTTCTAAGTCCTTTCTACGTTTGTATGAGATGCCATCGCGGACATACATTATTAAACCACCTCCTCTTTTGTTTAACCTATCTTTCCTAACAAACGTGTAACCATCAATACAGAGATATGAATCATTAATTGTTTCCGTTAAGAATGTCTCACTAAGACAATATACATCAAGTGATGGACTATCGTTGACTAAAAATAATTTTAATTGGTCAAGTTTGTTTAATAATCTATTTATATTGTGACAAGCCACTCGTAAGCCTTTTTTGAAATATGGAAAACAATTGGTTGAACTAACTAAGACACTGGGTATTTTGCAAAGATCTTTCTCAGATGTTATTGAAATTGAGTCGCAATTTGCTGCTCGTTGAATACTACATGAAGTACGATTATCGAAAGAATGATTAATGTCTGCAATTGTACTGAAAATTGTACTCACATGTGACGGCTGCTTACATTGCGGTAAAAAGCCAAGCTTTCACATTGAACACGCCTGGTGAGCTTTGCATTACCAGAGTCAGTCAGATGGACCCCATCGCTGCCAATATCACTAAGGGTAATCCGCTGTCAACAAACAGTAGTCTATTGTTCATGTCACATTTATACTTGAGCAGGGTGTTAATCATTGTGACACGTCGTTGTCCTCTCTGATTGCGTGTTGGTGGCACGGAGCAAACAATAAGAGGTGTCTGCACTGAGTAATCCAAAATGGAATCCATGGCGTCACTACAGTCGGCAAGACACCAATGTCATTGTCTTTAATCATATGATGCACCCGTGAGTTCACATCTTCTATTTTGCAGCCGGCGTTAACCCACACTGCATTGTCTGTTTTAGTGCTATCCAAGTGTCTATATAGATTCCGGGCATTTGAATCACCGACGAATGAGATCTTTGGCTTCTGGGTTTTCTTGATGCGCTCTTTTGTTGTTTTTGGTTGTGTGGCAGGTGGTGATGTCGGTGTGGCAGGTGGTCGTGTTGAACTTGCTTGTTGTTTCCGTTGTGCTATTTCTTGGCGTAGTGTGTTTGCAGCCTCTTCGCAGATGGTAATATAGTCTTGTAGATTTTTACAGTGTTCACAGTTTGGTGCCACACGAAGAGAAGGAGCGTCACTGTTGTATTCCTGCACTGTGTCATCGGTAGTTAGTCATATACAAAATCACTACTCATCATTTTAGAATACAAACGTTGATAATTTCACCATCGTTGTGTGTCAATGATATTTATCCCCATAGGGCCGTATGCCCGAAGCTAAGTTAGTGAGAGTTTAGATATAGCAGTGTTGTAACCTTCAGTTTAACGCTAACCGGTATGCCAGAAGCTGGCTTAGGCTTAACACGATGATAAAACAGTGTGTTATGTTGCCAGAAGTTAACCCTGCTCATGGGGTAGTTTGAGCATTAGGTTAAGGAAGTTGATGGCAATAGAAATTTGAAATCTAATCATAAAAATAACTAAATTATCATAATTATCCATGGAATACTAATAGACGACACTCATAATTGTGTGGAGTCATTGGAAAAAAATCAACTTTATCAAATATTTTTTATATTTGATGGAAAAGCAAAGCAATTTTTTAAGACATTGCAGGTGTCAACTTCTTTATTTTCAAATCAGTGATTTACCAAACAAAATTATACACACATCTATGCATGCCTATCGCAATTAAGTACTAATATACCAATCGAATTAATTAAATATTTGTTTATCTGAGATTTTACTGTAGATACATATAACAATAAAATATTAACCTTTACAACGCTAAAATAAATTTCGTATAAAATGTGAGATAATAAATGATGAATTAATATATATTTTTTATGACGCACAATAACATCTGAGATAGTACAAAATGCATTAACCCTTCCAGCACGGGGACCGTCTCTAGACGTCTGAATCTAACGTCTACAGACGTCAAATTCAGATGTCTGAAGGCAGTCCCCGCGCTAAAAGAATTTAGAAAAAATTATAATGGCAGTAGACCCATAACATAGGTACTCAAGTGAGGCAGGACGAGCTAACCAAGATATTAATGATTTGTTTCAAAAATGTCTTCATTAGCTCTTTTTACTTCATTTGAGTTGTCCCTACCTATGTTATTGGTGTACGGCAATTATGATGCTTTTAAATTTTTCAGCGCAGGGACCGTCTGACTTCTATGTACGTTAGATTCTGACGTCTACAGACGGTCCCCGTGCTGGAAGGGTTAATGCATTTTGTATTATCTTAGATGTTGTTATAGTGATAAAAAGTATATAATCAATCATCATCATTTTCCCAGATTTTATTGCGCAGTATTGATTTTAGTATTATTGATATTATGAATGTATCTTATTCACTCAAATAAACTGTTGGACTAGAAGAAACATTTGCATGTTAAGAAGTAAAGGTTAAATTGTCTATGCTGATTAAATGGTTCCCTATCTGGCATGATTATCTCAATTAAATATTAATACATCAATAAAATTTATTAAATGTTTATTGTACATACACGTGGCAATGACATATTAACCCTAACAACGCTGAAATATTTTTGTATGGAGACCAAAGGGTTTTTTTCAATTTGAAATCATCATAAATGTATTTATGAACTCTTTCTACTTTATTTGAGTACCTATTTTATGGTTCTATGGTTCTATGGCAATTATATTTGACATATATATCTACAGACGGCCCCCGCGCTGAAAGGGTCAATACATCATTTATTATCTCAGATGTCACCGTCATCAAAAGTAAATAATAATTCATCATTAATCTCTCAGATTTTATTGTGCGGCATTTAATTTCTATTATTATTATTAATGAAAAAATATGACAATGCGTCTAATTAATTCAGCTCTGATTTTATCAAGTGAAGTAATTTTCATTCATCTTAAGGCGTGTAAGGTGGAAATTGCGATTTATCACGGTGAACGAGAAGAAACATTTGAATGTTAAAAAGTAAAGGTTAAATTGTCTTTGCTGATCTTCACAAACAGGACAACCCGACAAACACGACACCTTGTGCCGATGATGAATTAATGCTGGGTCGTCGTCTTCGATGCTGGCAGGAACAATAAAGCAGCATTGGTGGAACGTATCGTGTTTGTCGGACGTGCCCATTGTCGGCGCTGACGGGGAATCACTGCAAGTGTACACAAATTGTATGCTTCACGGCGTTACAACACTGGTTTAGGATTTAACCTGATGGTTTATTAACACGATGCTAGCCTGGCTTTAGACATACGGGTTAATTTTTTTTAAAAACAATGTTTTACTTAACACCGTGTTAAGCCTAAACTTCGTGTTAGCTAAACTAGCTTCGGGCATACGGCCCATAGTGTCTCGTATGTACAGTCATCATTGAAACAGTCACCACCAACCCAAACCCCCCACACCCACCCCACACCCCCCCTCCTCCTCCGCCACCCCATACCGCACATCACCACTATGAACAGAAAAGCGGTCCGCAGTTCTCATCTAGTTTAAAGGTTTTGTGCAGTTTTGTAAATGATGGGCTACCTACGTTTGCCAAGTGCCAATAAAATATCAAACGCTATATTATAATTATACACATCTGAATTGCCTCACAGTTATCGTCCTAAGTGCATTCAGCAATTATTCATTTACTGTTATTCATTTACCTTTTAAGCGCTAACCATGACCATGAATTGTTTCTAGATTACGGTTATAATTAGATTATATTTGTGGCAAGTGATATTAAGGTTGTAGTCCCAACAAACATAATAGGTTCGGCTCATGTTTTTTAATGCTGGCTTACAATCTGCGACGCTGGCCCACCATCAAACCAACATGGGATCAGCGCCCCATGTTTGTGCCACGACTTGCCCGTAGGAAAGGTCAGGCTGCCTCTTCGACGCTTGAACCCTCTATGTGTCGATGACAACTATATAATTTTTAACATTTTATTAATATTTCAATAGTAGGCATACATTTTCAAGGTGAATTTTGTCTTCAATCCACAGAAAGATTTAAACATGACTGGTTGACAAATCTGTAAAAAAAACAGAAATACAAATGTTCTCTCATGTGAAGCTGTGTATCGCGTCCGGCACAGCTTCAAGTGAGAGAAACTTTCTCAATTAAATCACTTAATGGGTTAAATAAGATGACGTGTCAGGTAATTATAATGTACGGAACACTGACTTTCTGCTACACTATGGCTCCGTTGATCATCTCCAATCACATATTTGTAAAAGTCTGACGTCAAAGAAGACGACAATGCCATAATAGGCCTAATATAAATCACATTGACACATCAGACATGCCGGTATGTGTTTGAATATACAGCACAAACAACACCTCCGAGATGATTGTTTCGCAGTTGTTGGGAGGTGGCTGTAGGCCTTATGTGGGATACACACATTTTTTAAAAGCTATTCATCCCTGAATTCCCCTGCTATTCTTTAAATATCAAATTGTTTCTGAACAAATACAACGGACAAGCCCCAAAAGCAAAACAAAATTACCCTCATTCACAATCTAATGGGAGAGAAAACTGCGTCCTAACATATATTTACGTAATGGGAACGATACTGATTTTGTTGCCTCTCACTTCGACAGCATAACCCATATTGAAGCACATGTTGTCATGACAACGTGTATGTTACAGGCTAAATCAACTTTAAATCACCTCTAATGCATGAAATATTATAAAACGTTCACAATATTAATCCTGTTTAATATGAGAAAAACTTCTGTAGGTGACAAAGACCCCTGTATTTGGCCATGTTTTATAGTTACGTGTAGATTACAACAAGCATGGACCCTGAATTATGTGCGTGTGCAATATGTATGTATTTTCGATCAGATATGTAGGTAAAAAAGTAGGTCAAATGTCATGACCTCCAAAAGGCACATATACATTCCCTACTGATGACTGTGCAATATGAAATAAATCCCCATGGGTTTCCTCTGAAAACCTAAAATATACTCGTTTTTATTTCACATAGCAAATTGCCATAGATATGCTCTTCCCAATATAAGAAATATTTTTTATTGAAAACGACTCTATTGTATAAAAAAATGCTATTTTTTATAGTGTGAGAACGAAATCAATTCACGTTTCAGTTGCATTACCATATTTACCAGAAAGAGCTATTCAAGACATAAACATAAACTTAAACATACAGACCACCCACCAATGTGTGTTCAATCTACATCAGTCAATACCTGAGCGAGCTTAAGCATAAAACGTGAACATACAGGCCATAATGTGGGCTCAGGCTGCCTCAACCAACCCATTGATCCATCCATTCATTATTCCATGAATGGATAGATCAATGTTGATTGATTGATTGATTGATTGATTGATTGATTGATTGATTGATTGATTGATTGATTGATTGATTAATTGATTGATTGATTGATTGATTGATTGATTGATTGATTAATGGATGGATGGATGGATGGATGGATGGATGGATGGATGGGTGGATGGATGGATAGATGGATGGATGGATGGATGGATGGATGGATGGATGGATGGATGGATGGATGGATGGATGGATGGATGGATGGATGGATGATGGATGGATGGGTGGATGGATGGATGCTGAGTAATATGATCTTCTGGAAGAAAACATGCTTTTAGCAATGTTTTCATGATCAGATACAATAGCTGGTGAATAAATAGATAGATAGATACATGAACAGATAAGTATAGGTTCTGGCTTCGTAATGGTCATAAGACATAAACAAGTGAAGGCAGTTTTCAGATGACGTGCGTTTGAACTTTTCTACTACAAAATTATGTATAATTATTAGCCATGTGTAGCATTCCAAATGAAAGAAACGTTTCAGGAGTTTTTAATTATTGAAGAGTCGAGTATCATTTTCTGAGAGAGGAGAATTAGGTCAAGTCTTCACATTCTTGTGGTATAATTATTCTCACAAAACTCATTCCATAAAATTGTCTGGATTTATCAAAATAACATATAGTGAGTCACTTTGTACTTTTGATATAATTCTAAAATATATTTCAAATATATATTTTTTACTTTCGGATTTCATATACATATACATTCATAATACATATACAATACACAGTACAGAACAAAAAGGAGCACGATTATACATAAGACTTGAGAAAAACAAAACAAACAAAACAAAACAGAACTAAACAAAAAAACTATGCTATGTCTGAAGTGCAACATTTTTAAGTGGTTATAAACTGATTACAACTGATGAAAAAACGAATAAAAAGTAACAGAAATGATAGTATGAATGTTTCGAAATATATATATTTTTCGTCATCTGGTCACCCAGCAAACAAGCCCTATGCCGATTCAATGCCGGTCCACCGCCTACGACGCCGGTCCGGCACCAAATCAACACTGCCAATGCCAATACGTCGTGTTTATTTAACAACAGCTCACATCATCATGGTCCTGCCCAGCAAACACGAGACGCCGACCTAACACCGGGCCGACGTCTCGTCCCTGCCTGGCATGAATCTGAGCGCCCATATACATACAAAGCAAACAGGGATATAAAGACCTCCCGGTTCAATGCTGGTCCACCGTCTACGACAATGGACCAGCATCGAACCAGCAAGGTATACCGGGGTCTAGCTGGCTTTGGCTAAAGAAGAGAACACGAGACGCCGGTCAATCCCTGTTCCGCCGTTGAACTAATACTGGCCCGACGGCCAAACAAGCCTCGACTCTACCTTTAGCATGTTTAGTCCATGGACACAGTCGGAAACACGATGCATCGAATATATATTTCAAATATAGCATATTATAATTTTACGTTGATACATTATGCTGTTGCAATTGTGGTATTCTTAGTTTATTCAACCCTCTGAGGTGTCCATATCACTAGGGAGCACAATCAACGGTGGCCCAACACAAATATTCAGAAACAAACTGAGCAATTATTGAACAGTTACTTAGTCTAATGTGCTTATTGTCTAAGTAATTCATTTTTTATATTGGCAATGTGTAACTTGGCTTAATTTTTTTTCTGTTTTATAAGAGAGCAAACTAGAAAACTAAATCAGTCACAAACACATTCGACTTGCGAGCACGGAACATACTTTATGAGCTGGAGAACAAAAGGAGCTGGTGATGATGACGTTTGTTTGATTGCATCAGGTGTAGCTAATATAACACACGTCTCTCTACCTTTAGCATGTTTAGTCCATGGACACAGTCACCATGATGTGCACTTTGGTATAAACTCATGAAATTTGGCACAGGGATTCCCTATAATACACTTTGTGATATTTTTCGGTGGGGGACAAATACCCTCCTTCATAAGATGCCTATTTTGCATAAATTTAAAATGGCCGTCATATGATTTGCCGATTATCCCATTATCCCCCATAACTGCGGTACGAATAAAGATAGACAAATGAATAAGTTATCAAAATAATAAGAATTGAATTTGTAATACTGTACAACACGTATGTAATGATAGTAGAGACTTTATTTGCAGAAATCCAAGATGGCCGCCATTTGATTTACCGATTATCGCATTATGCATCATAACTTTGGAGAAAATAGAGATAGAAACATGTATTATGTGTCAAAATAATTAGAATTGAAATTATAATACCGTGTATGTCTTTGGTAATCGTCATAATGATATTTTGCATCAATTAAAGATGGCCGCCATCTGATTTTCCAATCATTACATTATGCAATGATCACATTATGCATCGTAACTTTGGAACAAATGAAAACAAAAACATATGTAAGCTGTCAAAATAATCAGGACAGACATTTCAATATCGTTTATTTATATGACAATAGCAAACTGCTAATTTGTATAAATTCAAGATGGCCGTCATATGATTTACAAATTATCACATTATCTCATACATATTGGAACAAATGGAGATGGAGACATGTATCATGTGTAAAAATAGCAGGGTTGACATTACCAATACCATGAATACCGTGTATATATCCGTGTAAATATGTATACTATATATTTGTTATTATGATACAAACAAAAGGCTAATTTGCATAAATTAAAGATGGCCGCAGTCGTATTTGCCAATCACCACATTTTGCCTCATAACTGTGGAACAAACACATAATAAAATACATCAGAATTACTCTTGAATACTGTGCAGTTACGTCTCATTTACATAAGTGAAAGATGACTATCGTCGGATTTGTCGTTTATTTTTTTGCCTCTTTTTATCGTTGAAAGAAATCAACAGCATCTTGCAGTCGATTTGATGATTTAATTGAATCTGTACCTTTTAAAACGTAGTAGAGCTGTTTCTAGGCCAACTAACATGTACATAAGTGTGAATTAAGTTATAAAGTGATTGGACAGCAATGGCAAAGGATGGGGATTATTCGAGGGTTTACCTCCCAAGTGAAAAATAAGACTGATTCTTTGGGCGGGATAGGCAATCCTTCAGATTGCGTGTAAGAAAATCAAATTTCCACTGGCTCTCTTTGCAGTAATGGCAAAGGGCTAAAACATCCGAAATGAAAAAAAATACTACGTATGGATTAACTAGGATTTAACACGTTTAAGAATGTGATTATTGAGTTGATAGACAGTGTTTATCAATCTAAGTTTAGATAAAAGAGGATATCTGTCCATTACGCTCCATGTCCTACTAGGCGGCCCAGTTTTCTAGGCTGTGCAAGTCTTCCTGTAATATTACGGAATCTTTCATGCATCTTATTTCTAAACAAGAGGCAATCATGATCTAATAAGCTACATTGTGACTTAACATGTACATGACATATAGTGATGGTCCTCTATAAAAAAAATAAAATGGGATTGAACATAATAGTGCCTTGTGGCACTCCTGGCCGGCCCCGATGGCCCATTTGGTCCGGTTATGGGTACTGGGTTTAAATCCCGGCCGGGTTGAGAATATTCAATGTTCCAAACTGTTCAAAGGCTTAAAATGTGCAGCGCTGTCTATGGTACTGGTATTATATTTATACGAAAATAGTAGGGCTTCATTCTGTCTCTATATTGCTATGATTGTACATAGACGACGTAAAGCACTAGTCTCGCTTTCTATCCTGAGTCAATGGAAACATTACCTGAGCTGACGCCATCTATAATACCTTGCTGGGTACTGTCACACAAGAATTTATGAATACATCTGTGTATGTTCCCCTTGATACTATAAAATCAAGCTTTGACACCAACCTGCCATGGTGGACCGTGCTTTTCTATGTTAGCCATTAGGTGCTTTACAATAACATATTTCAGTACCTTAGAGTTCATGCTGGTAAAGATCTGTAAATACTCAAATATTTGTGAGACTCTTATTGAAAGTCTCACATTAGCTGTAAGTTAGTTATCGTATCAACTGTAGTTTCCATTTGACTTAATAAAGGCGATGCCAATATTGTCCTTGTAGAGAGATTAATATATTTCGTAAAAGGTTTATGTCTGGATCCTCGACGGAGCAAGTCAGATATTAGCGTGGAAATGGCATATATACACATCTGAGTTACTGCATACTATAATATGTATACTATCAAAGACCTGTCTTTATTAGAAAGATTCTAAATGAAAATGACCTCTACTAACATTAGTAACTAAATAACCGATATTTAAGTACCAGAAGGGAATATGGTGATTTTTTCATTGCATGAAACTGTTAACCATAGCGAGGATGATGATATTGACTCACTTCCTGGCACTATATTTCCCCTTCAGCCTACTTCACGTGTATATTTGATACGAGGTGTATTCTGCATGCTTCCAGCTTTAGAGAAATAGTTGTAGACGCATTATTATGCATGTAGATGACATGATGTTGTTGTGGATTTGTCATTCTTCAACATGCTTGGTTGTATAAGCATTATTAGGTGAGCTATTTTGATACATACCCATATTTTCTGGAGTGGGGAAACTGGCAGATAATATGTAAAAACCCTGGAAGACTTCATTGATAGGTGCTACACAACAGCTTGTCCATAGACATGGCGGTATTAGGCCTATATGTTTGGTAAGGATGCAAAACGATTTGAATCTATCTATGTGTTTCTAGCACCTGAGTAATCCTTCGGACCATCTCCCAAGAAAGTGTGTAAAGCTCTTCTAAAATGGTGTGGTTGGTGTATGTCCTATTCCTGTAGCCTAGCTACATGTAAATGTACCAGGGCTAACCGGCATTTCACAATGAGATGTTGTTTTATATCAAACATGTAAAAGTATTGACTGTATGTGTTTGGTACTAAATGTGCGAATAAATGTTCTTGTGTCACACTAATTTATTATTTCATCACATTGATTAAAGGAATAGTCCACTGTGTACCAACAGTGGGTCAAAACAGTATCCACAAAGCACCGCACGGATTACAGAGATAAAGCAAACTGAGGAATGACTATAACTTACCAGGAACAGGCATATAATGGTCTAAGGCTTTAAGTAGCCATCTAGTCTTGTGGTGGTGTCCAATTGCGTTTATTTTAAACTAATTTGCATATTTATCAAGACAATTAAACATTAAACTAGCTGAGCTATACCATACATGAGTACAGATTCCATCAAAACTACAAAATCGTCTCCAAGAAGTAGTAAATAAGTTCATTTGTCCCAATGTTGTGCTATAAATTGACAAGCTGCAAATCATATGGCGGTAAATCAGTTAATTGTTTCCAAAATTTTTCCATTAATTGAAAACTGGAAAACATATAGCGGCTATATTTTATTTTATTTACATTTTTTACACGATCTCTCTAATTTTATTTTATATTCACTTCTTTTTTATACTCATTATACTGTGTTGTAGTGCAGGCGCTGCAACATATGTTATTGTCATATATGAAATATGTTATTGTCATCAAACTCGCTACATATAGGTGCCAGAAGCACCATCATATTATCATCACATTTTTTAAGCTAAATATTTTAGTGCAAACATGTTGTCATTAGCTTGGTCTTTTCACTTTACCACTTTTACTGTACAAAATAGGATACTTTCTACTATAAATTGTCACTTAAATGGCCAGTTAAAAAGTTATTTCACTTACTTAGTATATTTATTTTCATGTATATAAAGCTTTTGTTATCTGGCGCGGATCCAAAGGGGGGCGCACGCCCTCCCCTTTTTGCGCCAAATTCAATAAAAAGTCCTCTAAATTGGCCCAAAAAATATCGTGGACGAGCCCCCGAACCCCCTGCGCCCCCCGGGCTGCGCCCCCTCCTTTTTCAGATCCTGGATTCGCCCCTGGTTATCATCATGTACAAAATTGCACAGTATTGCAAATATGATTATGGTGCATTTTCAGGCGCGGATCCAGAGGGGGAGCGCAGGGGGCGCACGCCCAATCGTTTTTGCGCCAAATTCTTTAAAAAGCCCCCTAAATTGGCCTAAATATGCCTAAAAACTCGCCTCCGAGCCACCTGCGCCCCCTCCTTTTTTAAATCCTGGATTCGCCCCTGATTTTGACATGTCATACCCGCTGATGACTTTATTTGTTCCAAAATTATGAGGCATATGGCTTAATAATCTACAAATAACATGGCGGCCATCTTGAATTTATGCTAATAAGGTTTCTGTGTTCTAATACAAGTAATTTCACAGTATTTCAAATTCAGTACTTCAATTGTGATGTATTTTGACACTTCACATGTGTTTACCATGTTATCTTTATCTGTTCTAAAGTTATCAGGTATGAGGTGATAATGAGACAATCAGATGGTGGCCATCTTTAATTTATGCAAAGTAAACCTTTGATATCAGCATAATACGTATATACACAGTATTGCACATTTAATCCTGATTACTTTGACCCTTCATACGTGTTTCTATCTTTTTTTGTTTCAAAGTTATAAAGCATAATGTGATAATCGGCAAATTAGATGGCTGCCATCTTTGATTATGCAAATTAGGTTTCGACTATCATCATATAGTTACTTGTACATTATTTAAAATTTAATCCTGATTATTTAGACACAATATAGATGTTTGTGCCGTCATTTGTTCGAAAGTTATGAGGCATAATGTAATAAGCGGCAAATTGGATGGCGGCCATCTTGGATTTATGCAAATTAGGCCTCTTGTGTTGAAGGATTTTTGTCCCCCTCCGAAAAATATCACAAAGTACATTTTTAGGTTTATACCAAAGTGCACACCAGGACCTAAAATCTAGACTGTGTCCATGGACTACTTCCAATAGTCTTTATTTACACATCTGGCCTGTCTACCCCATCATTAGTAAACTTCCACCACACCAGAAAACGTGATGTATGATTATCTTAGAGATGTTTCATTTTTCAAATCGTCTTATTCAATTCTCATCACAGACTGTAACAACAAGTCAAATATAATAAATACTAATAATTAATATTTGAATAATTTTTGATAAGTGTTTGAAAAAAATATAATGTTATGTGCATTAAATAAATTTACCTGTCAGTTTTATTCTCTCCATCCGGCCATACAAGAGTATATGGCGAGTTGAAGGGTCGGATTAACCAATATGTCGTGGTAAACCTACACCGGGAGTTCCTTTATGGGGTCACAACGGCCGACGAAGGACTCCTCCCAATCTCGCCATCAAAACTCAAATATCTTCCTCATCCGTCTGATCGACGGTATTAAACAAACCAGGAAACTGTCTTCTCTCTTGTCATGTTTATTTGATTAACATGCGATAACAGCAAAGCACAACCATCCGCGCACGGCACGTCTCTATGGACTTAGCGAGAGCGAGCTGCGGCACGTCCGCAGTCGCTGAGTATCACGCTTGAAGTGAGGGAAAAATACCAAGGGCCGCACCACGCTGCTCTGTGTGCGCACGTCACCACGGTATGACAACGAGGCGGTCATCCCCGTCAGCCTGCGTCCAGGAATCTGGGGATAACTGCCACATTGACTAAGCGATGTCAGGATCCTACAAGTACAGCCAGTGCGCCAGTAGCAGCCAGGCTCTTCAGAATTTGTAATAAATAATTGATATTTGTGAATTTATACATCAAACAGTGTCAATTTGTAGATACGATTAGACATTAGCACACAGTGCGCTGCTGCATCAAAAAGTTAATATGACACATTTATTTTTTCGTCTATTTTGAACATTCTTTTTCTGAAATCGAATGGATATTGTCAGCTCACAGTGGTGTACACGTATTTGCTCACTTCATGCTGGTTATGCTTGGGTCCAGGAAATCAGTCAAGCATGTTACGGTATTGCCGATCTAAATTATTGGACATTAATACCAGCAACCTTATCAACAACAGATTGCTGTTGAATGTACTGTATACATTGAGGGCCTATGACATCTGTGCCAAGCCATCAACACACAGGGGGTGCCGAGGGAGTACCACCAGGAAAATAACCAAGTGCATCCGGTACAGGAAGAAAAACATCAAGCATGGATTCGTGAATCAGAACAATTTAACAGCTATTAATCTAATAAAATGGGACATTCCATCGGTTCTCAACACAAATATTTGTGGTGGTCTGGCAGCAAAGCTAGATGAGCTAGAAGTTTTATTCTCTCAAACCAGTGTGGATGTTGCTTGTATTATTGAGACTTGGTGCAGACCAATGATGGTCCCTGATGCCTCCTTGACCTTACAAGGTTATTCATTTATCAGACGAGATCGCGATGATGGTAGACAACAAGGTGGTATCATTTGTTACATCAGGAACAGCATCCCCTTTCATTATTGGACTGACCTAAATGAGCCACATATCGAGTCACTGTGGGTTACCATCCGCCCCTGCAGGATGCCGCGCACACATCCCTGTTTGACTCTGGGATTACTGTATCATCCTCCTGACGCAAAAGACCACATCTCACAGCGTCACCCTAATACGGGTATATTGATATGTGGTGATGTAAATAGGTTGAAAGACGGCCATCTGATGAACAGTTGCAGCTTGAAACAAATTGTGACCAAGCCTACAAGAGGCAAAGCCATACTGGATAAAGTGTATACCAACATGAGGGACTATTACACCATCCCCGAGATTTATCCACCAGTAGGCAGGTCAGATCACAGTGTTGTATTGTGCTCTCCAGGGTTGCGGCCTACATATGAACCCCCAAGCGGCAAAACCATATCCGGCAGGCGACAGGGACCTAATCAGAGACAACAACTTCTCGAGGCTTTATCATCGATATCTTGGGAACCTCTGTACCGAGCATCGACGTGTGAGGAGCAGTATGCTATGTTTGATTCCATAATGACCAAATTGATAAATACCCACTTGCCTGTTCAACAGAAAAGGCGCTGCACTACAGACCGACCATGGGTCACTGATCATTTCAAAGACCTGATCAGGAAGAGACAGAGTGCTTTTAAATCGGGTAACGCAACTCAGTATAACTTCTACAGGAATAGAGTCAATCGCCTATCAAAATATCTGCAGAGGGAACATTACAATACAAAGATTGACTCATTGTGCTCCAACTCTGGTCAGTGGTGGAAAGACATTAAACAGATTGCAGGCTTAAAATCAGGGGGCGACAACCTACAATGTCTGGCCAACAGTAAATGCGGTGGCGACATGGCTGCTCTTGTCAGCAAAATAAACGATTTTCTCCAGTCAGTTACATCAGACTTTGTACCCATCTCACAACAGGATGATTTCACCAATGGCTCTTCACCATCTGTTCCTGACAACAGGATTATATCAGTGGCTGATGTACAAACCAAACTTAACAAGATTAACATCAAGAAATCCATCGGTCCAGATAACATCCCAAACTGGATATTACGAGATGGCGCATGCAGTCTAGCGGGCCCTGTATGTGCTTTATTTAACAGCAGTATGAGAGAAGGATATGTTCCTCCGATCAGGAAATCTGCTAACATCTTCCCACTAGCTAAGGTGAATCCTCCTTCCATCCTCGAGAAGCACATACGCCCTATTTCTCTAACACCTACTTTGGCCAAAATGATGGAATCATTCATGTGTAGCTGGGTCATGGAGGAAGTGTCTAAATCTATTGATCCAAAACAGTACGGCTCAGTGAAGGACAGCTCCACAGTTCACGCCCTTGTTGAGCTGATACATCTTTGGCAAGAAGCTCTGGACAACCCTGGTAAGGTTCTGAGGGTGCTCTTGTTGGACTACAGCAAAGCGTTTGACTGTGTGGACCACTCGCTACTACTCACGAAGCTCGCTAACATGGGAGTTCATGATTGTGTAGTTAAGTGGTTCACTTCATTCCTCTGTGATAGGAAACAACGGATTAAAATCGGAGATGACATCTCGGAGTGGTGTACCATCAACGCAGGGCACTATATTTGGTCCAGTAGGATTTATTGTCCACATAAACGACCTGCGGACTTGACTACCACTTTATAAATATGTGTTTGATAGCACCGCGTGGGAAGTATGTTCTCCATCAGCAGTTGACAGCCAGATTCAGCAGGCTGCAGCTGAAGCAGTTGAATAGTCAGATGACAACTTAATGTGTGTGAATTTTGATAAAACCAAAGAGCTACTGATGTTTTTCGGGTGTACCCCTCCCGATATTCCATCTATAACCATCAAAGGGAAAGCCATAGAAGAGTCGCATCGACTAAGCCACTTGGTGTGATTATAAGCGATGACTTGGCGTGGGGTCCACACATAACGATGATACATGGTAAGGCATCACAAAGACTTTACTTTTTGCGTCTTTTGAAGCGGGCAGGTGTGGCAAGCATTCATATTGTAAGGATATACGTCTCACTTGTCCGCTCGCTGTTGGAATATGCCTGCCAAGTGTGGCACACGGGTCTTACTGTGTCAGATTCTGACCGACTAGAAGGGATACAGAAGAGGGCAATGAAGATCGCATTCCCAGAGCTGCCATACGAATGGGCCCTCACCCGTGCCAACATCAACACCCTACACTCTCGACGTGAAGACCTGTCTCGCCGTTTTTTTAGAGGTATGTTGTCCCCCACACATAAACTTCACAATCTACTGCCTCATGTCTAATTTATTACACTTTTACACTGCTTATGTTTTAATAATACGTCAATCATTTTAATAATAACTATTACTATGTATTACTATTTTAATATTAACTATTACAATTTATTACTATTTATATTAACTTTTACTCTGTTATGTTGTAATGTAATGCAACTTTTAGTTGCCAATAAATGTTATATTATTATTATTATTATTATTATTATTATTATTATTATTATTATTATTATTATTATTATTATTATTATTATTATTATTATTATTATTATTATTATTATTATTATTATTATTATTATTATTATTATTATTATTATTATTATTATTATTATTATTATTATTATTATTATTATTATTATTATTATTATTATTATTATTATTATTATTATTATTATTATTATTATTATTATTATTATTATTATTATTATTATTATTATTATTATTATTATTATTATTATTATTATTATTATTATTATTATTATTATTTGTAAGTGATTCTGAATGGAGTTGTTTCCAACATGCCTGTGTTTCCAACATGTCTGCTTTTCCATGCGGAAAACAGTTTGATAATAGACTTCAAAAGCACATTCATGGACAAGTTAAATTTTATTTTGTCAGATCAAAGCATGAATTTCTACTCTGTATTTCAAAAACATAAAAACTGGCTGAATCTGACAAACTTGACGAGTTTCTACTATTGACTAATAACGTTTCCGTTCCACTGATATTAAAGGGTGGACTCTGCTACTTTCCAGGTGCGTTTGTTCAAAGTTAGTTTAATTCTAAACCAACATTAGTTTAGCATCTTCTGTCGACTGGGTTTGCATTAATGGACTTTAGAACCACAAAGTCAATATAATAATGAATAAATAAACGAATGAATCAATGAAAAATAGTACATAAATGACTATTTGAATGAATAGATAAGCAAGAGAAAGAATGAATAAATGAATGAATAAATATATGATTGAAAGAATAAATAAATGAATGAATGAATGAATGAAAGAATGAAAGAATGAATAAATGAATGAATATATAAAGCAATGAATGAAGAAATGAGTGAGTAGGAATATGAATGAGTGAATGAATGACTCAATGAATGAATAAATAAATGAACTAATTAGTAAATAGTGAAATGATCGAGGTCCGAAATCATCGTAAGTCATTTCAATTTCGGTCGGTGTGCGGTGAATTTAGACGCCGCGGTGATTTTGGTCGATGATAACGGACGGTGTGCGTTGAATTCGGACGTCCAACATAGTATTCTTATATGCGCGCACTTATATTATGCGTTTTGTGGCTTCAATGTAGCACTCTGCCCATTTCAAATCACTAGTTCGTCTGCGAAGCTGGACCTCAAAGGTGTGTGATATCTTGTCAGTGACACAATTCTGTGAAATTCAATGACCTCGACCTCCTGTGTTTTCACCGAGCTGGATAATACAATGAAGTATGGGGGAGGGTTCTTATATAACCTTGTTTTCACCGAGTGATGTCACTGCGTTTCACAGAATGAAGTATAGGGGCGGAGGTGTTATACAACCTTGTTTTCACCGAGTGACGTCACTGCATTTCACATAATATAATATCGTTCCCCAGGTATTTATAGATTATTCGCAAAATAAATTTCAATTGAGCTGGGATATGATGAAGAAAAATATCTTAATCTAGTTTTTCAACTTTACTGTCAAATAATAATATACAGTCATATCAAAACGCACCATAACTATTATACTCCTGACCAATGAAATACTGGCTCAGCCTGTCACATGACGGGAGTAGAAGTGTACCCACTTTTGGGACAGCTTTTTCATATCAAAACCGTCCGAGGAGATACTGTGTTTTGAAGGGGCACAACTGACCCCCACCCCCTTCCCTTGGTTATGACTCATCACGGTCCCTCCTCCCCTTGGTTTCCCCTCCCCTTGTTGCATGTTACAGACTGGTACGCCCCCTCCCCTTGGGTCTGCAGGGGGTCCCCCTCCCCCTGAAGAGGATGACTCATCCTTGGATGATGAATGGGCGGAAGTGCTTTATTTTGATTGGATGGTTCAAAATATTAATGAGCGTCTCTGCATAATGACAACATATTTTATATTTAGGGTCATTGGGTTGATGACTCATCATCAAATGCTGAATGAGCGTCATGACGCCAAGTGCTTTATTCTGATTGGGTGGTTCAAAATATTAATGAGCATCTCTGCAAAATGGCAACATATTTTATATTTAGGGTCATTGGGTTGATGACTCATCCTTGGATGATGAATGAGCATCATGTTTTGAGGCTGGGAACATCAATGTGCATGATGAATTATATTATATGAAATGAACTTTATTTTCAATATTAAACAAACATTATTCAATATATCAATACCAAAATATCAATATCAATTTATCACTATATCGATATATTGATATATCAATATATCAATATTTCAATATTATCTTATGCAATAAGCAAGGGTATTTTTATAGAATTGTTTTATTTCTTCAGTATGCACACATTTGATTGGCTGGTTCAAAATATATTATTAAGTGTCTTTGAATATTGGCAACATATTTTAAATTTAGTGTCATCAGGATGATGACTCATTCTAGGGTGATAAATGAGCGTCATGTTTGAGGTCCCCCTCCCCCACAAAATGATGACTCACCATTGCCCCCTCTCCATGGGTGATACATGAGCGTCATGTTTTGCAATGGGAGCATCAATGTACATGATTCATGAGCGTCAAAATGATGACTCATCCTCAGATGATGAATGGGCGTCATGCCACGACGTCAATTAGTTTATTTTGTATGGATGGTTCAAAATATTAACAAGCATAGGACTATAGATCTGTATAATGTAAATTCTCAGCAAGAGTAAGTGCGTGTTTTACAAAGCATGAGATGTTATTATTTATATATTATTTATATATTATTTAGATATTATTTTTACATTATTTATACAGTAATTATATGTTATTTAGATATTATTTAGATATTATTTTTACATAAATGCTTGCTGCTGCTGCTGCTGCTGCTGCTGCTGCTGCTGCCGATGTTGCTGCAGCTTGAATAATTTTGTGGGCCTATGTGGATTTTAAAATGTTATCATTACGCCTAGATATATATACATCACATGTATTATGATTATGGTAATAAAATGTTGTTTTTATTTGCATGTATTTATTTAAAAAAGAGTGCTAGCTTATACCAGAATGAATGGAAATTACCTCACGTTTTATAACAACATTCCGTAAATTTCGGGTCGATTAACAGTGGTAGAAACAGTTCAAAGAATATGATTAATAGAATCAACCGCATTGAAAGGGTGGCATAATTATTATTGTACAGTTCTGTTGCGAAATGATGAATGTAAATGACAAATGGAGTTTTTTTTTTTTTTATAAATGACTGATGAGATTGTAAAAATATATTTTTATTATTACAAATATTCTAAAACTTGAACTTAAACAAAAATTCTAAAGCATAAGACATATTTCAAGAGAGGAAGTGTATATTATATCCAGTTAATTGACCTTAAGTTACAAAGGGTTAAACATGGTTGAATGATTCACACCTGTTGCATGTACAATATAGGCATTGATGTTGTGTGACCTTGGACTCTATATATGACTGACGGCGATATTTTTGTTCTAAAGAGTGGTAACATGGGTGGTGACAGTAAGTCAGATACGGTGCATTGTAATTTGTGATCTGTTATCGGTGACAGCTACACTTTAGGTACCACTATGGAAATAAAATTCAACAGACCCAATAAATTTATTTTCATTTTCATATGCTATTATTATTATTATTATAATCAAGGGTACAATATAATCAAATCAGTGTGTATAGATTAGATTGTATGTATATATCAGATAGTTGAATGGGGTACAGTCTTGACATACAAAAAACATAAATTATAAAATAAAAAAATAAAGAGATTGACCGCGTACAAAATCGTGGGACATTTCTATGGACTGTCATATCTCAAAATATCGGACAATAATCCGGTCGAAAATATTTTTTAGAATCAGTAACATTTCAGTTCCATCCCCGCATGTGTAGCTCAGAGGTCGCACAGTCATTAAAAAGCTATGGACATTTCTCTGACCAAGGGGTCGAGACCGCTCTCAGTCACTACCATGATGCATTTTTCGGGTATAGCAAATACATCAATCCACGGCCACGGAGAGGTTGCCACGGCAACCTGAGTTCAGACTGGCTTATAGTGACGGCGGCGCTCGGTTCATGTATGTACATGTATTCATGTTAGGGGAGAGCGGAGGTGTAAGAAATATCTTCTCAGCTAGAGTTAGAATAACAGTTATAAAACACAGCAAAAATGTAGTGTTGTAACCCATTGTATAGCATGATTCATGGTTCATCCATCCCCATGCGATCACCACACTTCCATTGGTCATTTGGATTTCTGTCATAGACTGGTATACCCCAATCAACAACACATTGTTCACTAAACAGCAGCCTAGGTGTAGGTCATTGACACGTTTGGCACCTTGCTGTTTGCTGTCTTTTTGCCTGATACTCAATAGTAAAAAATCAGGCCTAATTTTTTAACATTGTTGCTGCCCTATGTCTGTTATTCTGTTAAGGAGGACTGCAAAGAAAATAATTTAAACAAACGTTGGTACTGTTGAAGAATCGAAGTTTTAGCATTGTCAATGATTGTCCATGCTGGCATTTGACATGTCAACAATCCCATGTACCCCATTCTCTTTTGTCTGTGATGATTCACTACTATTATTAGGCACCCCACCCCATGGTATGATTCATCACACCCCCCCCCCAATTCCCTCATGAACATGTTGAAACTTTTATGTGCTTTGTCAACAATAAAAGGACGCCAAACACTTCAATCTGATTGGTTCGTTGGTGTATTGCACAATCAATAAAATTACTCACCACTCCCCCCACCTTCCTCATGAATATGTATAGACTAATGTTTGCTTTGTCAGCAGTAAAAAGGACGCTGAACACTTCACTCTGATTGGTTCGCAGATGTATTGCACAATCAAAAAATGGCACACCACTCCCCCCACCCCTAGGGTCCCCCTCCCCAATGGTATGACTCATCACAGATGCCCCTCTCCATTATTAAACAAGTTGAAACTTGTTTGTTCTTTGTTTAAAATAAAAAGGACGCTAAACACTTCACTCTGTTTGGTTCGCAGATGTATTGCACAATAAAAAAATGCTATATGTAGGAGGCCACAATTGTATTTTTCCACTTTTAACAAACGCATGATTATCATTGGTCACACCAGACATTTTTCATCTGATTTTTCCGGCATTGCACAGCCTACCCGCGCACGGCACGTCACGGACTTAGGCCACGGAGAGTGGCGACCGCATACCCTGGCCAAAGGCCTGGGGTGTGCACCAGCAATATGGAGGCTAGCCACCGACACGGTGGAGATAGACATCCGTCACTTCCATTGAGTGCTGGAATATATTATTAACAACGGCCAATGACAGTTTGGCACTGTTCACATAATTATATGACATTTTTATATTCGCTCAGGCCTGCACAGCTAGCCAAATAGGCCGCGGACTGAGCGCTTCATTATTTAAATGACTTTATCAAATAAACGATTTCAATTTGATGACAGGTTTATTAATGCTGACAGTTTTGTGGCTCGAATCAGCCTGTGTCATGTGGGCCGACCTTTCAGCGTGACCGTCACAGGTGCCGTCCACGTGTCATGCGGCGCTGCTCAAATATGGTCATGTCTATAACACAGCACACAGAGTGTACCGTATAAATATATAAAACAACGCATCAACAGCACAGCCGACAGACTTTATAAACGTGATTGTCTGCTTCAGCCGACATGGCTGGCAATCAGCATCAGCAGTATTCTCAACAGCGTCTACTGTCCGGGGATTCCCCACATTCACTGATACGGCCCAGCTTAACATCACGTGTGACGCTAGTGATGTCGCCGTCGGTGGCGTTTTGCAGCAATTTTTAAACGGTATGTGGCAGCCGCTTTCGTTTTTCAGCAAGAAGCTGAACCCAGCAGAGACACGCTATAGCGCGTTCGTTAATACTGATCACAAACCGTTAACATTTGTAATGTCATCCGTCACTGAGCGCGCATCCCTACGACAAACACGTCATTTAGCATTCATTGCTGAATTCACCACCGATATTAGATACGTAAAAGGAGAGACAAATTTCGTCGCTGATGCGCTGTCACGACCATCAGTGTCAGCGATACACGATGGCCCAGTGATAAATTATAAAGCGTTAAGTCTCGATCAAGCTAATGACGCGGAATTCACACGTTTGAGACATTCGACTACGACGACTATGAATTTCAAACTATTGAAATCGTTTGATAATCAATTGATCTGGTGTGATGTGTCCACGGGACACAACCGGCCGTACCTTACCGCGAAATTTCGCCGAAAAGTTTTTTCAAACTTACACGGTTTAGGCCATCCATCGCATAGAGCCACCAGACCTTTGATTAATACCCGATTTGTATGGCACGGCATGAATATAGATATTGCTAGATGGTGTCGTACCTGTAAGGGTTGCCAGACCGCTAAAGTTTCACGTCATAACACTCCTGTTTTCGGAAAGATCACTGAACCTACCGAGCGATTCGATCATGTCCACGTGGACATAGTCGGACCTTTACCTTATGCCGATGGTTTTAGATATCTACTGACTTGCGTCGACCGTTTTACACGTTGGCCCGAAGCTATACTTATGGTAGATATTAGAGCCGAAACGGTCGCCGATGCCCTCTTCAGCGGGTGGATAGCACGTTATGGTACCCCGGCCACTATCACCACTGATAGGGGCGCTCAATTCGAGTCCAAATTGTGGGATAGTTTATGTAACCAATTCGGGATTATTCGGAATCGTACCACGAGTTATCACCCTCAGTCGAATGGCATGGTCGACCGTTTCCACCGTCAATTGAAAGCCGCCATTATGGCGCACGAGACACCTAATCCGTGGACTATCACGTTACCTGCCGTACTGTTAGGAGTTCGTTCAGCCGTGAAAGAGAGACTGGGCAGGTCAGCTGCTGAGATGATTTACGGGACAACCCTTGGTCTCCCAGGAGAGTTTACTAAACAGTACAACGTCGACGCTAACACTGACTTGGAGAATTATTCAGACAAGCTACGCGTAGCCATGTCGCGTCTCCGTCTATGTCCGCCACGTGACACACAACAACACAACATTTTCCAATTTAAGGAAATCGCTACATGTACTCATGTATTCTTGCGCTGAATCGCAATTGCACCGCCTCTGACCGCCCCTTACGACGGACCATACAAGGTCGTCGCGAGGAGCGGCAGAGTAATGAAAATCCTAGTTAAAGGCAAGGTTGAGACGGTCTCCTTAGATCGCGCTAAACCCGCTCACATGGAGTGCGAGCCTACAACAGGTACGACAACACAGCGTAAAACGCCAAGCAAATCACGGAAGTCGACGGCTACCGGGACATCTAGTAGGAATCCACAGGGTCCACCTAGACCTGGTAGTGCGGACACTCCGACGTCCAACGGGACGAGAGTCAACACAAAAACGTCGACGGCAGTCAGAAGCAATCAAAAATCGGCCACAGGATCAAAGCAAATAGATGTTAAAGTAAACTTGTCCAAAGGAGACAATACTTACGTAGCGCCGCATTCGCGAGCCCCTGCCGCGTCCCGCGCTAACGGGAATGGCGGTGGTTTACGAACGTATTCCTGCATACCTTTACATCTACGGGGTAAAACCCCGGGTGCTGCTGACGCCGCAATCGACACGACAAAAACCAAACATGCGAATATCGCTAATCGCGAAAAAATTTCGACCGACCAAACAGTGCGAAAAACTAGAGTCGGACGCACAATCCAGACTCCTGCTCGATTTGTGCAGATGGTTCACGCCATAGTCGCGCCCAATGACGTCTATGGCGGGCCCAACCGCATACCTCGTAATCACAATGTTGTTAAATTGTAAATGAATATGCCAGGCCTGGCAGAATTGTGTACAGATATATAAAAGTAAAGACATTTTCTTTTAGCAAGTTCATTGCTAAAGCATTAATAGCAATTCTGTTAATTAAATGAATGGGTTGATCGCAGCTTGCAGCACATGAATAATATATAAAGGACAGTTGGTGTTAAGAGGATCGGACAATTCACGTATAATGCTGCGCCTTCAACCGCCCACAATGTAACCACACCCGCTATATTTTTTTTCTAAAGAACACTATGCTTAGAATAAGAGGTTACATATTTGGCAACCCCGCTACTTGCACGAAGCAGTCTCCTACACGTCAGTTTGGTCCTACGTTGTCACTCAGCCGGGGGTAATGTAGGATCCTGACATCGCTTAGTCAATGTGGCAGTTATCCCCAGATTCCTGAACGCAGGCTGACGGGGATGACCGCCTCGTTGTCATACCGTGGTGACGTGCGCACACAGAGCAGCGTGGTGCGGCCCTTGGTATTTTTCCCTCACTTCAAGCGTGATACTCAGCGACTACGGACGTGCCGCAGCTCGCTCTCGCTAAGTCCATAGAGACGTGCCGTGCGCGGATGGTTGTGCTTTGCTGTTATCGCATGTTAATCAAATAAACATGACAAGAGAGAAGACAGTTTCCTGGTTTGTTTAATACCGTCGATCAGACGAATGAGGAAGATATTTGAGTTTTGATGGCGAGATTGGGAGGAGTCCTTCGTCGGCCGTTGTGACCCCATAAAGGAACTCCCGGTGTAGGTTTACCACGACATATTGGTTAATCCGACCCTTCAACTCGCCATATACTCTTGTATGGCCGGATGGAGAGAGTAAAACTGACAGGTAAATTTATTAAATGCACATAACATTATATTTTTTTCAAACACTTATCAAAAATTATTCAAATATTAATTATTAGTATTTATTATATTTGACTTGTTGTTACAGTCTGTGATGAGAATTGAATAAAACGATTTGAAAAATGAAACATCTCTAAGATAATCATACATCACGTTTTCTGGTGTGGTGGAAGTTTACTAATGATGGGGTAGACAGGCCAGATGTGTAAATAAAGACTATTGGAAGTAGTCCATGGACACAGTCTAGATTTTAGGTCCTGGTGTGCACTTTGGTATAAACCTAAAAATGTACTTTGTGATATTTTTCGGAGGGGGACAAAAATCCTTCAACACAAGAGGCCTAATTTGCATAAATCCAAGATGGCCGCCATCCAATTTGCCGCTTATTACATTATGCCTCATAACTTTGGAACAAATGACGGCACAAACATGTATATTGTGTCTAAATAATCAGGATTAAATTTTAAATAATGTACAAGTAACTATATGATGATAGTCGAAACCTAATTTGCATAATCAAAGATGGCAGCCATCTAATTTGCCGATTATCACATTATGCTTTATAACTTTGAAACAAAAGAAGATAGAAACACGTATGAAGGGTCAAAGTAATCAGGATTAAATGTGCAATACTGTGTATATACGTATTATGCTGATATCAAAGGTTTACTTTGCATAAATTAAAGATGGCCACCATCTGATTGTCTCATTATCACCTCATACCTGATAACTTTAGAATAGATAAAGATAACATGGTAAACACATGTGAAGTGTCAAAATACATCACAATTGAAGTACTGAATTTGAAATACTGTGAAATTACTTGTATTAGGACACAGAAACCTTATTAGCATAAATTCAAGATGGCCGCCATGTTATTTGTAGATTATTAAGCCATATGCCTCATAATTTTGGAACAAATAAAGTCATCAACGGGTATGACATGTCAAAATCAGGGGCGAATCCAGGATTTAAAAAAGGAGGGGGCGCAGGTGGCTCGGAGGCGAGTTTTTAGGCATATTTAGGCCAATTTAGGGGGCTTTTTAAAGAATTTGGCGCAAAAACGGGTGGGCGTGCGCCCCCTGCGCTCCCCCTCTGGATCCGCGCCTGAAAATGCACCATAATCATATTTGCAATACTGTGCAATTTTGTACATGATGATAACCAGGGGCGAATCCAGGATCTGAAAAAGGAGGAGGCGCAGCCCGGGGGGCGCAGGGGGTTCGGGGGCTCGTCCACGATATTTTTTGGGCCAATTTAGAGGACTTTTTATTGAATTTGGCGCAAAAAGGGGAGGGCGTGCGCCCCCCTTTGGATCCGCGCCAGATAACAAAAGCTTTATATACATGAAAATAAATATAACTACGTTACTAAGTAAGTGAAATAACTTTTTAACTGGCCATTTAAGTGACAATTTATAGTAGAAAGTATCCTATTTTGTACAGTAAAAGTGGTAAAGTGAAAAGACCAAGCTAATGACAACATGTTTGCACTAAAATATTTAGCTTAAAAAATGTGATGATAATATGATGGTGCTTCTGGCACCTATATGTAGCGAGTTTCATGACAATAACATATTTCATATATGACAATAACATATGTTGCAGCGTCTGCACTACAACACAGTATAATGAGTATAAAAAAGAAGTGAATATAAAATAAAATTAGAGAGATTGTGTAAAAAATGTAAATAAAATAAAATATAGCCGCTATCTGTTTTCCAGTTTTCAATTAATGGAAAAATTTTGGAAACAATTAACTGATTTACCGCCATATGATTTGCAGCTTGTCAATTTATAGCACAACATTGGGACAAATGAACTTATTTACTACTTCTTGGAGACGATTTTGTAGTTTTGATGGAATCTGTACTCATGTATGGTATAGCTCAGCTAGTTTAATGTTTAATTGTCTTGATAAATATGCAAATTAGTTTAAAATAAACGCAATTGGACACCACCACAAGACTAGATGGCTACTTAAAGCCTTAGACCATTATATGCCTGTTCCTGTTCCTGTTCCTGGTTATAGTCATTCCTCAGTTTGCTTTATCTCTGTAATCCGTGCGGTGCTTTGTGGATACTGTTTTGACCCACTGTTGGTACACAGTGGACTATTCCTTTAATCAATGTGATGAAATAATAAATTAGTGTGACACAAGAACATTTATTCGCACATTTAATACCAAACACATACAGTCAATACTTTTACATGTTTGATATAAAACAACATCTCATTGTGAAATGCCGGTTAGCCCTGGTACATTTACATGTAGCTAGGCTACAGGAATAGGACATACACCAACCACACCATTTTAGAAGAGCTTTACACACTTTCTTGGGAGATGGTGCGAAGGATTACTCAGGTGCTAGAAACACATAGATAGATTCAAATCGTTTTGCATCCTTACCAAACATATAGGCCTAATACCGCCATGTCTATGGACAAGCTGTTGTGTAGCACCTATCAATGAAGTCTTCCAGGGGTTTTACATATTATCTGCCAGTTTCCCCACTCCAGAAAATATGGGTATGTATCAAAATAGCTCACCTAATAATGCTTATACAACCAAGCATGTTGAAGAATGACAAATCCACAACAACATCATGTCATCTACATGCATAATAATGCGTCTACAACTATTTCTCTAAAGCTGGAAGCATGCAGAATACACCTCGTATCAAATATACACGTGAAGTAGGCTGAAGGGGAAATATAGTGCCAGGAAGTGAGTCAATATCATCATCCTCGCTATGGTTAACAGTTTCATGCAATGAAAAAATCACCATATTCCCTTCTGGTACTTAAATATTGGTTATTTAGTTACTAATGTTAGTAGAGGTCATTTTCATTTAGAATCTTTCTAATAAAGACAGGTCTTTGATAGTATACATATTATAGTATGCAGTAACTCAGATGTGTATATATGCCATTTCCACGCTAATATCTGACTTGCTCCGTCGAGGATCCAGACATAAACCTTTTACGAAATATATTAATCTCTCTACAAGGACAATATTGGCATCGCCTTTATTAAGTCAAATGGAAACTACAGTTGATACGATAACTAACTTACAGCTAATGTAAGACTTTCAATCAGAGTTTCACAAATATTTGAGTATTTACAGATCTTTACCAGCATGAACTCTAAGGTACTGAAATATGTTATTGTAAAGCACCTAATGGCTAACATAGAAAAGCACGGTCCACCATGGCAGGTTGGTGTCAAAGCTTGATTTTATAGTATCAAGGGGAACATACACAGATGTATTCATAAATTCTTGTGTGACAGTACCCAGCAAGGTATTATAGATGGCGTCAGCTCAGGTAATGTTTCCATTGACTCAGGATAGAAAGCGAGACTAGTGCTTTACGTCGTCTATGCACAATCATAGCAATATAGAGACAGAATGAAGCCCTACTATTTTCGTATAAATATAATACCAGTACCATAGACAGCGCTGCACATTTTAAGCCTTTGAACAGTTTGGAACATTGAATATTCTCAACCCGGCCGGGATTTAAACCCAGTACCCATAACCGGACCAAATGGGCCATCGGGGCCGGCCAGGAGTGCCACAAGGCACTATTATGTTCAATCACATTTTATTTTTTTTATAGAGGACCATCACTATATGTCATGTACATGTTAAGTCACAATGTAGCTTATTAGATCATGATTGCCTCTTGTTTAGAAATAAGATGCATGAAAGATTCCGTAATATTACAGGAAGACTTGCACAGCCTAGAAAACTGGGCTGCCTAGTAGGACATGGAGCGTAATGGACAGATATCCTCTTTTATCTAAACTTAGATTGATAAACACTGTCTATCAACTCAATAATCACATTCTTAAACGTGTTAAATCCTAGTTAATCCATACGTAGTATTTTTTTTCATTTCGGATGTTTTAGCCATTTGCCATTACTGCAAAGAGAGCCAGTGGAAATTTGATTTTCTTACACGCAATCTGAAGGATTGCCTATCCCTCCCAAAGAATCAGTCTTATTTTTCACTTGGGAGGTAAACCCTCGAATAATCCCCATCCTTTGCCATTGCTGTCCGATCACTTTATAACTTAATTTACACGTATGTACATGTTAGTTGGCCTAGAAACAGCTCTGCTACGTTTTAAAAGGTACAGATTCAATTAAATCATCAAATCGACTGCAAGATGCTGTTGATTTCTTTCAACGATAAAAAGAGGCAAAAAAATAAACGACAAATCCGACGTTAGTCATCTTTAACTTATGTAAATGAGACGTAACTGCACAGTATTCAAGAGTAATTCTGATGTATTTTATTATGTGTTTGTTCCACAGTTATGAGGCAAAATGTGGTGATTGGCAAATACGACTGCGGCCATCTTTAATTTATGCAAATTAGCCTTTTGTTTTTATCATAATAACAAATATATAGTATACATATTTACACGGATATATACACGGTATTCATGGTATTGGTAATGTCAACCCTGCTATTTTTACACATGATACATGTCTCCATCTCCATTTGTTCCAATATGTATGAGATAATGTGATAATTTGTAAATCATATGACGGCCATCTTGAATTTATACAAATTAGCAGTTTGCTATTGTCATATAAATAAACGATATTGAAATGTCTGTCCTGATTATTTTGACAGCTTACATATGTTTTTGTTTTCATTTGTATACGGAATACGGCGTTCGCTCATCGTGATTCGCTTTATCACTGAAGTTAAGCAACGTCGCGCCCGGTTCATAATTGGATGGGTGACCGCCTGGTGACTGCCAGGTGCTGTATACACTCGTGGGGCTCAGAGAACCACGTTAATCAGATGGCTCGTCTGACTGACCTAGAGTTGGACGTAAAAGAACCTCAATGGACGTAGGCGCAGTTTCCATCCAGCGAGACCCCAGAAAATCCACAATGTGTGAGTACTTGGCACATAAGGCGAATTTGCTTGGAATGAAAATAGCTTGATGCGCCTCAATGGCAGCTCAGCTGTATATCTCCCAGGAGACTGAGTTGGAATTTGAATGATAACAGGCCTTGCTAAGTTACTCTCGATGTTCAGCGCTCTGAACAGCCGCCGGCTGGATACATGCGCTATATAAGATTTCATTCATTCATTCATTCATTCATTCATTCATTCATTCATTTGTTCCAAAGTTACGATGCATAATGTGATCATTGCATAATGTAATGATTGGAAAATCAGATGGCGGCCATCTTTAATTGATGCAAAATATCATTATGACGATTACCAAAGACATACACGGTATTATAATTTCAATTCTAATTATTTTGACACATAATACATGTTTCTATCTCCATTTTCTCCAAAGTTATGATGCATAATGCGATAATCGGTAAATCAAATGGCGGCCATCTTGGATTTCTGCAAATAAAGTCTCTACTATCATTACATACGTGTTGTACAGTATTACAAATTCAATTATTTATTTATTTTGATAACTTATTCATTTGTCTATCTTTATTTGTACCGCAGTTATGGGGGATAATGGGATAATCGGCAAATCATATGACGGCCATTTTAAATTTATGCAAAATAGGCATTTTATGAAGGAGGGTATTTATCCCCCACCGAAAAATATCACAAAGTGCATTATAGGGAATCCCTGTGCCAAATTTCATGAGTTTATACCAAAGTGCACATCATGGTGACTGTGTCCATGGACTAAACATGCTAAAGGTAGAGAGACGTGTGTTATATTAGCTACACCTGATGCAATCAAACAAACGTCATCATCACCAGCTCCTTTTGTTCTCCAGCTCATAAAGTATGTTCCGTGCTCGCAAGTCGAATGTGTTTGTGACTGATTTAGTTTTCTAGTTTGCTCTCTTATAAAACAGAAAAAAAATTAAGCCAAGTTACACATTGCCAATATAAAAAATGAATTACTTAGACAATAAGCACATTAGACTAAGTAACTGTTCAATAATTGCTCAGTTTGTTTCTGAATATTTGTGTTGGGCCACCGTTGATTGTGCTCCCTAGTGATATGGACACCTCAGAGGGTTGAATAAACTAAGAATACCACAATTGCAACAGCATAATGTATCAACGTAAAATTATAATATGCTATATTTGAAATATATATTCGATGCATCGTGTTTCCGACTGTGTCCATGGACTAAACATGCTAAAGGTAGAGTCGAGGCTTGTTTGGCCGTCGGGCCAGTATTAGTTCAACGGCGGAACAGGGATTGACCGGCGTCTCGTGTTCTCTTCTTTAGCCAAAGCCAGCTAGACCCCGGTATACCTTGCTGGTTCGATGCTGGTCCATTGTCGTAGACGGTGGACCAGCATTGAACCGGGAGGTCTTTATATCTCTGCTTGCTTTGTATGTATATGGGCGCTCAGATTCATGCCAGGCAGGGACGAGACGTCGGCCCGGTGTTAGGTCGGCGTCTCGTGTTTGCTGGGCAGGACCATGATGATGTGAGCTGTTGTTAAATAAACACGACGTATTGGCATTGGCAGTGTTGATTTGGTGCCGGACCGGCGTCGTAGGCGGTGGACCGGCATTGAATCGGCATAGGGCTTGTTTGCTGGGTGACCAGATGACGAAATATATATATTTCGAAACATTCATACTATCATTTCTGTTACTTTTTATTCGTTTTTTTCATCAGTTGTAATCAGTTTATAACCACTTAAAAATGTTGCACTTCAGACATAGCATAGTTTTTTTGTTTAGTTCTGTTTTGTTTTGTTTGTTTTGTTTTTCTCACGTCTTATGTATAATCGTGCTCCTTTTTGTTCTGTACTGTGTATTGTATATGTATTATGAATGTATATGTATATGAAATCCGAAAGTAAAAAATATATATTTGAAATATATTTTAGAATTATATCAAAAGTACAAAGTGACTCACTATATGTTATTTTGATAAATCCAGACAATTTTATGGAATGAGTTCTGTGAGAATAATTATACCACAAGAATGTGAAGACTTGACCTAATTCTCCTCTCTCAGAAAATGATACTCGACTCTTCAATAAATAATTACTCCTGAAACGTTTCTTTCATTTGGAATGCTACACATGGCTAATAATTATACATAATTTTGTAGTAGAAAAGTTCAAACGCACGTCATCTGAAAACTGCCTTCACTTGTTTATGTCTTATGACCATTACGAAGCCAGAACCCATACTTATCTGTTCATGTATCTATCTATCTATTTATTCACCAGCTATTGTATCTGATCATGAAAACATTGCTAAAAGCATGTTTTCTTCCAGGAGATCATATTACTCAGCATCCATCCATCCACCCATCCATCCATCATCCATCCATCCATCCATCCATCCATCCACCCATCCATCCATCCATCCATCCATCCATTCATCCATTCATCCATTCATCCATCCATCCATCCATCCATTAATCAATCAATCAATCAATCAATCAATCAATCAATCAATCAATTAATCAATCAATCAATCAATCAATCAATCAATCAATCAATCAATCAATCAACATTGATCTATCCATCCATGGTCTAAAATAATCTAAAAGATCAAAATTTATAGGATATTTCACTGGTGTTGATGGGGTGATTATTGGAGGTGTTGGTTGGGGACTGTTGTCTAAAAAATTACACAAATTTAAATCGGTTGTCATTGAATCTGATTCGATAATACTTATCATATCGTTCCAGTCCTCTTCAGTGGTCCGTGATTTACCACATGCCTCTCCTGTTGGTTGTTTTTCAGGGTTCATTTCTATGGAAAAAAAACATCATTGTATCACATGATTTTATAATTTATCTAACCAAATATATAACATGGAACTTTAATTCTTAAAGCGCTAATTTAAATAATTTAAATTTTCACCCACTTGAGCATTGTATAATATTTATATATAATAACCACAACTGTGTGCAAAATAATACTCACTGTAATATGTAGAACTTAATCCAATAAATCCACTGTAATATTTGTCCAAACTTTGCGTCACAATGCTCCTGTGTTGATGTAACATTTGTTGAAAGTGGAAAATACAATTGTGACCTCCTACTTATAGAGTTTACAATACGTCACAATGCTCCTGTGTTGAAGTAGCGTTTGTTAAAAGTGAAAAAATACAATTGTGGCCTCCTACTTATAGCATTTTTTTTATTGTGCAATACATCTGCGAACCAATCAGAGTAAAGTGTTTGGCGTCCTTTTTTATTGCAAACAAAGAACAAACAAGTTTCAACATGTTTATTCATGGCGAGGGGGATCTGTGATGAGTTATACCATTGGGGAGGGAGACCCTAGGGGTGGGGGGAGTGGTGTGCCATTTTTTGATTGTGCAATACATCTGCGAACCAATCAGAGTGAAGTGTTCAGCGTCCTTTTTACTGCTGACAAAGCAAACATTAGTCTATACATATTCATGAGGAAGGTGGGGGGAGTGGTGAGTCATTTTATTGATTGTGCAATACACCAACGAACCAATCAGATTGAAGTGTTTGGCGTCCTTTTACTGTTGACAAAGCACATACAAGCTTCAACATGTTCATGAGAGAATTGGGGAGGGGGGTGTGATGAATCATACCACGGGGTGGGGTGCCTAATAATAGTGGTGAATCATCACAGACAAAAGAGAATGGGGTACATGGGATTGTTGACATGTCAAATGCCAGCATGGACAATCATTGACAATGATAAAACTTCGATTCTTCAACAGTACCAACGTTTGTTTAAATTATTTTCTTTGCAGTCCTCCTTAACAGAATAACAGACATAGGGCAGCAACAATGTTAAAAAATTAGGCCTGATTTTTTACTATTGAGTATCAGGCAAAAAGACAGCAAACAGCAAGGTGCCAAACGTGTCAATGACCTACACCTAGGCTGCTGTTTAGCGAACAATGTGTTGTTGATTGGGGTATACCAGTCTATGACAGAAATCCAAATGACCAATGGTAGTGTGGTAATCGCATGGGGATGGATAAACCATGAATCATGCAATACAATGGGTTACAACACTACATTTTTGCTGCTTTTTATAACTGTTATTCTAGGTCTAGCTGAAAAAGATATTTCTTACACCCCGGCTCTCCCCTGACATGTATACATGCACATACATGAACTGAGCGCCGCCATCATTATAAGCCAGTATGAACTCAGGTTGCCGTGGCAACCTCTCCGTGGCCGTGAATTGATGTATTTGCTATACCCGAAAAATGCATCATGGCAGTGACTGGGAGCGGTCTCGACCCCTTGATCAGAGAAATGTCCATAACTTTTTAATGACTGTGCTACCTCTGAGCTACGCATGCGGGCATGGAACTAAAATGTTACTGATTCTAAAAAAATATTTTTAATCTGATTATTGTCCGATTTGAGATTTGCGTCCATAGAAATGTCCCACAATGTTGTACGTGGTCAATCTTTTTATTTTTAATTTTTTAATTTTATAATTTTCATTTTAAGTTTGTATTTACTGTATGTCAAGACTGTACCCCATTCAACTATCTGATATATACATACAATCTAATCTATACACACTGATTTGATTATATTGTACCCTTGATTATAATAATAATAATAATAATAACATATGAAAATGAAAATAAATTTATTGGGTCTGGTGAATTTTTTTTCCATAGCGTCACCACCCAGGTTACCACTCTTTAAAACAAAAATATCGCCGTCAGGCATATATAGAGTCCAAGGTCACACAAAACCAATGCCTATATTGTACATGCAACAGGTATGAATCATTCAACCGTGTTTAACCCTTTGTAACTTATGGTCAATTAACTGGATATATTATACACTTCCTCTCTTAAAATATGTCTTATGATAAGTTTTTAGAATATTTGTAATAATAAAAATATATTTCTACAATCTCATCAGTCATTTCTAAAACACAACAACTCCATATGTCATTTACATTTATCATTTCACAACAGAACTGTGCAATAATAATTATGCCACCCTTCCAATGCGGTTGATTCTATTAAGCATATTCTTTCAACTGTTTCTACCACTGTAAAACGACCCGAAATTTACGGAATGTTGTTATATAACGTGAGGTAATTTCCATTCATTCTGGTATAAGCTAGCACTCTTTTTTAAATAAATACATGCAAATAAAAACAATGTTTTATTACCATAATCATAATACATGTAATGTATATATATATAGGCGTAATGATAACATTTTAAAATCCACATAAGCCCACAAAATTATTCAAGCTGCAGCAGCATCGGCAGCAGCAGCAGCAAGCATTTATGTAAAAATAATATCTAAATAATATCTAAATAACATATAATTAATGTATAAATATTGTAAAAATAATATCTAAATAATATATAAATAATATATAAATAATAACATCTCATGCTTTGTAAAACACTCACTTACTCTTGCTGAGAATTGACATTATACAGATCTATAGTCCCATGCTTGTTAATATTTTGAACCATCCATACAAAATAAACTAATTGACGTCGTGACATGACGCCCATTCATCATCTGAGGATGAGTCATCACTCTGACGCTCATGGATCATGTACATTGATGCTCTCAGTGTCAAAACATGACGCTCATTTATCACCCATGGAGAGGGGGCAATGATGAGTCATCATTTTCTGGGGGAGGGGGACCCGCGTCATGACGCCCATTCATCATCTGAGGATGAGTCATCATTCTGACGCTCATGAATCATGTACATTGATGCTCCCATTGTCAAAACATGACGCTCATTTATCACCCATGGAGAGGGGGCAATGGTGAGTCATCATTTTCTGGGGGAGGGGGACCTCAAACATGACGCTCATTTATCACCCTAAAAAAATTGTATGAAATTCTACATCTAGGTCTAGCCTATGTATAATGCGATGTACCTCTTTGTGACATGAATAGCCAAGACAAAACATCGCATTCTTCAAGCAGATACACGGTATTTGTCATGTTTGATTGATTTCATAAGTTGAAGTTTAGATATAACGATGCGCAGAAAATTGTATGTTGAAATGTTAGTCAAAAACAACTGATTGCTAATCAAATCCTATTGTGCATATCAGTAACCGCTATTCAATTTTGTCACAACAATTTGTGCCTTGCATACATGCATGTACGAAAGCCTGTCTCATTAATAGAGTATTCTTCTCATTTTACAATGATCTATAGATATTTTTCTACAGGTTTTAATACCAACGAATGCCAAACCGACATTACAAGAGATTTCAGAAATATTGTAGTATTTTTGTGGACAATGCCCACGGGATAAGACAGTGTTTATATTTATTTATTCATTTTGTATTTATTTAATAGGCCTTATAAAAACATATATATATATACAATAATTGTACAAATCTGCAATTGGAAATAAAATTGTGTAAATTACAGGTGACCAACACCCTTAATTACTACGTTTGACATGCAGGATAAAATAGTGACAAGGCATTGTTTTTCAAATTGTATGCCTCAAAACACATAACGTTAATGTTCCAAACAGGATGTTTCGTTATTAAATCTTAAAGATTTTCAATTTTTTACGCAACATTCATTTCACATTCGGCCTTTGTTAATGTAGACCACCAATAATATTATGTTCTGATAAATTTACAACGTTGTAAACGTTGACTTTTACTATTTCATATCAATTGAAACTCAAAAACTCTATCTTAGTTATATATCTGATTTTTAAAAATCTTTTATACACCTGTTTTTAATTCCCCCGCAGCTGTTACAAAAACTGGTATTAATTCATGGTATTATGTAGCCTTACTTACTTAAGAATATACCAAGTGTACTTAAATTATGTTGTTTTCTTTGTGATATAATATCGCGAGATTTTTGTCTTTTTATTCTCAATAATCATCCGCGACATAGGCCTACTTAAGCATGTTAAGTTTAATCATCATACGATACAAAAGAGTTCATTATACGTGGTTACCGTTCAACGCATCACAGCACCGAAAATACACCAAAACATCGGGTAGTTTTTTTATTTATTAAACAGCCAGTTAATCCTACAAAGTAGTCATCAATTGCTTTAATAATCCCATATTTTATATACTTTATCAGCACAGTCTTTAATAACGACAGATTTAACGAGTCAAATGATAATATTATTAAATGTTATTCAGAGATATTTCTGGTGAATACAACATGGCTTTACACTGGACGTGGTTATGTTTTATCATTCCTGTGGTCGCTGGACAATTAGGTGAGTCTTTACAGTTTGTATATCTTAAATAAAATTCTGACGACATTTTAATAACTCTAAATTACAAAACAAATCTAAAATCACAAACCAGTCTTGCTTTGTTATGTTTAGTTTGTGAGTGCCCAGATGGTATGCAGCTTATGCCCACATTACTGCCATGCCCCCGAACGTGCGCCAACCCCCAGGGACAGAATTGTGTTGGTCGGGTCCCGACGCCAGTTCCTATTATGGAATGTCAGTGTGAGGAGGGTACTGTACTCAATGGAGATATCTGCATTCCCATAGAACAATGTGGATGTTTACTTACCGATGGCACTTATATAGAGGTAAACACTTAATCAACAAACACGTTGTGTTGAAAGGTTGCTCAATGGACAGACAAATACATTCTGAGAATATTTTTTAACTTCGCTGGTGAGCAAAATTACACAATGTTGCTGCAACATAGTGTGATTGTCTTCAATTGTGCTGATGTTATATGGACAGCTCACGGACAGTACAAAGATAGTACACGGACAACACACAGAGAGTTACACAGACAGCACACTGACAATACACAGACAGTGCACGGACAGTACATGGACAGTGCACGGACAGTACATGGACAGTACATGAACAGTACATGTACATGGACATTACATGGACAGTAGATGGACAGTACAGAGACAGTACATGGACAGTACAAGACAGTACAGGGCCAGTACATGGTCAGTACACAGACAATACACGGAAATTACACGGACAGTACACTGACAGTACATGGACACTACACGGACACTACATGGACATACACTGACAGTACATGGACAGTAAACGGACAGTACATGGATAATACATGGACAGTATGCCTACAATACATGGAAAATATGCAGTGCATGGACAGTACATGGAAAGTATGCAGTGCATGGACAGTACATGGACAGTACACGATCAGTACACGGACAGTACACGGACAGTACATGGAAAGTACATGAAGAGTACACGGACAGTACATGGAAAGTAAGCAGTGCATGGACATTAATTAATTATCGAGACCTAAATAACTATGTCAGCCCTTTATCTATGTTGTATTAGGAGCAAACCAATCTGCGACAGAATGTATTCCAACAGGGTTGGTTAAAGGAAATTGTTTGTAAATTTATTTTTACTCTTAGATTGTACCAGGTAACAATATTTTTCATATGGCTCCATCTCAGTGATTTTATCTCATATTCGAAATGATAAAAATGTGATGATAAAAATTTAAATTCAAGTTTAAATTTTTTCTTAACTCTAACAGATAGGAGAAACCAAGGTGACAAGTGACTGCATGCTGCATATGACGTGTAACGGGGTGTATGATCTTATAGTTGATAACAGTCACTGTGCTCTAAACGAGGCATGTATGGATGTGAATGGAGTGGGAGTCTGTTTAGAAGGTACCTTGTTTAAACTCCGTGATTAAGTGACAGATTTACCAGTTAGGCTAGATATAGAGACGAAATTCCTTATATCTGGTAAATGCGCAGAACAAAAATTTTAAAACTTTTTCAGTTCAGGTCTATGGACATGTTTACATCATATGGTCATATTAATAAGCCAAAATAAAATCACCGATTTTTTTCTGATTTTAGCCTGAACCAGTCCCTTTAATATACTACGGTGTCAAGCAAGTTTCAAATCAAATATAATGTCATTAAAAAATTGAAATTATGGCTGAATAAAAAATTAAACGTCCAGTTATATCTCAATTTATCACACTTTTAATTTTTACTTTGTAGGGGTGATAACTTCAAAAGTTGTTCATGTACCCTGCTCAAATTTGTTCTGCATGTTGTTAACAACCAGTTATCTAACGGACAAGTCTACTAATGGCCGAAAACAATCAAAATGGCCAATTCATAAATTTATTCTGCAAGTTGTTATTAACGAAAACATTCAATAACGAAGGGCTATTGTTGGGTGTGCTGTTATGTTGAGCACTTCTGTATCATTTAAAAAATATGGTTCAAATTTGAGTGACACTGATATTAATATACTGCGACTTAAAATTCACAAATCGAAGTAATTTTCAGTCAAATCTAAAAAGTAATTTTAGACGCAAATCAAAGTAATTTTCGGTACAAATATTCACTGCAACACTCTCAAATCATCTTATTTGAGCGAATATTATTATCTATTGAATTGTGTGATATTCTGGTTCTACATCATCTAAGGTAATATTTCACAATTAGAACTATATGCGAGCTGTACTAATAATGGAGAATGAGGAACTTATCCAATTTAGCTTAACACAACGAATCTTCAAAAAAGGTTTTTACTGAGAGTTTTTAGCTTAAATGTGCAGTGTAAAGAAAGTCAAATATTAAAATACAGACAAGTAAGATTATGTTTAAATTATTCTGAAAAGTTGAAACTGTCGATTGTGTAACATTTTTTTCTTGTTTTTTTTCAGAATGTGAGATCGGTTACAAAATGAATGCTGACAATGAATGCATTGGTAATACATATTTGCAGTCTCCATGTAGGCCTACTCCTCTAATCCATGGTGCTGCCGTGGAGCGTATATCTCGATTAAAAGTTATGTGCAACGTATACCTGATTATAACAAGATTATTGTAGAACAGTGGCATAACTGTATGTGTAAAGATTGAAATCATTGCAATATGTCAGGGGTAGTATGGCGGAATTTTTGCAATTAGACTAACTGTTGTAAGATTCACATTAACCGTGGTGAATGATATGTGTAGATCTCTTATCCAATTTTCCATCAACTCTTTATTTTGGTTAGATTACATATATAAAATAGTGTAATGTTTGAAAAATCAGTCATGAGGATTGATGTGAATCACTAGATTTAGAAAGTATGTTTTAGATGTGGATGAATGCGTGGAGTCGGCACCAGGGGAGTCACCGATGATGTGTGCTGAGAACAGTCATTGTGAGAATCGTCAGCCTGGAGCGGAGTGTGTGTGTGATGATGGACACATTAGAGTTGGAGAAGTATGTGAACTTCCTAGCCCTTCCGAACGTAAGTCTACAAGCTATACCCAAGTTATAAACACCAGACACCAGACCAATCATGGGCTAACCCTTAAAGCGCTGACATAATTTTGTTCAAACCATGGAAACCAAAGGGATTTTTTCAATTTGAAGTCATCATACATGTCTTGGTTAGCTCTTTCCAATTCATTTCAATACCTGTGTTATGGGTCCACGGTCATTATTTACTCTTACAGTACAAAATCTGAGTCTACAGAGGTCAGATTCTGATGTCTAAAGTCCCCGCGATGTGGTCTAAGGGTTAACTCTTACAGCGCGGGGATCGACTTCAGTCGTCAGAATCTGACGTCTGGTTCTACATCATCTAAGGTAATATTTCACAATTAGAACTATATGCGAGCTGTACTAATAATGGAGAATGAGGAACTTATCCAATTTAGCTTAACACAACGAATCTTCAAAAAAGGTTTTTACTGAGAGTTTTTAGCTTAAATGTGCAGTGTAAAGAAAGTCAAATATTAAAATACAGACAAGTAAGATTATGTTTAAATTATTCTGAAAAGTTGAAACTGTCGATTGTGTAACATTTTTTTCTTGGTTTTTTTCAGCATGTGAGATCGGTTACAAAATGAATGCTGACAATGAATGCATTGGTAATACATATTTGCAGTCTCCATGTAGGCCTACTCCTCTAATCCATGGTGCTGCCGTGGAGCGTATATCTCGATTAAAAGTTATGTGCAACGTATACCTGATTATAACAAGATTATTGTAGAACAGTGGCATAATTGTATGTGTGAAGATTGAAATCATTGCAATATGTCAGGGGTAGTATGGCGGAATTTTTGCAATTAGACTTACTGTTGTAAGATTCACATTAACCGTGGTGAATGATATGTGTAGATCTCTTATCCAATTTTCCATCAACTCTTTATTTTGGTTAGATTACATATATAAAATAGTGTAATGTTTGAAAAATCAGTCATGAGGATTGATGTGAATCACTAGATTTAGAAAGTATGTTTTAGATGTGGATGAATGCGTGGAGTCGGCACCAGGGGAGTCACCGATGATGTGTGCTGAGAACAGTCATTGTGAGAATCGTCAGCCTGGAGCGGAGTGTGTGTGTGATGATGGACACATTAGAGTTGGAGAAGTATGTGAACTTCCTGGCACTTCCGAACGTAAGTCTACAAGCTATACCCAAGTTATAAACACCAGACACCAGACCAATCATGGGCTAACCCTTAAAGCGCTGACATAGTTTTGTTCAAACCATGGAAACCAAAGGGATTTTTTCAATTTGAAGTCATCATACATGTCTTGGTTAGCTCTTTCCAATTCATTTCAATACCTGTGTTATGAGTCCACGGTCATTATTTACTCTTACAGTACAAAATCTGAGTCTACAGAGGTCAGATTCTGATGTCTAAAGTCCCCGCGATGTGGTCTAAGGGTTAACTCTTACAGCGCGGGGATCGACTTCAGTCGTCAGAATCTGACGTCTGTAGACGTCAGATTCTGACGAAGACGTCAGATTCTGACGACTGAAGACGATCCCCGCACTATAAAAACAAAAAAATTACTAATGGTCGTAGACACAGGTATTCAAATGAATCAGAAAGAGCTAACAAAGACATTTATGATGATTTCAAATTGAAAAACCGTTTTGTTTCTATGGTTTATATGAAACTATTTCAGCGTTGTAAAGGTTAATGTTGTCTACAGTCTACAGAAATTTGGTAACTTTCATCAATAAATGTATTTTTAATTTATTGGTCGTTACCATCCCATTTGACACAAGATGTTGCATCAGCGTTGAATGAACGTTGTCACCACTGATTCAACATTGATTATGGGGATTATTATTTGTTTTGATTGACAGAATGTGACTCCAAGACCTTTGGTTTGGTTTGGAATGATTGTGGTAGTGACTGTACCCCAACATGCGAAGAGCCCAGGCCTATGTGTAGCGATGACTGCGTGCCAAGATGTGAGTGTCCACCAGATAAGCCTTACAGAAAGCCGAGCAAGTGTGTGACTGCAGAAACCTGTAGTAAGTAATCCGTAACTGAAACTCAATCCTACCGATCAGTAGACCATGCATGCTGCAATGTGTCTGTTTAGCTGGATGTATTATAACGAAGGCCTAATTCTTATAGATACAATATGTTAGATAGAAACAAAAAATGTGTTGAAAATTGCTATTTGAAAAGTGTAAATTTAGCATGATATCGGCTCGGCTTAGATTGAGCTGGTTATTTATACTGGGCCCTGGTGCAGTCGTTAAAGGTGCCTCGTGGGTTCGTCCCCAGCTCTGGCATTCAAGCTTTAAAGAAGCAAAATGTTTCCTCCTTACTCACCCGAAAAGATGGATATTGTGGGGAGCCTCCGTGACCGAGAGGTAGCGTGCTCGGATTCAGACCTCCAGAAATTTCCAGAAATTTGGCATAAAACCTCATTCATTTAATATTCACACTATTCCTACTGACCAGGCTTAAAGCAGTAGTAGCTATAGGCCGAATAAGCTAGCTATTTCATCTTCAAGTACCTCTTTGCTTAACCCCTCCTTGGATTATTTTTTTTTTAAGGAAAATATCTAAAATCCAACAAGCATTACAATAATTACCTATAGTTACACTTCGTCTGGTTATTATAATTATGTAATATACATTACAAATAAAAAGGCATGTTAAGATCAGATATTGGATTACATCTTCACCCCACATAATTCTTAGGCCACACAGAACATTGGCCCTATGTCGGTCCAATGTTGGACTATCTATGAAGCATTTTTCTGCTTTCAGAAGAATTTTTGTAAAATGGTGAATATGTCAATGCAGAGATACTGTCATGTTTGTTATTATTCCAGACGGTTGTAAGGTTCGCAGGGGACAGGTTTGGAATGAGTGCGGTAGTGCTTGTACCCCAACCTGATATTGTTATGTTTGTTATTATTCCAGATGGTTGTAAGGTTTCGCGGGGACAGGTCTGGAATGAGTGTGGTAGTCCTTGTACTCCATCCTGTGACAATCCCAATCCTAAATGTCCTCCGCAGTGTGTACCAAGGTGTGAATGTAAGCCTTCCAAACCACTTCGGAAAGGCAAAAAATGTGTGAAACCTAAGTCCTGTCCTTAAAAAGGCCTACAGAGGCAGTCAAGTACGTACAAATAGATAACTCACATATAACTCACATATTCATGTTTTCATCTGTACCCAATAAACCTATAAGTACGTGTAAAACATGTTAAACTTAAAAGTATTTCAAATTGGTGTTTCATTATAATAATTTGGCCAATGCTAACTATTATCAATGGAAATAATATTTGCTGTTTTCCATTTGAAGTAGGAATTCTAGTCAACTCCCAAGGGATGGAAGCAGTTGTCATTGTAAAACAATAATACTGTAGAAAAATAAAAAAATAAAAAATTTGGTGAGGAACTAATTTGCTAATTAAAAAACGTTTGTATTAGCCAATAAGACAATGTTTTAATCATACATGGTGATATGGTATATTAATATATATATAAATTTATATTTTTCAGAATCAGGAATATCATCTATTTACATATCAGATCCGGATAAGGCTGCTAAACCAAGAATCTATAGTTAATTAGTCTATATTATTTCCCATATTCTGCCTCCTCACGACGAATGCAAACTGTCATGATTTGGGTGGGGGGGGGGGGGGAAGAGATAATGTATAATGTGCTTACTCGTACCACATAAAACTTTTATTTATGTAGGCCCCCTATTTATTTCATTAATTATTATTTCATGCAGTTTTGACAATTGATTATTTATTTATTCATCAGAATAATTGTTTGTATTCTTGGTGTGAAGTGTTATTCATGACTGATATAATGATGCTATTAAGGAAAGCCGCCATTGAGCTTTTTTTGACATTTTGTTATTATATACGTAATATATTCCATCCAATAACACGTAAATTAACTTCCTCATACCCAGGCCTACTGATAAATATTAATAAAACACGATAAAAACTTCTGGCACTACAAACCAAAATTGCAAAGTGTAAGTTTATGCTTATTATAGATCCAGTCCTCATCTCTAAATTGTTTTAGCTGATATAATTTGTATGTGGGGTGATATACATCTTATAGTTCATACTATTTGGAGAAACAGTTGACGTTTGACAAAATTATTCATGGTATCATAAAACAGGGTGAAGCTATGTGTAGGCCTATTCTTCTGAATGCTACATACGTTACCGAGCTCTTTTTTTCAGTTGGGCGGGGATTCCTTTGTATTGGATGACGCTGTCGTCTGTCAAGTAGGAACTGCGAGCTCGTCCCGCCCTTGTATTCAGACTCTGCAACATAACGAATCTGGTTTGGTCCACTTTAAAGGCCTCATAATTATGAATGACAGCATTCTGCACTCCGTAATTTGGCCTGGCAGGACGGCTCGCAAAAAAAAAAAATACAGTAAGGTAGTAATCTAAATAGCCTATCTTTTTTTTTTTTTTTTTTTTTATTAAGCTTGATGCATACAATCAAAGTGTACAATATAATACAATATAATAATTATAATATCACAATATATAACATAAATGTACAATAAAAAAGCTTGCAAAGGATGTCACTACAGGTGACCAGCACCCAATCGGTTTGACATCCATTATAATAGAAAAATTATATATAAATATATATACAAATTATATAAAAGTACGTTGTAAAAGTATAAAGTATGCAATAGTATAATTTAAAAGCATAAAGGTACATCAAATAGGAAATGTGTTAAGTAAACGTATGTAGGTAAAAAATAAGGTTGAAATCATAACTATGCATTAAAAACACGCACACGCCTGACATCGACAAGTACTTGTCCACGAACATATATCATTACTGGTAAATGTGTCTTTCAACTTCTTACAATAGAAATCGTCTAACTCTCCAACAAAAATATCAAAAGAATGATCCGCACGCAGTTCTGGTGGTAACTTGTTCCATAGAGTAACAATTCTATTAGAATAATACCCCTTATATGTCTCTGTTCTTACGAGTTTAGATTCCAAAAGGAGACCTTTTTGGTGAGAGCGATGTCTTGAATTCGGTATATAAGTTTTAACAAGCTCGGAAATATTATTAGAAAAATTGATCGTATACATGGATTTAAAAAATAATTTAATGTCTGCCATTTCTCTTCGAAATGAAAGTGGCAAAATATTCATATTTACAGAGCGATCTTTATAGTTTAGTGGAGGATAATGCATGGCGTATCGTGTAAAATTTCTCTGTATGCGCTCAATTAATTCAATATGAGACTTATAAAAAGGAGACCAGACTGGTGAGGAGTATTCGGCTATGGGTCTTATTAAAGCTTTGTATAGCTTTAATGTGACTGACGCAGGTGCTTTATAACCAACTGCGCGCCTTATCATGCCGTTTACTTTTATTACATTTATTGATAACGTTTTTTATATGTACATTATGTGTCAAGAAGCGATCAACAGTAATACCTAAGTCACAAAAAGAAGAAACATTTTCTAATGGCTCACCATTAATCTTATAAACAAACATAATAGGATTGCGATTCCTAGTGAAATAAATAACCTTACAATTCAAAGAGGTAAAATTTAGCTTCCAATATTTGGACCACTGATAAATTTCATCTAAGTCATTTTGCAACGACATACATACAATTGTTAATATCAACAATTCGTCTAAAACACTTGGCATCATCTGCAAACATGGCTAATATAGAGTTTTTTTTGTACTATCAGGCATATCGTTAATAAAAAGTAAAAATAACAGAGGACCTAAAATGGATCCCTGTGGCACACCAGATGTCACAGGGATCCATTCAGATGCACAGCCATTTAAAACAACATGCTGGTTTCGGTTACATAGATAATCACTTAACCAATCGAACAGTTTTCCACTAAAACCTAATTTCTTTAATTTATGTAGTAGCATGGTTTGATTGACCGAATCAAATGCCTTCGAAAAATCTCCACACTCCACCTCTCACCATGTGCAGTCAAGCGTGACGATTATTTTCTGTACGTTTCTCTTGACAGCTCAGCCAACGAACCAAGATGGCGGCGCCCTTAGTGAGCGATGATATGAGAACGTAGAATCTTGAAATAATAATTATTGTAAAAATGACTAGTTTATTCACTTAGCTGTCCTGAATAATGTTGATAGATTTGAAGAAGGCTACAACGAACAGCGACGAATCACTTGATGAAATTACATTCTGTATATATATGTGAAATAAATGATAAATAGCGTGAGCAATTTCGTATACGTGTTTGATTGTCAACAGATTTCTGAGACGTGGAAGTGCACGTGGATCTTCAGGACTACATCGGGTCAGATGCACCTATAAATAGTCAGATGCACCTAGATATAGGCGAGTGAATGAAAAGAGAGAGGCACTAAAAGGTTTATACCAGAACTTGTGCATAATATCGCGTCATCCCTCGCGCTGCGCGCTCCTATGATGATATAGGCGAGTAGCTGAGAGCGTCAAACACGTTTGCTTGGGATGAAATGTATATTTAAGCAATTATAAATGTTTGCTCGCATAACAAACAAATACGAATACTTTTCAGGTGGGTGGATATTTAAATTAAATAATTTGGTATGTATAGGCGAAACGAGACATGCCAGGTGTATTTTGCTTTTCTTGCAAACGATGTCTCTCGCGCGGAATGTCCCTTAACCCTTTAAACCCCACGATGCATCAAAGTATCATTTTGCATCTCCGAAAAATGATTTATTTTTCCTACAACTAGGGGTTTTAGAACAAAAATTCGCGTCATCTTCGTCGACTGAAAGTTGAAAATTGCGACATCAATTCGCGGATTGTAGTGAATGAAGATTGCAATTGTAAATACAGGCGTGAAAGTGTTAATTGGCTTGCTAATATCCTTTCAAAATTATACATTTGTATGTACAAATGTACCTGTTAAAGCAATGAAAAAAATTCCTGGCGACCACGTGAAAAATTCGGCTGAACCTCACCCGTCATTCAGTTGAAGTAACAGGTAGACCTTTATCATGTGTATGTATGGCGTGTGGGATGACGTCGTAGTTACCAATACGGCGAATTGAAGCTTACACCGGGGTTCCGTTATGGGTCATAACGGCCGACGAAGGACTCCTCCCAATCTTGCCATCAAACTCAAATAACTTGGTCGAGCAAAAACCGGGTGACCTTTAGTCACAATCTTATGAGTTATGCCGTGTTTGACGGGCTCACCCTTTGTCGTAGGGCGTGTCAGTTCCGGGAACTGGCCGAGGATTTTAGTATATTCGTTTTGAACTGTATCGACTCTGTTCAATGACAGAGGTTTAAACGAAGATAATGAAGCGGCAATGGCTAAGCCTGTACGCATGTCTCGAAGACATCTGCTTCTCAAGTCTACGAGCAAATTGTAGTGGATTAAAAAATCAGCCCCAATTATGGGTTGCTGTACATCTGCCACTATGAACGTCCACGGATATTCGCGCTTCAAACCGATGTCGACGACGCGTTTACAATTGCCGTAAGTCGTTATAGTGCCATTATTAGCTGCCACCAGGGGGAGACTGTCAGCGCCCGAAATCCCGTTAGCGCAAGATTTTGGCAAAACACTGACAGCTGCACCCGTGTCGATCAAATATCTGCATTTGTGTCCTTTATCTGCGACATATAATAACTTAGAGTGAGATAACTGTGGAGAACTAGCGTCCGCGGAGTCATGTCGCGTCTCAGTTATACCGCCAGATGCAAGAGTCGCAATCTTGCTCTGGCTTAGCAGTTTAAAGAAAATGCGCAGGGGCTTCTGCACGTGCGTGCCTTGTCATCGAAAGTCTGGTGAAAATAGCAGACAGGTGCATCAGCCGGATTCGGAGTCTTAACGGCGTCATTTCTCTGTGTGCTCGGCGGTGGAACGAAAGGTCGAGCGGTTGTTTGCGAATTCGTCGGCGGATCGGAAGGTCGAGCATTATGTTGAACGTCTCTATATTGGCTATGTTGATTACCAATGAAACCTGAGGCCTGTACATTAGGGACAAATGCAGGCGCGTGAGCGTAGTTATTAGCTCGTCCACGTCCTTTATTCCGTTTCCTCTCAGAAGTTGTTACTGTCTCTAATTTCTTGATGTGTTTGGATAGATCTTCTAACAAACCAACTAATTTGCTGGTCTCGTCGACTTTGATTTCTGCGACCCCCGGCTTACTCTCTTCAACGTCTTGTTCTGCAGCTAGTGCCCTGTCAGCCAAAACGGCCAAACTCTCAAGGGAGGCACTGTCGGGTTGCGTCGCCAAATGAGCTCTGATGGAAGCGGGCATCTGTCTTATGAACGCTTGTCGAATCACCGCCTTTCCAACAACAGCTTTGGTGCCGAAACCTGCAGTCTTCTGCAGACGTCTCAGGAACCGCGAGGGAATGTCGCTTCCAATCTTCTCGCCAGAGATAACTTTATTAACCTTTCAGGTGTTGTCAGTCCTCGCCTCTCGATTAGTATGGCTTTCAGGCTGTCATATTTATTTGACCTGAAAGGCTGCAGCAATACGTCTCTCACGTCTGATGCTATCTCCCCAGTAAGTGCATCGCAGGTTAGGCTATAACGCTCGTCGTCATCTTCGATCTGGTGGAGGGCGAATTGCGTCTCAATTTGATTAAACCAGAGCTCCACATCAGAGGCGTAGAATGTTGCAATTCTAAATTTGGGCAGGTTCGTAGCTCGTTTCTGCGGCTGTCTACCAAGCGGTGAAGAACTCCGTGACGAGTCACTCCTCGAGTGGGAATTCAAACGTTTATCACGAGTGATCAGGGCAAAATCGGCTTTGAGGCGTTGATATTCCTCGTCAGCTGCTCTGAATTGAACCTCATTATCTTCACTGTCAGGATGATAGCTATCTTTTGGTCTAGCACCCGCACCTTCTAGAGGCGATGACATGAATCCTTCACTGTCGTACTGCTTAGACATGATGAAGTAGTGTTTGTGAAATTATTTAATTAATGAAGCACCTGGGGTAGCTGGCCTATTGGCTCTGTGCCTACCCAAAATGTGTTTAAAATGGCATGTCGTATTAACACATGCCAACTATTTTTGACGCGCCGTGCGCGGACAGGTTGTGCAATGCCGTAAAAATCAGATGAAATATGTCTGTAATATGTTGAAGTTAGAAGTGTAGACTTTAGCAAATGTTCATGCTATATCGCATGGTGCGAGAAACGGGGGTTGCAGATTAGTTGCAGAAATATGTGTCGTTGAAATTTCGCCTAAGTGCTGTTCACAAATTCACAAAAGGTATGTATTAATTAAAATGAAAACTGTAGGTCTATATGAGACATAAAACGTTTTCACTGAGTCACACACATGCAAAATGGTAGCGTGAAAACCGTAGGTCGCAGTGGTACATAAAAACAATATGCCAGATATAACTGTGATTAGCTATGCTAAGCTATTATAATAGTTTTTGTAAATCGACCTGGGTGAAAAAAAAATAATTTTCACACAAAAAAACACATTCAAATATTTGCAATGTTTCGCGATAGCGCAACTGTCAAATCGAATATTTCTGTATTTATATAAAAATTTAAGCTTCAGAAATAACTATCATGAGAAAATTTCGTTCTCAAACTGATAGACTAAATGTGACTGCGAAGAAAAACAGTGACATTTGTGATTTAAGAATAGCATCTAAAACGTGACTGACAGTAGTCTATGTTGATAAATGATAAAGTGTATCATTTCGCTGAAAAATGATATCTGTGATGAACATTCCACGTTTTTTTTTTTTTATAATGGTACGTTCATCACCGAATCACTTCATAAACGTCCGAATCAATCGCTCGCATCGATTCATTGGTTGACGTATAAACCGACTGTGTTCGATGGCGGTTGGTTTATGTCGCCTGTGTTGGGTGTGTGTGTGTATGATCGGCGCTCACAGCCTGTACGGCAGGCAGCGTGTGGCTTATAGTCTGTGACGGTAAGCTTTGAGCGATGCGTACATAGTATACAGTCAGCATCCCTGTCTCGCCTCACATTAGCATATTCATCAGCTACTGCGTGCCCAAATAAGGCGCTGAATAGCCTAGCACGATTACAAACACCAAAAGCGTTTCAAAGTGAATAAAAAATCTCACCAATTAGTGATAGAATTTCGTTATCGAAACGACTTATTTACACATTTTCTCCCCCAATTGTGTTGAAAAAGAAAATTTCAAACAATTAAAAAAAATTTTTATTACAAACTGTCCGTGTAAAATTTGGAACACGTGACTAATAATCTCCACCAAATCAAAATGGCGGCTTACTTTATGCTAATGCGGTGCGGCGACACAGGCTCACTGTCCCGATGCATGCCGGGTAGGGGGGGAACACGTGGGTGCCCACGGCGAGCTTTGAGCTAAGTTAGGGAAACCAGCGACCAAGATGGCGCTCACCTACCAAATACAAATATAATATTCAGCATTCTCTGAAATAACATATGATAATAGTACAAAATATTGACCTACGGTCCTGGTAATATTTTTAGCAGACCAAATAAGACCGTTTATTGACATTCATTTAGGGAAACAATTTATTTTGGCCCTAAACCTATTAAAGGTTACCCGAGTCGAAGCGGTAGTAAAAATTCCTGTCGATTTTTAGAGAAATCGTGAAAAAATTTGACGAGATTTCGTCTGTGGACTCTAAGATCGAGTTACCCAATTATGGTAATCAACGATAAAAATAAGTTATAGAAAATAACCCCCTCCTACTCGCCTACAGTGGCATTAGTAGGATGAAGGCATTAAACAAACTCTTACTATAAAAATTGATAGACTATGTCTACAAGAGTAATTTTCTAGATTCTTCTAGAGAATCGGCAAGGCCGCCATCTTGAAAAGGCGCCAAACACGTGGAATTTCAACCAAAAATTTAGAAAATTACGCCGTTTTCGACGCAAAGAACGTGCTTCTCGTCTGGTAACACTTTCTAACTATTTAATACTGGCATACATATATTTTGACCTACAGCTTTCAAGTACCTTGTGAAAAAAATGCGAATGATTTTTTTCAAAAAAATCCCCTAAAAGTATGAAACTATCCTTGAAAACAGCAGTTTTCACCCGGTGTCTAGGTGAAAACACTGTTGTGTGAACAATCAGTCGTCGAGGTCACCAATATGGCGTGTGGGATGACGTCGTAGTTACCAATATGGCGAATTGAACTTACACCAGGGTTCCGTTATGGGTCATAACGGCCGACGAAGGACTCCTCCCAATCTTGCCATCAAACTCAAATAACTTCCTTCTCCGTCCGATCAACGGTATTAAATAAACCAGGAAACTGTCTTCTCTCTTGTCATGTTTAATTGATTAACATGCGATAACAACAATGCACAACCATCCACGCACGGCACGTCTCTATGGACTTGGCGAGAGCGAGCTGCGGCACGTCCGCAGTCGCTGAGTATCACGCTTCAAGTGAGGGAAAAATACCAAGGGGCGCACCACGCTGCTCTGCGTGCACACGTCACCACAGTATGACAACGAGGCGGTCATCCCCGTCAGGCTGCGTCCAGGAATCTGGGGATGACCGCCACATTGATTAAGCGATGTCAGGATCCTACATATGTATGGCACCTGTATGGGCACACATTGGTTTCCATATTATCATTGATCGACTCAGTGTGATAGGCTACGAATCTATTATTGGTGATTGCCTTTGTCTGAGAATACATCTTTGCGCCCGCTGCATTCTCGACAATGACTAGTAAATTATAGGGATGGAAATCGATTCAGCAGTAGCCTATATATAAACAATTAATATTTTCGTCTATTTTCATTAGAAGGAACTACTAACGATAAATTAAAATTGCCTAAATTATCGATATTACTCCAATATTACAATGATTTCCATAACATTTCGTTAGCTTTAGACATGATTGGCCAGCATTCGAAATTGCTTATAATCAGAATTACGTTAACATAAATCTTAAGTTACGATTTCTGTCGTGGTTTTCATAGCTTTTTTTGTACGTTAAACATTCTTGCTGTGACCAGGCGCGGATCCAGAGGGGGGGGGGGGGGGGGCGCAGGGGGGCGCACGTCCACCCGTTTTCGCGCCAAATTATTTAAAAAGTCCCCTAAATTGGCCTAAATATGCCTAAAAACTCGGGTCGAGCCACCTGCGCCTGCCTGGGCATATATATTAAGGAAAGCTTAAAAGAATAAAAAGCCACTGAAATTGATAATGTCCTCAGCTAACCAACTAATTCAAGTTTGGTGATATATATTTGTCTTTAATTAAACTAGTTTTGTTTTTAGTGGTTTGAAGCTGCAAAATCCGGTGGTGATTCTAGCGCAGGGACAACATTCCGTGTTAGCTGTGAATTGGCGACCAGCAGGTCATTTCTTCACGATGTGGTGCGATGTTCTTTCTTGTAGGCCTAACGCAAGAAAACATCCACCCCCCCCCCCCCCCATAAAACAGGTTGTGGAAAACTCACAATTTGTTTACATAAATCACATCATATATAAGAATTGAAATCCTAATTTTTCCTTCAAATTATCGTGTTTGACGGTTAAATAAAAATGTTAAAAACTGCTATAGACGTGATTATAGCTATTTAACCCTTAAATAGCTATAATCAATTTGAAATCCAAATGTCTCCGTTAGCTCTTTCTGCTTCATTTAAATACCTATGGTATGGGTCTACAACCATTACAAATATTTTGATTCTTACAATGTGAGGATCGACTATTCTGACGACTAAAGTCGGTCCCCGCGCTGTAAGGGTTAATTATATTCACTGACCCATGACCATATTTCATCACCCCGGCAACTAAAAATAACAATCATCATCAATGTGGATTGTCCTTGGAATCATTGGATAGTGAGCAACGTGCATTGATCCGACAGTTATGAATGATATATCCACATTCAGCCTGGCCGGCATTGGTAATTTATAGGGCCGGCATCTCATTTTCCCAACTAGCACACGGCTCGGTAGCCTGTTGTTTGTATGACTGTCACATGCGCGACTATCGATCAGGCTGAAGATGGTTCACCACCCCCAAAGTGTATCTTGGTCATCAACACAGAGATAAAAAAATCCTCATATAACACCAGCTGCACCGGTGGACATATCAATACATCATATATAAAAATCATCACATAACACTGGTGGACAAAACGTAATCATTTTATAACCGCCTATGTAAAGATGCTGATACCTGCCGAAAATACAGAACGAAATCGAGACAAAAGTTATGTCAGGTAAGTGTTGACATACGTTATTTATCGTTGGTTGACACATAAATGTGTGATTGTTTATTGAAGTGACCAGCACACACATTTCAACCAGTAAAATTATAATAAAAACATAGCCCTCTGGGCCTTATTAGTTATTTTTAATATTTAAACTGTAGTTGATATACGGGTGAAAATCACCAATCACAAACCAGAATTATGCTATATGTATACAATGATTAAATTGACATGATGTAATTGAATATTTTTTATATAACGCTCAGCTTTCTGACTACCGTACATCTAATCCAGGTATGAGTTGTTGTGCGATTAAAAATAACGTAATGAAAAATACACGATTTTATATAAAAACAGAAGTTTTTTGTTAGTATTTAATGTATTAATCTAATAATTGCTTGTCAAGGTCTATACCTCCAGTGAATTTTACATTTTTTTTCTGTATCCCAGATGATACATTTCACTGAATCTACAACATGGTGAATGTCACGCAGCATAGAAGATGTCGCTTCATCTTAATGGGTCTGATCGCTATATTATCGCTAAATTATTTCACCAAAAAAGTTACAACAACACCACCGGTTCAGGACGGATCACATCAAAGGGAGATCTCAGAACCAGCCCAAGAGGGACTCACTGAAAAGGAGATACAAGAACCATCTCAAGATGGATTGCTTCAAAAGGAGATAACAGAACCAGTTCAGGAGGAACTCTCTCGAAATGAGATATCAGATCCAGTTCAAGAGGGACTCCCTCAAAATGAGATACCAGGTAAAGTCTATAATAATGCACACCTCACTGTAAGGCCCTACAATATTACATGTCACCCTTAGTCCTTTCATCGATAATGTCGTTTTTAATTTGTTTAAATAGCCGATCGAATGATTTTTCTTAAGAATAAAATAATTGCTTAAACATCAAGATTCAAAAGATTCAGCACGGTTCCAAAGAAGGTGATATTGTACACCTATTTTCGAGGTGGTTCAACGTTTCTCGGCTCACTGTTCGAGGCTAACCCAGAAGTGATGTACTGGTATGAATCTCTGGGAGAATTCTACAAACAGTATTATGGTACGAGATATAGGGCTACAAATCAGGTCTGGTTTGACGAACAACAAGATCATGCGCTCCGGTAAGATATAAACATAGATATAGATAGCCAATCAAGCATGAAACATTGACTTGGTGTTGATTTAATGTTGGGCCAGCGACGGGTAGATGCTGACCCAACGTTAGGTCAACATATAAATCATACAGGGTCGCGTGCTTTCTTCGTGTGACCAATTAGATCATATTGTTTTAAACTAAACAAATGACTAACTGTTGAATAAAATAAAAATGAATAAACTTTATATCAGTAATATAAATGTCCTGCGTCGCATATGTAACGTGAGTGAGTGAGTGAGTGAGTGAGTGAGTGAGTGAGTGAGTGAGTGAGTGAGTGAGTGAGTGAGTGAGTGAGTGAGTGAGTGAGTGAGTGAGTGAGTGAGTGAGTGAGTGAGTGAGTGAGTGAGTGAGTGAGTGAGTGAGTGAGTGAGTGAGTGAGTGAGTGAGTGAGTGAGTGAGTGAGTGAGTGAGTGAGTGAGTGAGTGAGTGAGTGAGTGAGTGAGTGAGTGAGCGAGCGAGTGAGTGAGTGAGTGAGTGAGTGAGTGAATGAGTGAGTGAGTGACAGACCGACCGACCGACCGACTGACCGACCGACCGACCGATTGCTTGATTGATTGATTGATTGATTGATTGATTGATTGATTGATTGATTGATTGATTGATTGATTGATTGATTGATTGATTGATTGATTGATTGATTGATTGATTGATTGATTGATTGATTGATTTGCTGGTAGGTCGTTTGTTTTGGAAGTCGGTCGGAATGTCGGTGGGTGGGTCGATCGGCTGGTCGGCCAGGCGGTCGGAGATGGTTGATTGGTTGGTTAGCCTGTTTCGCTTAAAAGTAGGCTACATTTACGTCTGTGACATACTATAGTTACGTATTTATGCTAGTAATATTTGTTTCAGCATTCTACCCGCAGAAGAGATAAAGGCAATTTCTACTTACATGGATACAATATTCAAGTGTGACTTACAGCAAATGTACCCCATGAGCTTTGCCAATACTTTCCTCAAGAAGAGTAAAACTACACGGCCTCTGAAGTTCTGTGCCCCTAAAGAAGACGACTGTAGCACTAATACTAAAGCCTGCAGTCCACAGTATCTCAACGATAGACTACGTACAGAGTGTCCATCCGATTTATCGAGGATTAGACAATGCTGGTTAAGAAACGAATATTTAAATCCCTCGTGTAAAGATACGTATCAGGTGGCTCAGTGCTATGGGAAAAAGAGGCTGGATGCTTTAAGTTGTATCTCTAAATTTGAAGAAAATTGTCGATCGTATCGCCTGACAGCCACCAAGGTTCACCGTCTGAGCATGCAGGCAGTGGACGAGATCATTCTAAAGATCACAGATGTCTATATTATCTTCTATATCCGTGATCCTTGTGGCATGTGGTTGTCACGAGAAGACCGTGATCATGGCATCCCCATGAATGCATTATGTCAGCAAATGCTCAACGATTACAATTTGTTTGTCCAGTTAGATAACAAGTTCCCAGGAGTCTTCATCAAAGTGAAATACGAGGAATACGCAGAACGACCTATCGATGTTGTTAAAAGTATATATGAGCACATTCAAGAGACCTTCACGCAGAAAATTTTCGCATATATTGAGAAAATCACGAGCACAGGAAAAGTGAAGAGAGAGGATCCAACCAACGTAAGAAGATCTGACTCCAATAAAACGGCCTCAGCGTGGAGAAACACTATGAGCTACAAAGTACTCAAGAATGCTAACAAACTGTGCAATGACTTCTTACTCAGGGCAAATTACCCGATATAATGATCTTTAACATGCCAACTCTGTCTTCAGTTTAGGGTTAGGGTGAGCTTCAGATAAATGAATACTACACTTTTACGTTTACAAATAACAATCAATGCTTTATTTCTGATATCAACCTGTCAGTTCTATTTGAGTGTCAGTAGGCCTACGACTGTGTTTGGGCATTGTGTGCCCGTATCGCGCAGCTCGTGTGTTTTGTGTTCAACTGATGTCATCAATTTTGTACTGATATACAAGACTGTAAGAGAGACGTGTATTATCCTCATGAATGCCGAGATATCTTAACGTACGAGACAATCAATATCACAATCATCGAGCCAGCGTTCCAACCCGGAATCGGTGGTTGTTATTGATATTATTCAAACGTATCACCACGAATTACCGAGTCTGCGTAGGTTTAATACGTATTAAATACCTTTTTTTGTCAAATGACATATTTAACACATCGTTGCGTTTCGCTCCACTGATATGCTCAAAACCATTTAAAGGACAAAAGTTGGCAATGCATCATTTTCCACGTTAAACTTAAATACAATCATAATAAACTTCTTAACCCTTACACACGGGGAGCAATCATTGGGGTGGTGTTAAGTGCTTTGCGGTGGTGTCGAGTGAAAGATGCGCTGCGTTGAGTGCGAACACCATATTATCGCCACAAAGAAGCAACCACAGCACCCAGCTCAACGTAATTATACCCAAAAAAGCATGACCACGGAACACTAGAATATATTTACGTTCTTCACAGAGCTTTTGATGGTGTGCTGATAAATAAATAGTGGAGAACTAAGCAGTACCATTACACAACACTCATCTCCTGGTCGTGCATTTTCGCAATTGTGTCGTCAACAGCACTGTTTGGTGCTCAGAATGTTGCTCAGTAGACACTGATAACTATTCCAAACACTAGAAAAATATCTTACCTTGCCATGTGGAAAGTATCAAGTCGTTCTGAAGCTTCTAAGAATTTTAAATTAAATTTGCCAGCGCTGCATACCCATTAATTTTTGGTGCGGCTGGTGTGGAGTGACGGATGATCTGGAGTTGAGTGAACTAGCCGATACATTTATGTGCCGGTCAAAAGAATCACAATTTTTTTTTTCATTTCATCTAATGATGCTCACAAGTCTTTGGGATTTTCAGCTGGTATTACTGTATCGACAGCGTACAAACGTATATAAAGTTTAAAATAATTATGTTACAATTTCTTCATGAATATGCTATTTTTGCATGTTTTCTATGTCTTTTAGTCCGCTGCATTTACGTGATATGAACGACTTTAGGTCGTGTAGATATATGGAGACAGATTTTCTACCTGTCTTACACCGATGTTACAGGTGAAAAAATATGACTGCCTCTGCTGTTAATGCTACGCTAGCTTTTTCATACATCAAATAATTTTCCTGAAATTCCAGATGCTAGCATCTTTGACCACAAAGTTGATCTATTGATAGTGTCAAACGCTTTTTTTCAATCAATAAAACAACTGCATAATTGCTTAATCTTAAACTACTTGTGAAAAATTTACCACAATAACTCAGTTGTAAAATTCTTCTGTAGCTGTTGGGGTAATTAAGGTCACCTTTGTTTTTGTAAATTGGCCGAATTACGCTTGAGCACCAATCGTCAGGCATGTACCCAGATTCTAATATAAAGTTAAATATTCTTGTATAGAATGGAGAATATTCGTGGTGTGAATGTTTCAGAAATACCCATTTATTATTTGATCCGAGCCCCCCGATTAATTTTTTTTTAGTTTGCTAAGCGTTCCGTTATTTCCTGGGGTGTAAAGGGTCTGTTTAGTATTTCATTAGGGGGTATGTTGTTAAGCTCATCGTTCGTGTCACTCACATCAACACTTTCATTCCCAAGCGCGAGTTTCTTAAAATGTTCTTCAAATATATCTGAAGTTGGAATAAATTTCTGACGTTTTTCAACCTCTAACAATTTTCGAATACTCTTTGGGGTTTTCTGACTGCAGTAGGCGTAATTTGTGAATTATTTTTTGTTTGTATTCCAAATAAAGTTTATGCACTATTTTGTTATACGATGTGCTGGTTTTTCTTGCCAAATTCAGGTTTTCAGAAGAAGAAGAAGAAACACTTTGTTGTCGTCTATAGTTATTTCTGAGATTTGTAGAGCATGGTATTGGGCACAACAAAATCAAGTCAAATGTCTCCAAACGCTGTTCAGCCTCATTCGGGACACAACGAGCTGCTATGCACTTCCATATAAAAATATGTGGCACAGAGAAAAGTATTCTTAAGATGCCCAGAGCGTTACAAGACATTTGGACACACAAAATATTTGGCTGCCCACATGGCCGTACACAAATCGGTTGTGATGTGTCATCAATGTCCTAAATGTGGAAATCAATTTAGTCGCAGACGGTCTCTGAGAAGGCACGAAAAGCAGAAACATATACCATATCTATGAACCTTAGTTCGTATTTCTACAACGACAGACGTTTATCTGAAAATTGTATTGATTACTAGACCATGGACTGAAAGTCTAATAATTTTTTTTAACCTTATAATGTACCAAGTTACTTTTCAGGTGGTCTGCAGATTTTTTATGCATGAACAAGGTCACCAGGGATCATCGAAGTATGGTACCCTTGAACCTTAGGGTTGTATAAGAATGTGTCATATAAATAGGTCGAACCCAAGCCAAGTACACATGATGACATGATTTGGTGTTGGCTTTTATAGGGGAGTTATCCCAAGGATATGGTAAGGTCATCTCAAGGTCACAGCAAGGTAAAATAAGCACAAAACGGTTGAAAATATATTATTTGAACAGCACTTCCAATAGCTCGGTCGGAACCCAACCCAAGTACACAGTCATTGTGACATCGTTTGGTGTTTGGTTTCATGGGGAAGTTATCCCAAGTTCATGGTAAGGTCATCTCAAGGTCACAGCAATGTCAAATCAGCTCAAAACGGTTGAAAAACAAGATATTTCCAGCTGTTTTGAGCTGATTTGACCTTCTCGTGACCTTGAGATGATCCTTGTCATGACTTTGGGGTAACAACTATGGCCATTGGGCAAAATATAACATCAGTGTGTTATTTGGACCATTTCTGCCATATTAGACAGTATTGGCACAAGGATGATTTGAAGGGGAGGGGGTGGAAAACCCTTTAACCCCTGTGTTATCCTTGTAACCTATCGGGGGAGTTTTGGTGAGGTCTATATCACATTCACTAGTATACACCGTCGCCTCGGAGCTCGACGCGACGACATGTTATATACAACTATACAATGTATTTTTATAGTATGTGGATTTAAACATGATATGCATCATTTTCCCGGAACTATATTACTTCAAGTTTATCATTAAGTATTGCAACCTATTTAATGGACTGAATTCATAATTCAAGTCCTGTCCGCTATTTAGTGGATTCTAGTCATAATTCGAAGTGTGTTTCACAAAAAAATAAATATTTCTTATCTAGTTGACAGGGCAATTAGGGACATCCTATTTATAGAGTGTCATGCAGTATATCTGTTGAATCAACCATGCTCAGAAATCCTTCACATTAACAAAAAAATAGGACCAGTCTGGATAGAGAGCTGTATTTGTTTTCACTCAACACCAGACCATCTGTCACCCAACACCAGCCGCACCACGAAAAAATTGGTATGCAGCCGCTGGAAAATTAAATTTAACTCTAGAAACACTTGATACTTTCGGCAGGGCCAGATAAAGTATGTTCCTAGTGTTCAGAGTAGTTACCAGTGGTTACTGCACAAAATTGTGAGCACCAAACAGTGCTGTTGACGACAAAATTGTGAAAATGCACGACCAGGAGATGGGTGCTGTGAAATGGTACTGCTTAGTTCTCATCGATCTATTTATAAGTACACCATCAACAGCTCTGTTTAGAACATATATATATTCTAGTGTTCCGTGGTCATGTTTGTTTGAGTATACTTATGCTAATCCGGCTGCTATCGCTGATTGCTTCCGCCCATCTTCCATTGGTGTGGGTTAAAAGTGAACGATAATATGGTGTTTGAACTTGACGCAGCCCATCTTTCACTTGACGCCACCCCAATGATTGCTCCCCGTGTTACAGCGCTGCAATATATAATTTAAATTTTGACCCACCTGAAGTTGTGAGTCACGGTAGCGAGACACAACTTCAAGTGGGAAAAATAGTTAAATCTGTGCAATTTGAATCAAAATATCTGCCAATTTTTCAAATTTGATCAACATTTCTCTTACAAAGACTAAACAAGAGGCCCAGGGGCCTTGAAACTTGTCAACAGCATTGCAAAATATCAGCTACAGGTGTGTCAGAGAATGTATATCTATGCTCTAAATTGCATTATCATGAAAATAAAATATGTATAGGCCGGTAGTATATATCTATATCTCATCCATCATTGTGTAGCCGTGGTTATTTCACCTTAGGTTAGTTTCATTAGTATAGTGGGGTGAGACCTTGTCATTGTTTCCTTGTTTCCCTGACAGCGCCCGTGCGCTGGGTAAATGTGAACCCCAGTTGTGTAATTTTAATTCACCGCGAGATTGATATCACTTGACTCGTCAACGTCGTTGTGAACAGAGCTATACCGCTCTGTTCTACTCCTATTTTCCATTGGACTCTTTGTTGGAAGAGTAGCTGGTATTGTAGGCTTTGAAGATCTGTGATCTAGACTGGTCATTGGTATTTTGCGTGGCCTGATATCGAGCTGGTGTGTGTGACTCTGGAAGTGACACATTGTGTACCAGGGTTTTTTTGTTGCTTCGACTCGCTGTAAATAAACATGAACATCGCCATATGTCTTGTTTTTCTTGGGTGACCCAGGAGGTTTAGCCCCGAACTATCACAATGGCGCCCAATGTGGGGCAAAGGGTCACGAGCTGTGATGACAGATCGTTACAGACTGGAGTTGGTGTCGTACCTGTGAACAGCCTGCCCTGGTGAACTGCTCAACCCGGGAGAGCGGTAGGGACACAACAGTCTGCAAGCCGGTATTGTTCTGCTGTAGCTGGAGACTCGCTGGCGACACGTGGCTAATCACTTCAAGCGAGGTGTTAGTATTGTCATCGGCGAGATGTGTTGATCTTGATTACGCTCCACTGCGTAATCTGTGTGAATTTAAATTTGGGACAATTCTCGCCCTACGACCTCATAAGGTCATGTAGCTATCAGCTGATTGAGGACACCACTCCAACAGACTGTGAGTAAACAAAAACCCTGATGCATTGTATCCAGCCACTGGATATTTAATAGACATTGTATAATTTTGGTATTCGCGTTTGAACAAGCTTTGTTCAAGATACATTTTATTTACCTGTGAACTTTATTAATATGACAGAAGGACAATGAACATTCATTCCATCACGATCATTTATTCAGTTCATTTGGTGGATTGTTTTTCTCTTAATCTGTGCTGGTAAACAGAAAGCACTCTGTTAATATATTTCCGCGAACATTTTATACTGATTTAATTATTTAACACTGTTTATATAAGTGCACTTTCATATTCTATTTTTTTAATATTTAGGCAGCAGAAATCGAGATATCTCTGATTTTGAATTATTCTCGATAACGTGGTGATTGACATGTAGCGACAAAGACCAGTGCTGCTAGTTGTTGCTACAGTTCAATTATGAACGAAACTTAGTTACAATTTTGCAATTGTGACTTGGCAAATAAAATGGAATTTTCGCGACTTTGAAATTGGTTTGTGAAATAATTTTATTTGGCCTTTGACGGATCGCTCCGAGGTTGCAATACTTTCAATTCTGGTTTAAATATTTGTTTCTGAATTATAATTATTTGTTCGGATAATAGATATTAGTTACACGAATTTTGCCCGATTGATTTGAATTGCTATTGTTTACACTAGACACTCGAGATTTATTTTCAAGCAGCTTTGATATTATTATTTGTTTTGAGAATAATATCGGGTTAGTGTGCACCGTGACAGCTTTATTCGTTGAATACACATTTTAATTGAGAACATTTTTTGATATTTGTTCAATTTTGAATATTTATCATCCTCATAAATATAAAATTGTATTTCGCTTTACATCGCTTTCTTTGATTTATAGAGATTAATACAAGTTTGGTTTAAATATATAAATAAATGTGAGATTTATTATCGCTAATTATTCATTTCACATAACGCGCGACATTGCTTGCACGGTTGATGAGTGACAGATGGCAAGTGTGAACTTTGCGATTTTCTGACATTTTTGACTCTCAGTCGTCGGCGACTAGCGGTAGTTCACCAGTTGTACCGTGTCATTCATTGATTTAGGCAACAACGTTCAATATATATTTATTTGTATACTATCGTGCGATCAATTTCACAATTATTAAAATTTATTTGTTAAATTAGGTCAAACATTTTGGATTATACCAGATATGAAGTTTTTTTCTCAAGTGTATACAATTAATTATTGATTATTTGAAAATTATTTGATTGAATGTCATGATGATGAGTGTGGGTTGAGTTGTAATTACTGTTATATAATACAACCATAGGTCGTTCGTTGTGAATTGATTGCACAACAAGCGGTCTTTGTATTTATTACTCATTTGATTAGTTATACGAACAGCATTGAATTGTGTGAGCACTTTGTAAATAATATATATACAATTCGTTGCTATTTTCACCCATGCAATATTGCGGCGGCTAGTATCCATGTTAATGATTGATAGCTGTCATAAATACACTGCAGGACTTTTCACGGAATGAAGGTGTGAAGCTATATCATGTGATAAATAGGCAAACCCAATTTATTTGTGATTTTTGGCCGTGCCTATTCCTGTTGACATTTTACACTTCACTTGTGAGGTTCATAATTATGTATTCATCAGTATTTGCATGTTTAATGTGTTGAATTGCCGTCAGATGGCGCGGTGGTTCAAGTGATTCACTGTGAATTCAGTTTCACACTTGTATATTTTTTCAGTTAAATTTATTATCATTTGATTTGCTCATTTTCATAAAATATTACTCCTAATATTTTCGGTTAGCTCATATATCGGTTATCGAACTTGATAACAATTGTGATCTAAGCTGAAAGTAGTTTATTATTAAAGGTATAACGATTTTGTTTCAAATTGAAATCTATTAGGCATACACAACAGTGGATCACTGACTGCATTCTCAATAGACCAACGCAAAATATGTTTATTTTGTAGGGCGTCGCGGTATCTTCCACAAGTTGTCTATTTGATTCATCTCATGATTATCTCTATCTAACTCATTAGGCTACGTAGATCGCAGATCTTGAGGCGTGGAAGTACATCCTGCCAATATTTTGGTTTAGATATACCAGTGTCCCATTATTTATATTTCATTTCCATGTAACTGTACTGATACAGTGTACAGTTGTATGTAGATCTATTCATTCATTTTGTTGCGCCACATACCTTTATAATATTATACTCATTACAGTTATTATTTTTTTTTTTGATTCCTTGGATCTTTATTATACTTGAATAATCGGACCATTTTTCTAACGCTAGACATACAGGCCAAATATGTTTTTTTTATAACTTGTCCTTTGTGCTATGATTGATATGTATTTCGTTTAGTGTAAATACTCATTTATTATATTGGATTAGCTAGCTAGGATTTCAATAATCCTATACTGACCGACGGGGCTGTGAACATTAGGTGCTGAGTATATTTTGTTAGTCAGAACTATACCTAAGTGGGTTTTTTTGTAAGTATTTGATTTGCCCTGATTATATCAGCTTACTTAACCTAGGAGAGCTTGGACTTGGAGAGTTTAGGATTTGGGGAAGCCCAGAAGATTAGCGAACGTTATAGATTTAGTTATTTATTGATTAGCTATTACTTAATGTACGCAGACATTCATCTGGCATAATGTCGTTCAGCGAGGAAGAAGTTAAGAGCATGAGCTCTCTGTTTGAGCAGATGGGTGCTAAACCCAAGGCTTCAACTCCAGATGAAATGAACCAGTGGATGCTACAACATCTGAAAGCAGCCGGGGTTATATCTCCAGAGAAAAGTGAAGTGGGCAGTCAATCCGACACTATGGGAGCCTCGGGAACATGCAAGCCAACGCCCGCGGATGATGGGGATTCTGGTAGCCCATCTTTTCCTATTCAACCTGAGCCACTGAGACCACAGAAGATGTTAGTAGCCGAGGATCATCTTAAGTTCTCGTTCTTTTCTGGTGACGCAACCAGGAAAGATGAATCCTACTATGATGTGTGGAGGTATGAGGTTGATTGTGTTGTCCTGGACAAGTCACATCGGGAAGAGAGTTTGAAGAGAGCTATCCGCAGATCTCTACGTGGTACAGCTGCACGTGCATTGATGCGCCTTGGACCCGAAGCATCCTTGAAAAGCATACTACAGAAGTTGGACAGAATGTTTGGTCAGGCTGCCAGGAAACAGCAAGTTCTCAAGGAATTCTACAATGCAGAGCAGGAACAGAACGAGAGCGTCACTGCTTGGGGATGCCGGCTAGAAGACATCATGCTAAGAGCACAGCAGCTTGGAAACGTTGATGAGACAGAGGCTGAAGAGATGCTACGCGAACGATTCTGGCATGGTTTGCGACCCGATCTCCAGGAAGGAACAGGTCATAAGTTCGACGCCATCTCCGATTTTGATGAGCTCAGAGTTGCCATCCGGACTGTTGAGCAAGATCACCAGCTGAAAAAAACAAGTAGACCTGTAAAGACGACTACTGCTCAGATGTCTGCCGTTGAACCCAACACCGAGATCAAAGAACTGAAGAGTATGGTCAGTCAGCTAGCGTCCACTGTAAAATCTCTACAGAAAGACGTCAACTCCATCGGACAGATGAAAACCAGAGATGAAAGCACCAAGACTTGGACACAGAAGAAGGTCCGCTGCTATGGGTGCCAGGGGCTAGGCCACTATAAGAGAGATTGTCCACGCAGAGATCATTTAAAAGAGTAGGAGTCACTGTTGAGAGGCAAATAGTGAACTCCCAGACTACAACAGACGAATGCCTCAAGAATATCCCACAAGGATTGCTTGGTCCACCTTGTGAAACGGAAGTACTAATTAACAACAAGTGCTACAAAACGTTATTAGACTCCGGGTCAACTGTATCTGCAATAAATGAATCTTGTTTTCGGCAGTTAGATCTCCCACTGCATCCCTTGAAGGATCTACTCCACGTAGCCTGTGCCAATGGCGATACGCTACCGTACACGGGATATGTTATATTGGAGATAGGGATTCCACAGAGTCAAGAAACCCTAACAGCACTATGCCTGGTCGCTCCCGATACGGAGTATAACCAACGTGTCCCTGTTCTGCTGGGAACCAACGTTCTTGGATCCCTGCGACAGAAGTTTGGTACAGATCTTAGAGGCACTGCATGGAAAATGGCACTGGGTATGATACATCAGCAGCAGACGATTTTGGCTAGAAATCATGGGCATATAGGTGTGGTAAAGTGTGCAACATCAGAAACCATTCGAATTCCACGGAACGAGAAAGTGTTACTACCTGGAAGTGTTGACAAGACTCTGTTGAACGGAACTTGCTATGCCATGATTGAGGCCCACCAAGACAGCAAACTCGCAGACTCTGTACAGCTGCTGCCCTCGTTGGTGACATATCAAGGGAAAGGTACAGTTGTGGAGGTAGAGCTCTGCAACATGAGTCGGGATACCGTAATCATACAGCCACATCAAGTTATAGCACAGCTACAGCAGGTGCATATTGAAGAGGTACCAGGCCAATGTGATGTCAAGATGTCGGAAGAGACTTTCCTTAGTCAGTTCAATCTTCATAACACTGACCTAACCCCTGACCAATTACAACAGGCACAGCGGCTCCTGATAGAATACAGGGACGTATTTTCAGAGGGGGAGATGGATCTTGGACACACTGACCTGGTAACCCATCACATCAAATTGAATGATGATAACCCATTCAAAGAACGCCACCGGCGGATTCCTCCAGCCATGTTCAATGAAGTCAGAGACCACCTGAGACAGATGTTGGACAATGGAGTTATCAGACCATCTGAGAGTCCGTGGGCGTCACCAGTTGTCCTTGTGAGAAAGTCGAATGGTAAACTTCGTTTCTGTATAGACTACAGGAAACTGAACAACAACACTGTGAAAGACAGCTATGCACTCCCTAGGATAGAAGAGCTCATCGACCATTTGTCAGGGAATGTCTACTTCTCGACTTTAGACATGAGCAGTGGTTACTATCAGGTGGAGGTAGAGGAGCAGGATAAGTGCAAGACCGCATTTACTGCAGGACCACTGGGATTTTTTGAGTTTAAGAAAATGCCTTTCGGTCTGACTAATGCTCCAGCGACCTTTCAGCGCCTTATGGAACGCTGCCTGGGAGATATATACATGAAAGAGTGCTTTGTGTTTTTGGATGATATCCTTGTTCCATCCAAAACTTTTGATGGACAGTTACTTGCTTTAGAACACACTTTTCTTATGCTACGTCGTCATGGTCTAAAGTTGAACCCTCCTAAGTGTCATCTCTTCAGGGCAAAGGTAGGGTACTGTGGACATGTGGTATCTAAAGACGGCGTTGAGACTGATCCTAAGAAAGTGGAAAAGATTAAGAACTGGCCAGTCCCTACAGCTATACATGAAGTTAGAACCTTTCTTGGATTCGCTGGCTACTACCGTAGGTTCGTCAAAGATTTCTCTAAGATTGCTAAGCCTCTTTTTGATCTCCTAGTGGGATGTACTGGTAAAGGATCCAGAGCACGATCTCCGAACTGGACCTGGGGTGATCCTCAACAGCAGGCATTTGACACCTTGAAACGACATCTGACGTCCCCACCAATTCTTGCTTATCCAGACTACAATCAGCCGTTTGTTCTGCATACCGATGCCAGTAGTGATGGTCTGGGAGCAGTATTGTGCCAAGAGCAGGATGGAGTCAACAGAGTGATAGCCTATGGCAGTAAAGGATTGAATCCAGCTGAAAAGAACTACGCAGCACATAAGCAGGAATATCTAGCATTAAAATGGGCTGTCACAGAGAAGTTTTCAGATTACCTCTATGGACACAAGTTTACCGTTCTAACTGATAACAACCCTTTAACTTATGTACTTACCACGGCGAAGCTGGATGCTGCTGGCCATCGTTGGTTGTCTGCTCTGGCAGCCTACGACTTCAACATTGAGTACAGGCCAGGGGTCAACAATGGTGATGCTGATGGTTTGTCTCGTATGCCAACTACAGTTAGAGAGATAGGCCATGACATTCTCACTGCTATCAAAGATGCTGCTACATCAGTACCTTGGGCTGAAGCCTGTTGTCTGTCTTCTCACGTATTAGATGACATCATCCGTGAGGCAGAAGAAGATTTTGGTCACAAGGACTGGAGGCGTATACAACGGCAAGATCCAGTTATCGGACCGATAATGCGTTGCATCTCATATGGAAAAAGACCTGACCCAAGTAAGCTAGCATCGGATCCTGAGACCAAGCAGTACCTCAGAATATTTAATCAGCTTCACATTCGACGTGGTGTACTATACCGTATTACAGAGAAAGATGGTGAAGAAGTCAGTCAGTTGGTATTGCCTAGTGCTTTTCGGAAACAAGCACTGAAAGGTCTACATGATGACATGGGTCACTTAGGTCGCGACCGGACCTTAGATTTGACCAGAGATAGGTTCTTCTGGCCGTACATGTCATCAGATGTAGAAAAGTGGATCAAGAGGTGTAATAGGTGCATTTTGAGGAAATCGTCTGTCAATATTCGTGCTCCGTTGGTGTCTATCAAAACGAGTCAGCCGATGGAACTGGTCTGCATGGACTACCTGACGCTGGAGAGTTCCAAAGGAGGATATGAGAATATTCTGGTGATTGTAGACCACTTTACTAAGTACGCACAGGCAATACCTACCAAGAACCAGACTGCACATACTACAGCGAATGCCTTATTCCATTCGTACCTGGTCCATTATGGTTTTCCTAAGAGGTTGCACAGTGATTGCGGAAAATCGTTTGTAGGTCATGTTATCGAAGAGCTCTGTAAGATCACGGGCATAGAGCGATCTACAACCACCCCTTACCATCCGATGGGGAACGGCATCACAGAACGCTTCAATCAAACCATTCTGAATCTGTTGGGAACTTTGGAGCCGAAAAAGAAGAAAGATTGGGAATCCCATGTTGGAGCATTAGTACATGCGTACAATGCTACCCGCCACGACACAACACTCTCCATTCTACTTGCTCTTTGGGAGAGAACCAAGACTTCCAATAGACGTGGCTTTAGATCTGCCTGAAACACCTGGTCAGAAAACGTATGTAAAGTACGTCCGTGATCTGAGGGAGCGTCTGCGTAATTCGTACCAACATGTGGTCGAGGAGAATTCGCGGGCATCATCAGATCAGAAGAAGTACTTTGACAGAAAAGCCAGAGCAAGTGTGTTGAGTCCTGGCGACAGAGTTCTCATCAAGATCTTGGCACATGAAGGAAAACACAAGATAGCCGATCGCTGGAGTAGTGATATCTACGTAGTAGAGAATCAACCCAATATAGATATTCCAGTATATGAATTAAAACCTGAGAAAGGAGGACAAATGAAGATTTTACACAGAAATCATCTGTTGCCTATAGGCTGTTTACCTATCACCACTCCGTGTATGCCTGATGATTCTCTGAAGAATAGTGTGCCCAGTAAGGTAACTGTGAAGGAACACGTTAGTGAGGAGACAGTTGACCTTGTAGAGGATGATGCTTCAGAGGATATGGACACTGTCGGACGTGTCCTAGTCGTTGAGCAGCCACTACGAGAGGAAAGGGTCGAAGAGGATGCTACGTCTGATACTGACGATGATCTTCGTGAAGAAGCGCAGCAGGCTGACCGACAGGAGCCGGCGCTTGAAGTAGGCCCGCCAGGTGTAGCTATTGACCCCGTAGGTGAAGCTGTTGAAATGCGTAGAGAGGACAGGATCGTCCAGGACGAAGTCGCTGTAGGAGCGCCGCACATTCCTGATCCTGCTCCAGCTTTGAGACGGTCTGAGAGAGTAACACGGAAACCTAGATGGCAGACCACTGGAGAGTTCATCATGAACGCTATACATGGAAGCCGCTGGGATAATCAGCCATTTGCTCTATCAGAGAGGGTTGCTCTAGCGTCTTTCTTAATCCAACAGCTAGGCTTGGGGCATACGCCAGATGAATGTTTCGTGTAGGAACCGTTAGGAACTTCATTTGATCTTTATATATATATATTTTGTTTGTTTTATCAATGTATTTGGGTTGGGATCGTAATGATGGGGACATCATTTTTAAAGGAGGGGAGTATGTAGCCGTGGTTATTTCACCTTAGGTTAGTTTCATTAGTATAGTGGGGTGAGACCTTGTCATTGTTTCCTTGTTTCCCTGACAGCGCCCGTGCGCTGGGTAAATGTGAACCCCAGTTGTGTAATTTTAATTCACCGCGAGATTGATATCACTTGACTCGTCAACGTCGTTGTGAACAGAGCTATACCGCTCTGTTCTACTCCTATTTTCCATTGGACTCTTTGTTGGAAGAGTAGCTGGTATTGTAGGCTTTGAAGATCTGTGATCTAGACTGGTCATTGGTATTTTGCGTGGCCTGATATCGAGCTGGTGTGTGTGACTCTGGAAGTGACACATTGTGTACCAGGGTTTTTTTGTTGCTTCGACTCGCTGTAAATAAACATGAACATCGCCATATGTCTTGTTTTTCTTGGGTGACCCAGGAGGTTTAGCCCCGAACTATCACAATTGGAATTTATTATATGTTCGATTCCCATCAAACATTTTGCTGATTTTACACACATTCCGAAGTAGGCCCACTGCACGTAATGAAAAATGCTTGACAAAAAATCATTTTTTACAGGACTACAATGTAAAAAATATGTACATACAAGAGTAGATGTGCAATTATTATTTATTCTGGGTCTTTTAATAGGCCCCAGTTAGCCAGGAATTTTCACGAAGTCTTTATTTTTCAATTTCAATTCTTCTGCCTTAAATAGGCCTAACAAAATCGTCACGGAGTTGTAAAATATCAACTTTTAATGTTTCTTACTAAGCCGTGAAATCTACAGCAGCCCTTATCCATCATTATCACATGTAACCGTAATGCACTTTTACTACACCCTCTTACGTAATGCAAATTACGAAAATCACAATACTAACAGTAGATCGACCCAAGGATAAAGACCCATGAAGGCTTTCTCAACTCACACGATCTTTGCTGCAATCTTACTGTAATGTTAGCAGGCAAACGTCGAGTCAGGTGTTAGTTGGCTTTATAAAATGTAATGAAATAAAATGAATGGGGTTTTATGCCACATTACGCCCTCCTGGGGATGGTGATATGAATGAGGTGACACTGCCCTCCGGACACATGATTTGAAATTGAGCCCTGTTGGTCTGCGGCCAAGCACGTTATCTCTCGGTCATGTAGGCTGCCCACAATATTCAATCTTTACGATTGAGCAGGGAGGAAACATTTTGTTCTTTGAAACTTGGAATGCCAAAGCAGGAGACGAATCTGCGATCTCTGACTTTCCAAGCAGGCACCAGGCCCCCGCACTTTGGTATTGTTGCTACATACAATGGCGGGTCAAGAATGTGCAAGAGGAGGGGGCGTAAGCCACATTTTGGCTGAAAAAAGATTGTAAGCTTCACTTTTTTAAAAAAAATGCATGAAAATGCAATATTTTAACCAATAAGGGGGGGGGGCACTGACATATATACAAACACATTACCTGATTACAGATATCAAGATGATGTGCTATGTATTCTTGCTGGTATCTATAAGCTGATTAGCAAAACGGTTCCAATTATTGATTTTTATGACATTGATGATGTACTATATTGGATTAAATATATATATATTTGTTTTCATATGTGTCGTTAAAACTCACTTATGTAGCACAGAAGCAATTGACAATGTAGGACTATATAATGATGTGGTCATTCGTGCATATAATACAGATGTTTTAGTTATTGGGAGATGACAATATTATATCATCAAGTGACGAGACAGACAGTTCAAGTGACGATAATTTATTAGTTGACTAATTTAAAACATCAAAATATGATTTACCTTTAATGGTTGTCTTAAACTCAATATAATTTATAGCTGACATATTGGATAGTTTATGCTTTGGCACAAGATAACGTCCAAAGAACTTTAATTTAAGCTTATAAGATACCCATGTTATGTTTCGGAATAAGATAAAACCGAATGATATGTGTTAATTTCTGACTAAATGTTTCACATATATATAATACATTGTTTTCAATGTGTTGTATTTCCCCTAGGCCTATAAGGCACATGCCGAGATAGTGGAAATAGTTTCACCCTTTCACCCTTCCATCCGTCCACCCGGTATCCGCCTTTTAGTCAGAAGGCCCTTTAGCCACAAGGCCCATTAGTCAGAAGGCCCGTTAGTCAGAAAACCAGTAAGGATGATTAGTCAGAAGGCCCGATTGTCAGAAGGCCCGCCACGCGAAAAAGGGTCATAAGCTCAATTTTGTCAAAATTGATTTTTTTCAATTGATTCGATAGCCGTATGGTTCCTGTCTCAATATTGAAAGAATTTTTGAAAAATCTTTATTAGTTTTTGTTTCATTTGATTTTTAATATTTTAAATTTAGCTATGTAATAATTAAAATTAAATTTTAAATGACGTCATAAATAATTTGAATAAAGCCGCGGGGAGGTACCTTCTCGCGTGGCGGGTCACAAATGTATTGTTATTATATTTGATTTTGGCTTTCATATATTTTAATTATTTTGTTGATCGTCTATATAGCCGAAAAATCAGTTTCCCAGCAAACACAAAACAAAATTTGTATAATTTTATACAAGTTCGGCTCAACGTCATTTCATAAATGTTAGCATAAACGACGCTAGCCCAACTGTATTAATCTAACATCAAGTCAATATCGGGGTTACCTTTATAACCCCCTCGACCCACAACCCTCGACCCTCAACCCACAACCCCTCGACCCACAACCCCCTCGACCCACAACCATTCCGAATTACCCCCTCGAACCAAAGTTGAAAATGGGTGATTTAGGTTTAGTTTATAATCGTGTAAGGCCTATTGGTGGACCCTTTTTATTTATAACATAGGTCTAATTTGAGTTTTTGATATTAGGCCTTATATTAATGAATAGGGCATAATAAATTCTCTGTCGGTAGACCTATATCCTATTCATATAAGCGTGCCGCAGACAATGTTGTGCCAGCTGTAGAGATGCTGGCCCAGTATTGAGACAACATTGGGTGAATTTCCCGTGTCAGCGCGTGTGTTGGCTTTGATGCCAGCCACAGCGCCCATGTTCCCGGCTCCAGGACATTTCGCACCATAGACGTTTCGCCCCCCAAGACGTTTCGCACCCATCTTCAAGACGTTTCGCCCCCGTCGCCGTGACGACTTGTCCCAGTTTAAGACGTTTCGCCCCCCTGTGAGACGTTTCGCACCCACGGAATACGTTTCGCCCCTTATGTGAGACGTTTCGCCCCCTATTGAGACGTTTCGCCCCCCTAGGGAAGACGTTTCGCCCCCTGGGAAAGACGTTTCGCCCCCTCTCTAAACTAAGACATTTCGAACCCTTATGTGAGACGTTTCGCGGGACTTGTTAGTCGAGGATTGTGGGTGATGGTTCGAGGGGATCGAGGGGGTTATGAAGGTTAAACCCAACAGGCTGTGTCTACCAAGAGAACAGCACCTGGTGGACAACTGTCCCAGTAAACACAAAACATTTGTATAATACCTAAACAACGTCGGCCCAATTTCTTAGAAGCTGGATCATCTGTACATCATTCATCTCATCAATTGACTACAACGTTTTTATCGTTTTATAATGTCACCTAAAAGACCTTTTGTGCCGAAAAGTGACGTAAAGCAATGATTTACTACTACTTCTACTTAGACGCTGGGGTAGTAGTATAACGTTTTACAAAGCCAAAAGGCAGTAACTACAAGTGATCACAAGAGAACAGTTAATGCCTACTATCTTTCCCAGGCAACATCACCGCCCTTCGCTTTGTACTTCTACAGCTCCAATTAGACTGTTATGCCGACGATCTCAGCCCTATGGACAATAACAATACCGTGATATTTCTATTATATGTGACGTTTAAAATCATCTACCATCGTGAAATTTCATTAACATTTAGAACTAATTATTTCTGCTTTCAGCCGACAAGTATGTTTCAATTTACATGATTTTCATTTGTTAAATTTGCTTGCATATAGTCCATATTATTATTATTCACATTGGGACGCAGATGGTTAATTGACTTCATAGTCAAGCGTCAAAGCTCACACCAACGCAGATGATGATAGGCCTACCCTGTCTGTCAGTTGGTTGCCAGACCCGGCAAACACTCTTATTTTCACCGAAAATCGTCATGGCTTACACAGAATGTCTGGTTATAAACCGCAACTGTCGATTTTTTAGCTATTTTACCAAACATAGTTCCAGTGATAAACCGCGGTTACTAACCGGCAATATACGGTGGAGCTACAAGAACATCATCACATCCTGTGATGACATCAACAGGACTGATTGCGAAAAACGCCAGGCACTCCACAATGTATATTTAATATTGTCCTGACGTCTATTACATTGGCCCAACATTAAAACAAGCATTGGGTGAACGACTTCTCTCGCTGGAGAAGCAGATCATGGTCTTGATCAGAGCACAAACTGAAACAGCGTATCGGCGCTGATAACTGAATGATGTATGAACGGGCATTGCAAAAAAAGACGTTATTCAGTCGTATTACACACTAGTGCAAAAAAGACGTTTTTCAGTCGTATTACACACTAGAAATGTATAAATTATATGAATTTACAATGCCTTTAACTGCCAAGGCCAAAAATCTACTTTTAATAATACAAAATGTGATATTATTGAAGATAGATATCTTAGCCAAGACCTAACTTCGATATTGCATAACACTAGATGTCAGTTGTGGGAGAGAGGGTGGGTGGGGGCTACCCCTCCACCACAGACTGCCTGCCACGTGAATCAGCCTCTCTGGTGTCACCTGGTCACAGCCACACAGCAAACAGAGACATTGAAACAATGCTAGCCTAATGGTGGCCCACCGTTTACAACACTGGGCCAGCATTGGCCTACCAGTAGAATGGCCTTAGCACAATATATGTTCACACAATGCTAGTGTAATGCTGGCCCATCATCTACAACCCTGGCTCAATAGTAAAACAGCATTGGCTAAACATCTCATTTTCGCGGGAGGCACAGGCAACTTGATACACTAACACAATGTTACTTTAATGTTGGAACAGTGTTATAAATGATGGCACAACATTTACCCAGCATTGGGTCAGTGCATTATGTGTCGCCTAGAACAAGCATGACATAGAACGCTTCTGCTCACAGCAAAACCAAGTATCTGCTTATTTCACAAGTGTGCAGATACTGTCTATTGAACATGATGTTACTAACAAGAAGGAGGCAGTGACATCAGCGTAAAGGAAGTATATACTTGATTTACAAGTTAGCAAATACAACCTTTTGGTAGCGCCATGGCAAGAGGAGCCAGTTAAGAAACAGTCAATGCTTAGTTTACCAGGGAGCAGATAATGCCTTTTGACTTTGCACAGGCAGAACAGATGTAAAGCGGAAGTTAACGACAGACGTTTCTCTTGAAAGACAAACTAAAAACTTGGAGAAGTGTCTCCAAGTTGAAAACGACAATAGACGCGATTCCCAGCAAACACAAAACATTTGTATAACACTTGCACAACGTCGGCACAAAGTCTTAGACGCTGGTCCAACATTGTACAAGTGTTATACAAATGTTTTGTGTTGGCTGCTTTAACACTTTGAAGGTTAACACACATTTTCATTTCCATTAATCGAAATGTGAATTTCTAGCGCAATTTCCAAACTCATATTAAATAAAAATAACACATTTAAAAAAAAAAAAATTGTCAAATGTAATATCTTAAATAAAAGGATTTTCCATACCGGCCAAGATTGCTCCCTCCTGTTTTATAAGCACACTCTTTAATCCTTACAACGCTGAAACATTCTTTATAAACCAGGAGACTAAAGGTGTTTTTCAGTTTTTCAAACAAATCATTTAGATACCTATAATATAGATATACATCCATTATAAATATATTACTCTTTCAGTGTGAGGATCGACATTAAACGCCATTTTTTTACGTCTAATATGCCCCCCCCCCCCCCCTCAAGCTGAAAGGGTTGAATTTGTGAACATCTGCATAGAACGATTTACGAGATAAACGTATATTTGAACCAAATGATTAATGTAATACATGATAAAATATTGAATAAAACAACATATCTTCACTTTTCATTCTTTGAGTAGCCTCTGCAACATTATAAAATATTTTGTTTATTCTTTTGTTATTGAACTGCCACACATTGTCGCAAAATATATCGGTTTGATGTTGTTCATAATATTATATTTATTATTTATTTATTACAGCTCAATCATGACAATACACGTAAGCCTTATCATATTTATTAATCAGTGTTCAGTACCTGTTTTTTGTTTTAATATTGTTGTGTCGGATTTATTTGTGTTTGCAATATATTCCACATGTTATACACATTGTTAAAAATTGTTTATTTTGTAATTAAGTGGAATGTTTCATTGATTTTGTAATGAAATAAAAAAAATTGTTTTTATGAAACTCATAAAATGTTATGTAGGTGTTGCTGTAACGTTACGATGTTTTATTAACTTTCCAATTTATTATGATGTTCTGTATAGAGGAACAAAAATTATATAAAAATTCCATCATGCTAATCGAAATTTAGTGATTCAATATTTACTGACCACGACTCAGCTGATGATACTGTGGCTATCGATCTGGTGCTTACAGGGTACCTAATGGGAAATAGATGGCTGCTCATGAATATCGCATGAAAATGAACTTTTGGTAAATTTATTTCAACATTGATAAACCTATACCGCGTCAATAAATACCTGAAAATAGATTATTGTCCGATAATTGAAATCATTATTTCACTGGGTGAAATAGTATCTTCAAAATCTACGATATCCAACAAAGTAGATTCAGAAAGTGGCCTGCTGCTTTCTAACTTGCTCTTATTTTTCATGGAAAGTAGGACATTCCTAAAATAAAATTGTTAGAAGCAGGACACATTTTTCAGACTGCTTTGTAGAATGTCGTAGAGTTAGATGCCAATATTTGAGGTGAAATAATGGTTTGATTTATTGGATAATATTGTATTTTTTGACGCGGTAGCCAGGTTTATCCATTTTGAGATAAAATCAACAAATGTGTCCGTTTCCACGCCGATATTTCGTGAGCAGACATCTATTCACTGGATCCGAATTCGTACATGTGTTTGCAAGTTGGTAGGCCTACACCAGCTATCAATATAAGACTTGAACGAAAAACGAACACTCTTGGAATAGCCAAATATGCGAAATATCTCGATTACTGGTCGTGATATACGTTTGTTGACGTCTCATTAAAAAGCAGGACATGTGTTTAGAAAACGTATCACGCATGACAAGTCTATTGAAGGTGAATATAGCCCTAGCGATGGTAGAAAACCTAATATTGAAATCGGCTACAAATGAGATAGACAAAATGAATTTAGGCCTAGTATACTACAAAAAAAACAATTCCAAGAAAGAATAAACCGATACCAAAAACTATAATGACTATTCAAAGCAATGTAAATATCTACAATAGAATGCTACTGCAGAGTTAGATGACAATGGATTCCCAAATTGGTGGTTTTATATTTGATATGTCCTTGAACTCTCTGAGCTTGGCCAGACATATTTGGAACATAGAGAAATACATGTTTCCTTCAAAAAGAATCAATTGCTTACACTGTACTGGAAATATTGATTGTTCAAGTAAACCGCATAGATACCCAGTGGGCAATCTGACGTCGAAACAACGTTGAATCAACGTGAAACCATAACGTTGAAACAACGTTCAATTTTAGTGTAGAATGAAAGTCCAATTGACGTAGCTATGGAAACCTGAAAACAACGTTGCAAAAATGACGGTGGATCAACCTGAACAAAACGTTGTAAAAATAACCGTGTTGATCTCAAAACAACGTTGTAAGAACAACGTCTAAGTAACGTTGAAATACCGCTGTTGTGAAAACATTAGAAATGTAACGTCGAAACAACGTGAAATCATAACGTTGAAACAACGCCTAATTTTAGTGTAGAATGAAAGTCCAAATGACGTAGACATGGACACCTCAAAACAACGTTGAAAAACGACGATGGATCGACCTGAACAAAACGTTGCAAAAATAACCCTGTGTTGACCCCAATACAACGTTGTAAGAACAATGTTTATGTAACGTTGAAATAGCGACATTGTGAAAACGTTGTAAATTTTCATGTTCGATCGACGTTGTGAGAACAATGTTCAAATAACGTTTAACTCATGCCGTTGTGAAAACGTTGGAAATGTTCACATTTATTCGACGTTGTGATAACAACAGTAAAAAAACGTTGAAATCCTGCCGTTGTGAAAACGTTGTAAATTTTATGCTAGATCGACATTGTGAAAACTACATATAAATAACGTTGAAATCCTGACGTTGTGCATACGTTCATGACTGGTCGACGTTGTGAGAATAACGTGAATATACTCACTGGGCACACGACATTGTTGCAACGTTGAATCAACGTAATTGATGTTGATTCAACGTCGCTACAACGTCAAATGCTCAGTGTACGAAACTCGCTTCCCAGTGGGCACACGACGTCGTTTCGACGTGGACATGAGGTTGAAATCACGTTGCAACGTCGGCTAACCTCAATACAACGTCGCATCGACGTCGTTTTAACAAGAAATCAACGTCATTTCAATGCTGAAACAACGTCGTTGTGCCCACTGGGTTGAACACCATTGGTTGACGTTTGATCCAGGTCGTTGTTTTAACTTTGCAATACTGTTATCTATTAAAAAAAAACATTATATTATTGTGCAAAAATTTATATATGATATAACATGTATAACGTTGAAGCTGAAACTTTAACAAATAATACACCAGTGAATTGCGATAATAAATGTGGGGGTAATTTTTAATGGAATTCAACTCAAAATCAAATAAAACTTCATTTATTGAGGGTATACCATTTGCAATGGGCCCTCGTAAAATCATATTGCTAATATAATCAATAAGCACATGCAAAATTATACATACATTTGGTTTATTGACACATTTGAAAGTATAATATTAAAGGTGTTACATGCAACCTAACACTTTCTCCGCTGACATAGGCTGCCATGTGAATTCTTGCATCACTGCTTACGAGATGCCACAATGCTCAGTAAATATAGGCATGCTAGTAAGTTTGACCATACTTCAATTATATATAATCTACTTCAAAGTTCAGCAGCTGGTAAAAAGAAACATTGTAGTAACAGTGTTTAATAGGCATAGTGTGCACAGTGTTTTGCTACATAATTAAAACAAATATTTTCATATCTATATATACATATATATACGATAATAGAGAATGAACATCAAATGATCAATAACAAATTAAAGCAAGAATTTTAAAGGGACATGCCCCGGTCTAAAATCATAAAAAAATCAGTGATTTTAGTTTAGCTTAATAATATGACCTTATGATGTAAACAAGTCCATAAACTAGAAATGCAAAAGTTTTTTAATTTTTGTGCTGCGCACTCACCAGTTAGTCTAGATATAGAGACAAAATTCCCGTATTTCTTATTTTTGACTTGGTTGTCAATAATTAGAAATCAGGAATTTCCTCTCTATATCTAGCCTAACTGGTGAATGTGCAGCACAAAAAATAAAAAACAAGAGATTACAACGACAGCCAAAAAAATAAGTTTCGTGGCGACATAATAAGCATTGAAAATCAACAAGGTTGAATTGCCGGTATTTTTTTCATGACTAACAATATAACAAAAGGTCTGAAGTCTCCCCGCCATAAATTAGGTTTTTGAGTTTTTGCGACCAAAAATAATTAAGAAGTTGACCTGTGTTGGCCATTTGGAACTTCAGTAAAATCTGGAAAAAAATCAAGTTGCACATCTCCATATATTTGGGAATGTGATTTTAAAATTGGAACAATTTCTAATTTTTTGAAATTTTGCGCCAACAAAAAATATGAAGTTGACCTGTGGCAGTCATTTAGAAATTTTGGTAGCATCTCTGTGTTGTTAGAAATGTAATTAAAAAAAAAGTTTTTGTGCACACAAAAAAACATGAACGACATGTGATGTGTAACACACGAAAAGACGAACTGCTGCGGCCATTTTGAATTTCAGTCAAATCTTGAAAATATCATTTGCATATCTCGATATTGTGGACAGAACTTTGGGAATGCTATTTTTTTAAATTAATAATTTATACCTTACTAGTTTTTGCACACACCAAAAATATAAAATTGTTAAAAAAAATCATTTGCACATCTGCATGTTGTTAAGAATGTGATTTTTTTACTACTAGTTTTTGCGCTCTAAAAAAATATGATGTTGACCTGTGGTGTCCATTTTGAATTGTGTTAGCATCTTATACAGTACATATATTGTTAGGAATATATTTATTATTTTGACCACTAGTTTTTTGTCAAAAAAAATACTAGCTATGCATGTATGACACCATGTAAGATGTGGTCCACTTAGCCTAAAAACTTCAGCGAAAAAAAAATCATAAATACAGTACAGAGAACCAAAGATCATTTAGATGGCTAAACATGGACATTTCTCACACTGACACAGGCTTCTTTTTTATAGTAAATACCAATGATATGCATTTTACACATACAGTAGGGGTAGCCAAGATCAAATGGTCATATTTATGACCATTCGATCTTGACTGCCCTGATACATTTTTCATAAAATCCTATGCCGGGACAAATAAAACATTTCTTGTAAAATTACCACTAGACTGACGTATTAGGGTGCAACCATTGAAATAGCGGGGACAGTCTAGAAATAAATAATCTCCTTACAAATTGTCTGGAAAACAATAATTTAATCACACTTTTAAAAAAAATCATCTCCAAAACAGTGTAGAAAAAAATAATCACTTTTTCTTCGAAGAAAGCAACTAGACAGGTCCATGCCAGGCAAAAACTGCCATCTTTTCCTGTCAAGGTTTTCTCGGTGGATTCAGCTACCTGAAACTATACTGTTTGAAATAAGCTTCTGGGCCACCCTAAAATATTCCTCAAATCCAATATGGCGGCCAAAATTCAAAATGGCCGCCAAATTACCTAAAATTGTAATTTTTTGGAGTTCCCTTTGTTAAATAAAATCCAAACGACTTCTAATTATGGTATTTAATGGTAAAGTAAGATGATTCCATCATCTAGAATTCACGACAACACGTTATTCACATTTAAATCCAAGATGGCCGCCGGGCTTACAACTGTATGGACAACTTTTTATATTTCCTGTTCTAGTAGTGATACATTTATTATATTGGAGTCTATTCATAGGTTTTGGGAGACAAGGAATCAATTTATTCACTTTTTATTTTAATTAGGTCATCAGGTCATGTGATAAAAATAAATTAAATAATATCCAAAATGGCTGCCGTCGAGGGGATCCAATTAATTCTTAAATTTTTAGAGCAGAGTGCTAGAAACTAATGTTATACCTCATTTTCGATTAATTTGGGTACACTGATTACGTTGAAATGGTTATTTTTACGTTTCAAGGTCATCTAGAGGTAAAAAATAAGATGGCTGCCAATGTCAACATAAAAATGTTTTTTTTTACGAATAACTAATATTAATTATTTTATTCTTCAATTATAGACCCATAATAATTGAATTACGTACTCCGATTTAGAGTACTTTGAAGACGTTGATTGCAATACAGTTTATATTTCAGGGCCACCCTAAAATATTCATCAAATCCAGTATGGCGACCACTAATTCAAAATGGCCGTCAAATGACCTAGAATTTTAACTTCTTTGAATTCCCTTAAAAAAAACATCTTCTATAGTTCTGGAATTTAATGGTGGAGTAAGATGTTTCGATCATCTAGAATGCACGACAGTACTTTATTAACATATAAATCCAAGATGGCCGCCGAGCTTACATCTGTATGAGAAACACTTCTATGTCCAGCTCTGGTAGTGATATAATTATTATTTTGAAATCTATACATATGTTTTAGGAGTCGTGGAATCCTTTCCTTTACTTTTTGTTTTAATTAGGTCATCAGGTCATGTAATAACAATAAATAAAATAATATCCAAAATGGCTGCCGCCGAGAAGATCCAACTTCTAACTCGCTTGGTCTCAATTTAAATAAAAAAGAAACTGCACGGTTAGACAACATTTTGTATTTTAATTCCTCATAAACATTTATTCCCAAATGTCCAATCACTATCATCTGAATACACCCGCAACCGGCTGCAGATGTAGCAGAAAGCTGATCCATGCTGCTGTCATCGCTCTCTGAAACGTCATCATATTCATCATATTCACCATCTCCTACAAAAAAAACATGTACAATAATATAATGGGGACAAATGTCAGTATAGAAAATCAAAGCAATATATAATATAATATATATTGCTGTTGTCGCTTTCTGTAGTCCTCTCCTGATCCTTCTACCGTGTGGCTGGTGGAATTGGTTCTCTTCTTAGGTGGGGGCTCATCTCTTTCTTCTATTGTATCTTCCATGTCCGCATCATGTTCAACATGGCCTATCAACAGAAAAACAGAAATCATGCATATGGTCATGATAGATTATATGATAGGAAAACAAATTAATGAAGAAGCTCTGGCATTTTAACTCCACTTATCTTGCTGTTGATTTTTTCAGTTCTTTTTTTGGACTTGAAGAGGCTTGGCGGGAGTTGCGGATAGGTAAACCATATTAGCTGAATTCCATCATCTGTTTCTTCTCATCCCCTGTCAATGATAGATGGATACTCTATATTCTGTTTCAAAGACTGGTATCACACCAATGTCTGTAGGTCGCTCCTCTTTAGGTGCTCATTCGTGCTACTCTCGTCTGGCAAGAGGCTGGAGCTATATTTCACCTTTTGAGTGGTGTACATTGTAACCCTCGTTTCAACAAATCTTTCTTGTTCACTTCCAGAGTACATGCATGTTCTAAAGAAGCATTTAGCTTTCGTAACATCTTGAACAGGATGTAGTGAACTGCCTAGTTCTGAGAGTAGATGGGACTTCCCCTGTTTCATCAACTTCTTGATTGGCTTGATTTTTCCAATACGAAATGGGAATGATGTTGTGTCACATCCAGTTATACTATGGTATGCTGGAAGAACTTCACACACTTCTTCTCCAAAGTGAGTTGTGAGTTTATTCACACTAATGTACCGATGGTAAATCTTCATCATCCAGTCGTGTAATGGTTTACAACCATTACAACCAGAACTGAGAAGAATCAAGACATTTGTATCAGTTGCCCTAATAATAACAGGAGCTGTGGACTGTCTTGCATGAAAGATTAGCCTTGTATCAGCCTCATGATAGTTGCAGGATTGAAGCTTCTCAATTTTCGTCTTTGTGATCAACCAGGTATTCTCTTCCTCTGTCACTGTGAGTGGAATTTTTTAGCTTGGATCTCACTGAATCAGTTTTGAAGTGTGTGACGAGAAATCGGATCCGTTCCGTTTTGTTTTCTAAGTTTTATAGAAATAAGTCCCAATCTTTGCCTTCAGCTCAGTACTTGTGATGCGGGCTCTTCTGCTCGAAACCCCTCGGCGACGTTGGGTTAGCTGCTTGGTTGTGGGTATATGAATCAAATATGATTTCTATCTGCAGTGGCTTTGATTTGATTTGTAACAAGCAGAATTTCAGTAGGAGTTATGGAGTTTGCTTTCTCAATGAGGTAGTTCCTAAGTGCTGCCTTAGAACCTTGTCGTAAGTCTCGTTCTGGTGTGGCTAGAGCAAGTGGGACAGTTGTCAGAGGGTATGAATGTACAAACCAAAAGCTTGTCGTCTTCCTTGAGAACGTTCACAGCCTTTGGGTCCTTCGTGGCCTTCTGGCAATCTTGTCAAAAAAGTACTTCCATTGTGGCTTTGAGTTTCTGGTCAACTAATTATCTGATACTTCGCTCCTGCTTCCATTGATGACAACAATCCAATAACAATATAGTGATCAATTTCCACACCAGTTTTCATATGACGAGCGGAGCCAATCAGAAAAGGGTCAAAGTACTTATCAAGTTGACGGACTAGGCCCTGCACAATGTTGTCATGCTGTCGCCTTGCCCCTATATTAATCTCTTTGTGAGTTGAAGAGGTCAGGATATCTAATGTTTTCTTCAGTATAGCTTTGAGCTTTGCCATTAGGTGACTCGTCTTGATGAATGCATCTGTTGTCTGCTAACTGGTACTGTATTCACCTTGCATTGGGCCACCTCTGACTTTCACTTCTTGGTTGATTGTTGTTTCAGTTATAAAATCCCCATGGATTGTAGAGAAAGGCTCACCAGACCAGTAGTGTGATGAGTGGTTTGTGAGCATGTCGATGTCTGTTGTTTACCATCTGAGTTATCAAACGTGATGTGTACACTCCGACCTTGGATAAAACCGGGAGGCAGCATCTTCTTGTGTTCCATAGTAATAGACTTTGCTCATTTACTGTTCAAGTCATGGACATCTGTGCAGGGTATTCCACAGCGATTCAACAGAGTAGTCGCCTCCTTACTACCTTTGATTCTGTGAATGGTCACACTTAAAGCAGTTCCTAATGGCGATCTCTCAGCTTTGGCCATCTTTTCCCACCTCTGACTTATAGTTGAGATTGTCTCTGCTTCAGCCCTGTTTGTAGGCCTAACTGTTGCATAACCAAATTCATTTGTGGATCTCCTGGGATTTATTGACCATCAGATATCATTATATAGGCCTATACAATGAAGAGTTTTATGACTAACAAGTAGGTCGAACAATTCATCTGATTCCAGAGGCCATTTGATGGCATTCCTTTAGAAAAGCTTTTGTCAAATCAGTTTCACCTGCCCTGAATTGTAGCAGCAGAATATGATATGAGATTGGCTGCACTGGAATGCACTACCAGCCTGTTTCCAAATATATGATAATCAATAGATCGAAATTCCGCAATGAGGCGCGTCTTAGGAGTAAATGCCTTTGTAACCGGTAGGTCATCAAGGTCATTATCTTCACTCATCTGCTTTATATCTTCAATTAACTATGCGGAGAAATAGGTGGAAAAACCTGTCCATGACCTCCGAACCTAATTTATCCTTTTCTACTTTATCAGCAGTTGGCTGTTTTTATCGTATACATAAGTGAAATTAACATAGCAAGTCTTGTGATAGTAGAGATTGAGCGCAAATAAATCATATGATGCTCCACTTAGAATAACCTCCTATCGCTTAGCTGTAGCATAGTACCTATTTTCCTCATCTTTGATTTTCAGGTCCATAGAACATTTGCTGACAGCATTTTGCTCTGAGCATCTATCTTTTTTTATTGTTTTCTTATTTTTAACCTCTAGATGACCTTGAAACGTAGAAATGACCATTCCAACGTAATCAGTGTACCCAAATTAATCGGAAATGAGGTCTTACATTAGTTTCTGGGACTCTGTTCTCAAAAGTTAAGAATTCGGGAGTTAAAAGTTGGATCCCCTCGACGGCAACCATTTTGGATATTATTTTATTTATTGTTATGACATGACCTGATGACCTAATTAAAATAAAATGTGAATAAATTGATTCCTTGACTCCCAAAACATATGAATAGACTCCAATATAATAAATGTATCACTACCAGAACAAGAGATATAAGTGTTTTCCCGTACAGGTGTTAGCCCGGCGGCCATCTTGGATTTAAATGTGAAAAAAGTGTTGTCGTGTATTCTATATGGTGGAAGCATCTTACTTTACCATTAGATACCATAATAAGAAGTTTTTAGAATTTTTTTTAACAAAGGAAAGCCCAAAAAGTTACAGTTTTAGGTAATATGGCGGCCATTTTGGATTTTGGCCGCCATATTGGATTTGAGGAATATTTTAGGGTGGCCCAGAAGCTTATTTCAAATAGTATAGTTTCAGGTAGCTGAATCCACTGAGAAAACCTTGACAGGAAAAGATGGCAGTTTTTGCCTGGCATGGACCTGTCTAAACCTCGCTTCACTCAGGGATCTATTTCACACTGTCATTTGTGCCACGGTTAACCCGGGGAATAGTACCCATGTAAGCAGCCGGCTGATAACACTAGCAAAAACATAGCACAGCAAAAAAATCAATTCATGATAGAGCCTACATAGCCATATCTTAGAAAAAAAAAAATGTAGTTGATATATTGCTTGAAATTTAAACAAAATCTGAAAAAGAACACCAGTATCCTGCTATTTTAATAGTAGCCTCCTTAGTATTTTTGAAAAAATTGTGCTAATGGCATTTTTATTACACAAACATACCTGTGAATGAATTATACACGTGCTAATGAAAGAACAGTACATGTGTAACGAAAAGTATTGCAGAAAAGCATCATACATATATATCTAATATACATGTATATATATCTTAATCTTAATGACATCTTACTACAATTGTTAACACCAGCTTTGACATTATTATCAACAAACATGCTAAAACAGTTTACAGGAGCACCAGACCAAAATCTCATCGTCAATAAGGTAAAATGTTGTACCGTGAACCGGGGCTATTTTGCCACCCTATTTACATATTTTTCATCGCTGTATTGAAGATGATTTTTGAAGTTGGAATATAAAGTGTCCTAAATGAGCCAAAATGAACAAAACTGAAATATCCGCTGGAATTCTGAAATTCAGGGTAAGGTCTTTCCGTTAAACCAAACATAAAACAAATCGAGGAAGCGGTTCAAGCTCTAGAGAGACATAGGATTTTGGCGGCCATCTTGGATTTTGCTAAAGAAGCTAAAAAACGCCCCAAAAAATTACCAGGCAAATTCCCCAGGGCCAGTATGCATACTGTAAATATTTGGAAATAATCAGAGTAGGGGTTTTCGAGTGAGAGCAGAAACAAGTGGCGGCGGCGGGCGGACTCGGCAAAAACAATGAGTCTCCACCACCACATAGTGGGTGGAGACTTAATAAAAAGGATAAATGCCATTCCAGAGTTCAAATTTGTCAAATTTAGAAAAAAAAACGTAAAAAATAACACTCCGGTGAAATATTTTTTTTCTTATGTCAAAATATTTTTAACATTTTGTGAATTGACATAAATATGTTCCCTGCAATATATTCTAACCTATGATAATAGTTATTTTTATTAACCTCTGGTATTTATTGAAAACCAGAGGATTTTATCAATTTTTGGAGGGGGTGGCAAAATCGCCCCGGGGGTTGAAATAGCCCCGGTTTACGGTACACAAATCTGCACACACAACAAATACTGCATCATTCACAGGGCTGAAAATTGCCCCACCACTCCCCATATGCATGGGTGAGCATGGGTGAAAAATGTGTAGCGTAAAACTGATCGACATCAGTTCTTTTTATGGATTTTCTCTGATCGATATTGCTAACATTATTATCCAGCTAAAGAAAGTAGGGAGTTTGATGATTTTGTTGATATATATACCTATCTCTCCAGTAATCATTCAGCACAACTAAAGTCACAAAGAGCGCCGCCTAAAGGAGAAACCGGCAAACTAGTCGATCCATCCAGCGATGTGGCAAGACAGGCAGTAATGGACACCAGGCACAATGCTCTCATCATTAAAATCCAGTGATGTTGAACAGTCTTTTTCTGAAGTTTGTTATGCAGATACTCTTTCTAATATGTTGTCCTGCTTTATAAGAGTTGTCAACAAAGGCATATGACAACCAGTAATTCAGAGTTTTCGCATATTTAGATGCTTTAAGTGTTTTATATCTGTATATTTTGTTTTTAAAAGTATTCTATGAGATCAATCTGCTTACGAATTATCATCATGAAAATGGATACTTTTGTTGAATTATTTCAATATGAATAAACCTACAGCGTCAAAAAAAAAATTCTGAAAATACATTATTGTCTAATACATGTGCCATATTTATTATAATAAATGCCCATATTCCAAAAAACACCAACCCCCCTGATTTGAAAATAAAACCCATGCATCATGTACACTATATGATCATTTTAAAAGCAAGGCCCGTCAGCAACGGAAATAGGCCTCAGCATCTAATCATTGTAAAAGTGAAAATCATTTGAAACAAGAGCACACTCGACAATAGCCCGCCGCCATCATTGGACTTGTCCGAGAACTGGTTAAATTAGCAGCATGCAGTACAAATTTGCGCAGGATACAAGAAAACCTTTTGAAGTTATCGCACCAACAAAGTAAAATTATTGACATAAAATGTGAGAAATCACAATAAATCGGCCATTGTAATTTTTTTCAGCCAATTTTTAACTTGTCTGAGAACTGGTTATGCGTAACATGCATAACAAATTTGAGCAGGATACATGGAAGTTTAGCATTTTTGAAGTTATCGCACCCACAAAGTAAGATTATTAACGTAAAATGTGAAAAATCTTAATAAATCGGCCATCTTGACATTTTGTCAGCCATTTAACTTGTCCTAGCACTGGTTACTGGTACAAGCAATACGCAGAACAAATTTGAGAAAGATACATGGAAAACTTTTCAAGTTATCATGCGCAAAGGAAAATGTTAACGCCAACGCCGATGAACTTCAATTGCAATAGCCCACTTTTTTAAATTACAAATTAAAAGGCGGGCTAAAAATGACTGCAAGTCGGCCATTTAATTTTAAGACTAATTCTGTTAAAACTTCTCAGGGCATAACCCTTTGGTTTTCCTGATTTTACACATATTAAAGTCAATGATGGCTGCAAGACTATCATTCTAAATTTTATGGAGGAGAACATTTTCAAGACTTGTCCCTTTCTGAAGCCGCATATTTTGTTTTATAACAATAGTAATGATCGAGCTATACAGCACTGTACGGTTTTCCATATATTATGCACAATAATTTAAACATGGTTCATACAAACACAAGCTGATGGAATTCAAGGTGTTTCAAAGTCAAATATCCCCATTTTCAAGGTCATATCATGAGCATGAAGCAGGGAGTCATGACCAAATTTTCCTTGGCAATTTTGAGTCGAAAATTTGTTGTCCATCATATGTTTTTCAACTTCATTCTGCCTTGCAAGCAAAATAGTAATAGTAAACAGAACATTTTTATCTATTTTTTAAGACGTCCATAAAATGAACCACAATATATTTTAACAATGAACCACTCAACCCCAAAAAATCACTTTTCAACTTAAAGTCAACTATGATCACAAGTCTGCCATTTTAAATTGTATCGAGGTGGCATTTTCAGTACATATCCCCCCCCCCCCCCCTGAAACCGTACCCTTTCATTCTTTAGTAATGGGCCAGCTACCTGGTATGGTTTTCCCTATATTACGAATTTTTAAGTCGTTAATTGCCGTATGTTGACCATTTTTAATTTATTATAGTTAAAAAATTTCATGACATATCCCTCCCTGAAATCTCACGTTTTGTTCAATAGTAATGGTCTAGCGAATGGCACGATTTTCCAGTTATTTGACATATTAAAGTCAAAAGTGGTCACAGGTTTGCCATCTTGAATTTGATCAAATTGAGTTTTTCATGGTACATGTATATCGCTACTTGAAACTGTACATTTTGTTCAATAACTAATGGTCTAGCTATCTGGCCCAGTTTTCCAGATATTAAAAAAAAATATTCAATAGTCGGCCATTTTGGCAGCCATGACCTACTTTCTGTCTGACTCTCGCCCAATTTCGAACTCATCCAAGCTATTAGTAAAATTGGATTCATATGGTATAAAGTTTAGAGCGATATGTTGAGTGAATCTCGTTAATGAGAAAATTTGTTGATCGGTAAAAAGTCAAGGTCATAGGGGTCACAGAAGGTCAAATGTGAAATTAATCAAGCTTTAGTCATGATTAACCTGTATGTGAAGTTTAATGTGCATTCCAGTTACAAGAAACAAGTTATAGTGCTAAAAGTGGCGGACAGACGGACGCACCTGGTGACGACAATTAGCAACTGCCCAAAAACTACTGTAATAAGGCCCCACTCGCCACCCCTGTAAACTCAGGGGGTATTACAATTAACGCCCCGGGTGTGTATTAGAATAAATAGGGTACATCAAATCATTATCTCATCTTCTCAAATTTTGTCCTCCAAATCTACAACAGCCACTGAAGTATTTTTAGAAAGTGTCCTAACTTGCTCTTGGAAAGCGGACATCCATCAAATAAAAAAGGTTAGAAAGCAGGACACTGCCTTTAAATACTTTGGTGAATACCTCAGATTTGGATGACAATATTTGAGTAAGTGAAATGATGATTTTACTTATTGCACAATATGTATTTTCAGAAAAAAATGATGCGATAGATCTATCCATGTTGAAACAACTGTCCATTTTCATGCCGATATTACGTAAGGAGCCATCTATTTCACTTTAGTTACACACCAAATCGATCTCAATTCATACATGTATGTGTGTGCAAGGTGGCACAACAGCTATTCGTAGGATATTAAAAAAACACTTGTAGCATAGTTAAATATGCAAAAAACTCTTGAATTATCATCATATGCGATTGACAACTTCTTAGAAAGCAGGCCACTGATAGAAAGAATATCACACAGGACACCATGTTAGAAAGAATATCACACAGGACACCATGTTAGAAAGAATATCCACAGGACACGTATACAGAGGGGGACAGTCGGTCTATGAGAGGCTGTCTGCCACCTCAGATTGTGACAAGGCATAACAAGCTCAGACATCCTGAATCGTGATCACCCAGCGATGAGGCGGCTCACTTATCTCATCTACATCCAACAATGAGGGATAAGCAGGGGCGCCCAGAGGGTATCCTGATGACATCGCAAGGCTCTGACAAACTGACCACCATGTTTTAGCGGGCCTGGCTCTACGGTGATCACCAGAGCGCGCTAGCAGACTAGGGCCAACACCGCTACAGTCTTATCGGTAGGCGGAGTCACTGTCTTTTTTACACGGGCAGCTGTGGAAAAATGTCAGTCACTCCGCGCAATGTGAGTAGCTTGGCTTAGACGGGTACCCAGAGGGGTGCTGCACAAACTTTCTGTACTCAGTCGTTCTTGCATCTCCTTTACGCCATGGTGTATGCTCTAATACCTGGACTGCTGCCTGATTCACATCTGACTCTGTTTCGATCTCGTTCTTTACTACACTTTCTGACAAATAAAGAACAAATACAGTTACAAACAAACACATTGATGCAATGAAGGAATATTGTGGTCTCTATTAATAATATATCAATATGTATTTGATAAAGTGGTATTGGAGAAAAGGTCAGGCAAAGAGATAGGGGGGGGGGGTAATACTTTCAGACTTTCTAATTTCCCCCCCCCCCCCCCACAAAATTGACATACGAGAAATTTAAAAAATCTTTGTTTAATTATGGGTGAATATAATTTCAAAGCAAAATGTATTACTTTTAAAATGTTGACTCTACTATATCTCTTGCCCATTTATTTTAAATTACTGGTAGTCATGTTAGACAGCTATAATAGGAGATAAATTTACATTTTTTGAAGGAGATGTCAAAATAAACAAGAGTGTCAATGACACAGTCCATCTAAGCTTAGTCTTAATTAGGGCAAGTTAATTACAAATTAAAATTTCTGAAATTTCTGAGGCAGGTCTATGCACAGGCACAAGCTCTGTCCACATTTCTTGTGAATTGTGGACAGAGTGCCCTAATTAGGTCTTAATTATGTCATAAGTTAATCAATAATTAAAATTTCCTAAATCCGTGAGGTAGCTTAGCAGGGTTAGAAATTAAGTTTCTGGAGCACTGGCCCAGCAGACCACCAGCCCCCAAAATCTGGTGGCCCTCTTCCATTTCTGGTGGTCCTGTCAGATTTTAAAAAATTGTACCTGAATACACAACACTTTTACACAATTTTTGGTCGGGAAATATTAGTGGCCTGCCACTCCACTGCTACCCACTATTCTGAACAAAGAGATAATTTATTCAAGATCTTTTAAACAATTTTGGTCTGGAAAATTCCAGTGGCTTGTCGGACCACTACTACCCAGTGTTCTGGTGGTCCTGCGGAAAATTTGGTGGCCTCGGGCCACCACTAATTTCGAACCCTGAGCTTAGGGATGTTGCAAAGTTAAACAAATTCCTAACATCCAAAAAAAATTGGAAGTGGGTGGGTGGGTCCGGGGCCATTTTGGATAGAAAATAGAAAACCAAAGAAAACAATTAAAATCTTTGATGATTATTGGTTTCAAAAAAAAAATGTATAGGGGGGGTGGGCGTTTGGGGTGAGCTTTATCCAATTTTTTGGGGGATGTCTGGAATTTTTTTTAACTTTGCAATGCCCCTTATTGTACAGACACAAGCTCTTTCAAACCAACCAAGCAGAATTGAAGTCGGATGAGAATTGAGGGAGAAGCATTTCTTGTGAATGGTGGACAGAGTGCCCTAATTAGGTCTTAATTGGGTCATAAATTAATTAACAATTAAAATTTCTGAAATCTATGATGTAGTTTAATGCACAGGCCCACCAAACAAACCAAACAGAATTGAAATCGGATAAGAAATGAGGGAGGAGAAGCATTTCTTGTGAATTGTGGACAGACGATGGACGGCAGACGCAACACGATGGCATAAGCTTATCTAGGCCTAAAGGCCGGATGAGCTGATAATAACTGTCAAAAAAGACCATTTTGGATTGAATCAAGTTGGATTTTTCAGTGTAGGGCAACATCCTTCCATGAAGCAGCATATTTTGTTTTATAAATAGTAATGGTCTACCGTCTAGCTATCGGTTTACCAAATAATATGCATATTAAAATATAAATTCGCATGTGTATAAGCCTTCAGCATATAGTACAGTGTGGTTGATTCAGTAACCTGATTACAAGACTGGATACTACTTCCACACTCACCCAATACTGTTTTAATGTTAGGCCCACGTCTGGCCCAACATTGAACCGACATTGGAGAAATGTACAATGTTTGAGAAAAAGTCCTCTTGCCTAGCAAACACAAAACATTTGTATAACATTTATACAACGTCGGCCCAATGTCTTCGACGTTGGTCCAACATTGTATAAAGTCATACAAATGTTTTGTGTTCACCGGGTATCGGTACAAGCGTGGGGTCAACCAGTTTCGAGATACCCACGGTAATACAGTCAGTTTGTTTGCAGACCAACGACCTGCTAAGATCCAGGACTAAGGGCTTTGAGATTCAATGGAATTATTAGCTCATAGATGTCGCTCAAGTATATATGAATTTGCTGTGATTTGAGAACTTGCTCTTAAGAGGCTTTGGGTATGAAGCGCATATTTAGTATTATCATGGAATAGGGCCTTGGCCTACTCACGGGCACTATTGCATTCTGGGGGACCGTTGTCCCGCAGGTTTTGACAGTTGACCATACCTTTAATAGTCACGAGTCGGTCATTTTGAATTTGATAGAGTTGAATTTTTTAGGGCATATCCCTCCCTGAAGACATTTTGCTATATGTGTATAGTAAGTATCCGCTTTATCTGGCACGGTTTTTCAGATATTACACATGTACTAAAGTTGATAATGGCTGCAGATTGACCACTTTAAACTTGATCAAGTTTATTTTTGAAGGGCAACAAATATGCTCTACTCCTCCCTGAAAATGCATATATTTTTTTATAGTAATTGTTTATCTTGAATAAGTTTTAACCGGCTATAACATTACATGTATAACACTAACATGATTTTTTTCCTACGATAGGCTTTTTTATTTGCCCTTCACAGATGCTGGCATCTGCATCAAGCCAATAAAAAAGCCTATCACCCTCAAAAAGTCATGTTAATGTTATAATGTTATAGCCGGTTTCTTTGGTTGTAACCCCTGGATGACCTCGGTTATTGGTGGCTATATTGTTTTGGACCACTAGATGACATTGAAAAGTAATTCAAAGAAATCATTGTATTTCGATTAATCAAAAATGAGGTATTACACAAGATTCTAGGGTTTTTCTGTCAAAAATTCAAAATGGCCGACGGAAACCATCTTGGTTTTGACCTCAAGATGACCTGGAATCGTAAAATAGTCATACCAATGGAATTAGTGTATTCAAAATAGTCAGAAATGAGGTATTACATACAATTTTAGGGCAATTATGTCAAAACAAAAATTCAAGATGGACGACGGCAGCCATCTTGTTTTTGACCCCTAAATAGCCTTGAATCGCAAAAATAACAATTCCAATGAGATCATTGTATTCAAATTATTTAAAAAATGAGGTATTACACAAGATTATAGGGCTATTCTGTCAAAAGTACAAAATTCAAGATGGCCGACGGCAACCATCTTGGTTTTGACCTTTAGATGACCTTGAATCGCAAATATAACCATACCAATGGAATTAGTGTATTCAAATTAGTCAAAAATGAGGTATTACATACAATTTTAGGGGTATTACATTAAACATACAAATTCAAGATGGCCGATGGCAGCAATCTTGTTGTTGACCTCTAAATGACATTGAATCACAAAAATAACAATGTCTATGAAATCAGTGTATTTAAATTAGTCAAAAATGAGGTAGTCTATTACATATAATTCTAGAGCTATTTTGACAAAAGTTAAAAATCCAAGATCGTTAATGGTGGCTATTTTGGATATATGCCAATAAGCATATCAAGGAGAAAAAATAAACGTCGCCCCTGGTAGACGACATGTGTGCAAAATTTCAGGCCTCTTTCCAGACTTGCACATAAGAGTTTTCCAAAAGGGGTGGGGTGGGTTGGGGGGTGGGTGAAATCGGAGTTTTGAAATTTTAGTGCATAAAATGGCCTATTTTAGCCTACCTGAAATAACAGCAAAATATGAAAACATTTCCATTTTCTTCGCCATCAGGGTGCTGGGGGATGGTAACCCCTGTTAGATAGATGGATAGATACATTTTATTTCAATCGGCATGGTCCAGTTAAACCATAAAAACATTAGCCTGAGACTATTCAACCAAATAGGTGCTGTAGCACCCCCCCCCCCGGCGGAAACCCCCATACCCTATGGTTTAATACCATGAATTTAATGAGAATCTGACTAAAGTAGGTCCAGACTCAATAGTATATATGTCAATAGAGCCTCTGTGAACACAAAAGCAGTAACAGCTCACTAATAAAGAAAACAGTTGTTTTCTTCTTCCAGTAGATCTAGGCCTATTCATGCTATTTGAAGAAGAAAACAGTAAACTGCAGTGTGGTTAGACTAGAGTCTAGACTACCCAGCAAACATGATAAGCTCGCCCTGTGCTGATTTAGTGTTGGGCCAGCGTCGCAGACGTTGGCCCAGCATTGTTTCGATACTGGTTAACACGTTAGATGCCTCGTGTTCGCTGGGTATAGTTGTGCTACTTTGCCGCAAGCTTGCGTATTTTATCAGCGTTTAGTGTGACCCAGTGAGGATCCAAAACAGCGTTAATATCGCCCACGGCCAAATTTACAACTACTGACCATACTTGCCCTATAATCAGTCTACATTATGCAGATCTACTGATTGTACCCTTACAACACATTTAAATGTAATCAAAATGTAATATAATATACAATACTTGCCTCAAAAACTACGCAACAATTTATATATAGACCTGCAGTTTTTACCACAATTTCAATAACCCAGGGGTGTCCAAAAGATAACTTGACTAGCAAAAGTGAAGTGGCCAGTAGCAAAATATATAAGCTGCAAAATTGCGCGATGCGCACCATCAGGGAATTAAATTAGCAAAATTAAGCATTGAATTCACAAAAAGGCGAATTGTGACAACTTGGCCACCCCTGCATATTTAAACCTATGGGAAAATATACGTGTAGGCCTGCACGACAGTGTTTATCCGATTAGGCCTACCTGTGGAGGGGCCTATCTATTTGTAATGATTATAGGTGACATAGTTTTGCTGACACGTAGGCCTTATCCATTCCCCCCCTTTCTTCACCGATTATCTTTCTATGCTCAGTAATGCTACCGTAGGCCTACTATACAGATTTCTCTTTCACTCCTTCTCTTCACTTTTAGGAGAGACCGGGGCACATTGGGACACGGGTACAATAAGACAATGGGATTTCCTGAGAAGCCTCCGATGGGAGAATCCTGAAAATACTGTCACATTACCTCAGAGATACTCCAGTGGCCATATTGTTTTCTTAGTGTGTGGCATGCAGTACTTTGGATGTAAGAGATTTTATAATTTTTATCATATAGAAAGTAAATTTCAGAGACTGTATTTCGGTTGAGCTAGTGCATGTGTGAACATAGTAGACATTGTTTATGCATTTCTTGTTGAAAGACCACTTAGGGTACACCACTTATGTAAGATGTATATTACCTTACTGTTAAAGTATATCACAGCACCACATATGAAAGGTCACGATGGAACATGGGGCACATTGGGACAAAGGATCACGGGGTTCAATGGGACAAGTGGGGCACATTGGGACAGGTGTCCCTATGTGCTCCGCAGTGTCCCAGTGTGTCCCAATGTTCAGTGTTATATAATTGTGATAGGCTATCACCACCAAAAACAGCAGTTTTGGATTATATTGGGGAAATAACAGGTAAATCCATTGAAATATGTACATTTGTACATATTTCAAACAAGTTCGTTTGTTTCATTGAACTCTTCTCTCCACCCATGTACGCCTACCTACAATTTAGCACATTAGTGCATGAATTAGCTTTTTTTTATATAAAATAAGTATGATGAAGTTATACCCCTTATAGTGGCCTGTAATGACGTTCATGCTTACAACATTTTGGCTATGTGCAGAATTGGAATTCCCAGCCGTCCCATATATACATGAGGGTACATGGGTCTTTTTATTACATTTTAAGGCATTATACCTGATATGTGAAGCAGAGTGTTTTTGCCAATAACTATAACAAATTCACTACAGCAGCTTATTAGAGCACCGCAGCAGCTGTTAGGAGCACACCGCAGCAGCTTATAGAGGCACCCATGGGAATCAGCTTATGGGAGCACTGCAGCACTGCATGGGAGCACCGCAGCAGCTGTTGCGAGCACCTTAGGAGGAGTGTAAAAAAATTGACATAGCAAAAGTGAAGTAGCCAGTAGCAAAATAATGGCAAAATATTACCTGATGGCACGATGCACCATTAAAAATATCTTAGTCCCAAAATTTTAGGCATCAAGTTAGCAAAAATTGTGAATTTCGACAGCTTGGCCACCCTTGCTTAGCAGCTTATTGGATCACATCAGCAGCTGATCAGAGCACCACAGCAGCTTTTGGAAGCACCGCAGCAGCTGTTGGGAGTACAACAGCAGCTGTTTGGAGCACAGCAGAGCACATGTTGAGAGCAGATATCAACAACAGCTGTAGAAGCTATTGAGAGCACCACAGCAGTAGCTGGAAGCACCCCAGCAGCCGCTGGAAGCACCACAGCAGCCGGTTCGACCACCACAGCAGTTTATGGGAGAAACACAGCAGTTGCTGGGAGCACTGCAACAGCTTATGGTAGCACATTGAGAGCAGCCATTGAGAGCACCGTAGCAGCCGCTGGTAGCACCGCAAGAGCTGCTGGGAGCACTACTGCAGCTTAGCCCCGCAGAAGTCGTTAGAAGCACCATAGCAGCTGCTGTGAGCAGCGCAGCATCTCATGGAGCAGCGCAGCAGTTGTTAGGAGCACTGCAGCAGCTGCTGGGAGCACCACACTAGCCCCTGGGAGCACCGCAGCAGCTTATGAGAGCATCGCAGCAGTTGTTGGGAGCTCTGCAGCAGCATAGGCAAATCTCAGCACCTGCTGGTAGCACCACAGCAGCCACTCGGAGTGCTGCAGAAGCTTATGTGAGCACCACAGCAGCTGCGAGGAGCACCGAAACAGCTTATGGGAGCACCGTAGCAGCTACTCGGAGCACTGCAGCAGCTTATGGGAGCACCACAGCAGCCGTTGGGAGCACCGCAGCAGCTTATGGGAGCACTACACCCAGTAGGCTACTGTCCAGATTTTATGTGCCATTATTCCGATGATATTTCAAATTCACCTCCAACTGCCTTCCTTCACTTGTCCTTCACACTGTAATCACCAGATTTTCTGCACAGGTTACGATGATTCTCGTTGACAGATGGTATGCATTATGTAAAGTTCCCAATTCAACTTTATCCGAGTTAGTATCTATCTGTAGGCCTAGGCCTATAGGCCTACTTCCCATAGGCGCATATATTACTCGACCTGGCCAAACCATGAGTTTGTATATATCATTAATTGGAATTTCATATGTAGCTGACACGTGTGGTGGTCTACAGATGACACATAATGCAAGTGAAAAAACATGTATGGATATTGAGAAAACTTCTATGCAAGTTCAGTATTTATATATGTAGGCCTATGCTAGAAAACATTATTGCTAGTTCATAAAACATTTCTGCAAATATGATTAAAACATTTAGGCCTACGGAAGCTTTTATTACTTTCTCTAGTTTATCTCTCTTTATTTGTTCCTTCCTTTATTATTTTTTTCCGTTATTCCTTCCTATATCTCTTCTTTTCGTCTGTTTTTCCTTTATTTATCAATTAATTCCTTTATTCCTTTCTTCCTCTATTATTTTTTATCTTTTCTCTATTTCGTCCTTTACTGTTTGTTTTGTTTTCCCTTCTCTCTATTCACTCCTTCTTCCATTCTTCCTTCTATTTTTTCTTCCTACTTTTAGTCCTGGACCAAAAATGGAAAAAAAGTATAATGAATGGAGGAAGGAAAACAGAGAAAGAACACAATGAAGGAACGAAGAATGGAGAAAAGAACAATAATGAAGGAATTGTGGAGGAACTGGATGCATTTGAAGAAAAACAGAATGGTGGGAGAAAGGAATAGAGGAAGGGAAGAAAACATAGAGAAAGTAAGGAACACCCAATAGAGGGAGAAAGGACTAGAGAAAGAAAGGAAACAATGCAGACAGGAAAAATGAAAAAATAAATGAATAGAAAAAGAAGTAGAGACAGGAAGTATTAGTGTAAAAAAGAATAGCAGGAAGAAATAAAAGAAAAAGGAATAGAGTTTATAGTTTATAATCTTCCCAAAACCATACAAGATGCCGATATCAATAAACAATATACAATAAACATGCAAATTGAAAATTAGCAATGTAAATGACAGATTTGCTGTAATCATTTGGAAAAGTCACATGCAATAGCACGAGGGTGATCTCCTATCAAGATAACCAAATTCATTCAATATAGTTAAATAAAAGGAGTCACAACCGGGTCATTAAGGTAATGTACGTAGACCTGCTGGGTAATGGCAATGCTGGCACAACGTCAGTTTGGATCACATTTGGATACATTTTCAATCATCAATGTTACACAAACGTCTTACAGAAGAATAATGTTATAAATGCAATGTTGGAACAAATTCAGTTCTTGGTTACATTAATATATTATTAAAATATCAATGTTATATTGACGTTAAGGTGTAACTAAAATAAAATGTTATAAATGCAATGTTGACACAACGTCAGTTCTTGGTTATGTAAAAATATTATACAATTATCAACGTTATGCTAACGTTAAGGTGTAACCAAAGTAAAACATTATAAATTCAATGTTGGCACAACGTCAGTTCTTGGTTATGTTTAGATATTATTCAATTATCAACGTTACGCTGACGTTAAGGTGGAACTAAAGTAAAACGTTATAAATGCGATGTTGCCACAACGTCAGTCCTTGGTTATGTAAAAATATTATACAATTATCAACGTTATGCTAACGTTAAGGTGTAACCAAAGTAAAACGTTATAAATTCAATGTTGGCACAACGTCAGTTCTTGGTTATGTTTATATATTATTAAATTATCAACGTTACGCTGACGTTAAGGTGGAACTAAAGTAAAACGTTATAAATCCAATGTTGTCACAACGTCAGTCCTTGGTTATGTTAAAGTAGTATACAACTATCAACGTTATGCTAACGGTAATATGTAACCAAAGTAAAATACGTTATAAATTCAATGTTGGCACATTGTCAGTTCTTGGTTATGTTTAGATATTATTCAATTATCAACGTTACGCTGACGTTAAGGTGGAACTGAAGTCAAACGTTTTCAAAGCAATGTTGGCACAACGTCAGTCCTTGGTTATGTTAAAGTAGTATACAATTATCAACGTTATGCTAACGTTAAGATGTAACCAAAGTAAAACGTTATAAATTCAATGTTGGCACAACGTCAGTTTTTGGTTATGTTTAGATATTATTCAATTATCAACGTTACGCCGACGTTAAGGTGTAACTAAAGTGAAACGTCACAAATGCAATGTTGGCGCAACTTCAGTTCTTGGTAACGTTAGTATATTGTTAAAATATCAACGTTAAGATAATGTTAATATTTAACACAAATACAATGTTGTAAAGCAACGCTGAAACAACGTGTTTTTTTGGTCATTTTATAACTGTACCAAGATATCAACGTTAGAATAACGTAGAAATGCAACCAAAATAAAACGTTGTGACAAAACGTTGGGATAACGTTGTTTTGTGGTCATATTAAACATTCGTTGCAAAATCAACGTTAGAATAACGTTAAAATGTAGCCAAACTACAACATTGTACCTTAACGTCAAAGCGACGTCGAATTTACGTTATTTCATAACACAACCAAAAATCAACGTTGTGCAACGTTAATTTGACGTAAATTGCCCACTGGGTATGGACTATAACATAGATATCCTTAACACAAAAGGAAAACATCTAATAAGAGCACATACGAGATATTGAATGAACCCAGTAAATAAAAAGAGAGGACTGGTCAGAGGCGGGAGAGTATTTGTAGATCCACACGTGTGGACACACGTGGGCAGCAGGTGCTGCTGCGCCTATAAGACCATTATGCCAAAGCTAAAGTGACTCCATGGGATGACACCAATTTGTTTTTCTGTTTTGTATCAAGCTGTGTAACCTGCCCATCATGATTTCATTTATTGCAAAATTTTCAAATTGTAAAAAAATATTTTTCGATCAATATTTATAAGGATCCAAGAAAACCGAAACATAGGCCTACTATGTGTACACATAAAGGATGGTTGAATGTGAGTGAGCACATTATTAGGCCATAGCGCTGGGCAGAGAATCAGTGCTGCAAGTTACCCCCCCCCCCCCCATGTCCTCACTTTAAACACCAATTAAGGTTGGAGTATTTCATGTGGCTGATCGAGACGATGGGTATTTGTGGCAAAAAGTGTTGTATACTGCACTCACACTTGTATGCATATGGCAGTACATAACTTGGTAATAAAACAAGTTCAGTCTTTTCCAGTGCTATTAGTGTTATTTGATTTTTTTTCTATTTTCAGTTAAAACAATACATTCCCATATTTTTTTATTCAATATCACACCTGAAGATATAATGTCATAATGTTGGGAGCTGTATGAAATACTTTCATCACCTGTAATTTATACAATATGATTAAAAAAGGTGTGTTAAACATACTCCAGCTTAAAATGACGTCTCACACTTTAAATGACGTTTCACACTTTAAGATAGCGATATTACTGTTCTGAAAATTGGTAAGAGGAGTGCTTATAGTGGAAGCAAACGGGGAAGTGTCAGATTTAGTGGCAAAAAGTGTATGGCTTGGCTGTGTACGTGCAAAAGGCATCGGGTTGTGGAAGTTGTACACAACCACAGGGTGCAATCAAACGAATCACAATTCCAATATATTCCCGAGGACAAGAAAAATGCAATTTGCGATTGCATTGTATCATATACGGAATACGGCGTTCGCTCATCGTGATTGGCTCTATCACTGAAGTTAAGCAACGTCGCGCCCGGTTCATAATTGGATGGGTGATCGCCTGGTGACTGCCAAGTGCTGTATACACTCTTGGGGCTCAGAGAACCACGTAAATCAGATGGCTCGTCTGACTGACCTAGAGTTGAACGTAAAAGAACCTCAATGGACGTAGGCGCAGTTTCCATCCAGCGAGACCCCAGAAAATCCACAATGTGTGAGTACTTGGCACATAAGGCGAATTTGCTTGGGATGAAAATAGCTTGATGCGCCTCAATGGCAGCTCAGCTGTATATCTCCCAGGAGACTGAGTTGGAATTTGAATGATAACAGGCCTTGCTAACCTTCTCTCGATGTTCAGCGCATTCATTCATTCATATAGGGAAATATAGCGCAAATATCAATAGAAAATAGCATATATACATAAACAATAAAATGACAGTTGTAATTAACTCAGAAATACATTACACGTAATAATAATTACATGTTATTGGCTTTTGGCCCTTTGTGCCATCAAACTCGCAGAGCGCCGAACTGTTTCTACCGGCAAATGGCCTACAGGTGGTGTTTCATCGACATTGTTGCATGGTAAAATAGATTAATTTGTGAGCTGTTAAAGTTCTAAAGGGTACAAATGGTTGATTGAATAATTTTGAATTGAACCATTCCTTTTTACATTGGCAGATCTGATTTTATTATCATCACCCTTGAAGACTTCAACAACTCTACCCAGCCACCAAAATGGTCTGGACTTTTGTGGGTGACGTATGAGAACGATGTCATCAACATCAATCTTATTTTCAAATCTATGCTCATAACTATTTTTACTACTTTCTCTAAGGGACAACAAGTAAGCATTGTTCCACAATTCATGGAAGTGTTTGAGTAGATGATTTCTGTTTGATAGGGACTGTAATAATAGGGATTGAGAAGGAGGTTCTGAAAGTGTGGGGTTTTCTCCCTCAATTCTCAGAAACAAATTGGAATTAGAGTTGGGATAGATAAAACTATTGGGGGTTATCACTTCTAGATCCAATTCAGAAGTTCGATAAATCAATGGTCTATAGTTAACTGCATTTTCAACATCACATAAGAGAGTGAGCATGTCAATTCTATTTTCGCTCGACCTACAGTTTTTCGAATACAGTTTTTGACTACTCGAATCAACCTTTCCCAAGTACTGCCTACCCAGGGAGAGTAAACAGGTTGGTAACATGTTTTATATTGTAGGTCTGGAAATGTTCCAGAAATTGGCTGCAAGAGAAAACTTCAGATATTACATCACATCCTTTTAGAAAGGATCTAGCATTATCGCTATATATGTGAGATGGAATACCAAACTTGTTGCTGAATCTCAATAAAGCTGAGACAAAGGAATGAGTGCTCATATCAGGTATAAGATCCAAAAGAACAGCTCTAGAGTTCAAACAAGTAAAAATAAGTATGTACATTTTGCGCCTTTGTCCATAGTTTTCAACCCATAAATGGCCAGTAAAGTCAACTCCAGTATGACGGTAAGGTACAATCAAATTGACTCGTGTTTGGGTAAGTTAGTCACTTTTGGATATTTGAATGGCAATCCATTCATTTTACGACATATCATACAGTGGGAAAGCATTTTTTTGATTACCTGTCTGCCTTTAGACACCCAAAACCCTCCCAAGCGCAATGCATTGAGGGTAGTACCTACACCAAGGTGTTTTACTCTATGATGAAAATGAATAATTAACAGGTAAGTCAAGTGGTGATTTTTACCTAACAGAATAGGATTTTGTACTCCCTCCTCGTGTGTTACATTCTTGTTAATTATTCCCTTTGATCTAATAACCCCTTCCTCATCTATGTATAAATTGAGGTCTTTGACCAAATCGGGAAAGTTTCTATTACAAGGAGAGTTTAAAAAGGAAATTTCCTTTGGAAAACATTCTGCTTGCATAGTCTGAACTAGATACGCTATGGCACTTTGAACCGTATAAATATTGACCTTGCATTTTATTTTAATGAAGCGGAACACCAACTCAGTCACTCTAAGTAACTTTCCATTTCCAGTCATTATCTATTGCTACAGTTTTCAGCCATTCTGGACCGTATGTCCAAAATTGAAGTAAGTCTTTAAACTTATTTAAGGACAATCCCCTAGTTAAAAGATCCGCAGGGTTTTGATCTGTTGGCACATACTTGAAAACAATATCCAAGTTATACTTGACTTTCAATTCTTGTGTCATCATACTAATGTCTTTCAGCCTGTTTTTAGCAAATTGGTTTTTGGTTTTTATTGGCTGGGACATCAGCCAAGACAAAACTACTTGGGCATCTACTGCAATCACAAGCTTCTTGAAGGTAACATTGGGGTTGGAATCCAGTATTAAATGCATGCATTTTACACCCAAAAACACGGACATCAATTCAAGAGTTGGTAAGCTTCGAGGTTTTATAGGAGTGACTTTGGCTTTAGCAAACATCAAGTTGGACTTGTTATCTTGAACATTGTACAATGCAAACCCATACGATTGTTTTGAGGAATCACAGAAAAGATACAAATCAGTGTCAAATGCCTCATTCACAACATATCTTGGAAATGTAACATTCAGAGATATTAAATCATGAGCTAACTGGGACCACAAATTCATATGTTTTTCCATGACATTTTCATCCCATGAAAGATTTTGTGACCAGAGCTCTCTCATGAGAATTTTACTTCTCACTGTAACAGGCAAATAAAGACCGAGAGGATCAAACAATTTGGAAGTTTGACATAATATACCTCTTTTTGTCTTCGCGTCTTTATCAAATACGGTTCCAGACAACTTGAATACATCTGTTTTAGTTGAATATTTGTAACCTAGTAGCTTTTCATAGGGACTTTCATGCTCAATATATTTCTTATCGGAGATCATTCTCTCTCTTAGCATAGGATTATTAGAAGTCCAAGACCTCAAATCAAATCCACCCTTTTTCATTCTCTGGTCAAGATCTAAGTACAAAGAGAGACGTTTATCTTGATCATTTGCTTTAAGCATCAAATTGGCAACATAAAAAATGTTTAGTAATACCTCGGAGCAGTAATCTGAAGGAAACTGCTTAGCATGGTGCTTGATGATAAAATTAAGAATGAAAGGACTGGCATTGTAACCGAAGATTATGGTTTTGTATCTGAAACAGCTCAATTTGTTTCCTTCTTTTAAGAAAAAACAAAACCTGTTTTTGTCTTCTTCGTGGCCTTGTTTAATCATCAGAAAGGCTTTTCTAATGTCTGAAATCATAGTGAACTTATTAGATCTGAAATATAAAAGAAGTTTTGTCATATCAGTCATCAAATTGACTCCAGGATATGCTGCTTCATTTAGAGATGGGGAATTATGGGTTTTAAGTGAGCAATTGAAAACTGGTCTGATTTTTGTAGTTACTTGCTGCTCAGTTTTAATTATGGGACGATGTGGGATCCACGTGTAATCAGCATATTTTTGAGGATCAACTTCTATTCTTTCAATAATTCCTTCCTCCTCTTGTTGTTTAAAAACTTTTATATAATCATCCATAAGATTATCTTTCTCTAACTTTTTGGAAACTCTGTCCATCACAGTTAAAGCTACATTATGGTTGGATGGAACCTTTTCCAGAACATCTTCGTGCCATGGAAGTTTGACATTGTAATGACCATCTTCAAACTTGAAGGAATCTTCAAAGTCTTTTATTTTTACAGAGTCGTAATCAGTAATGGCATTTTCTTTACTATCAATGCCTAAGCCCTCGGTTTGAAACATCATATCGAGATTCCTTTCCACAGAACTTTCGGGAAATAAACATTGTAATGGGTCAGGATATGATGACTTGGGGTTCATGACAAAATTGACATGAGTCTCTGGACATTTAGCATATCTAGAAATAATGTGGTTATAGTTGTTGAATGTATCAGGTCTAGAGCTGGAAAAACTAGGTAAGACTGAGATTTGTCTTGGGAATAGAAAGTTGTTTGCGTCTCCATGAGGCACAAGACCATTAGGAAATTCCCATGCAATACCCTTCATACATTCAACTGTTCTGGTCATAGACAAATTTTGTAGAACATCCGCACCCATTAGTCCGTCTATTTCTACAATTTCAGGAGACCGCCTTCATATTGAACAGCCAGGGGGACACCTTTACATGCAAGATTGCTAATAACATTCAACATATTGAGGCATATTTAGTTGTATATGGAACTCCTCGTCTATTAACACCTTTTGATTAAAGGGTTTTAAATTAGGAATTTCAACATCAACAGAAATTTCTTTCAACTCTTTCTTTTAAGAGCCCAAGAATGTTTTGATATCATGCTGTATAATTGAAACATTTTCATCTTTACATGCTAAGACAGCACAAACTTTTTCTGATAAGTAAGATCTTTGACTGCCGGAGTCTAATAAACATCTAGCTCTGCAAACTTTAGAACCAGTCTTCACTTTAATGTCCATGATGGGCATTATTATAGAATGTTCTGCCGATACTACTTCAC